>WNGS01165751.1:15366808-15437504 GCA_020271785.1 Procambarus virginalis
CTTCAGCCAATCAGATGGGCGCGAGATGTAAGTAGTGTGTTAATAAGCAATCAGAAGCGCCTGAGGAGTAAAGAGTTTTTCCAGCCAATCAGAGGCGTTCAAGGAGCAACTCCAGTGTCTGGGTCTCTGGAGCAGTTGGGTACACGCAGTGATCTGTGATGACTGGTCAGTGTGAACTCCTGTGTTATATCCTCTAAACTCCTATTAACGACGTTTAATCATAAGTGTGCTCATCTGTGGTGACTTCAAAAGAAAAACAAAATCATTACATAGGCCTACACTGAAATTAGCGACGTTTGGAAGGTGTATAACTTAAGTTTTAAGGATTAATCTTGTAAATGACACAAAACTGCCGGAACGTAACTGTTTTGCTTTTCAAATCGGCCGGAAACATGCTACTTCAACCTGCAGATCTCAGGAGCACTCCGAGGAGTCAGGTAAGATCATACACCTCTCAGAAGCACTCCCGAGGGATCAGGTAAGATCATACACCTCTCAGGAGCACTCCCGAGGGATTAGGTAAGATCATACACCTCTCAGGAGCACTCCCGAGGGATCAGGTAAGATCATACACCTCTCAGAGAGCACTCCCGAGGGATAGGTAAGATCATACACCTCTCAGGAGCACTCCCGAGGGATCAGGTAAGATCATACACCTCTCAGAGCACTCCCGAGGGATCAGGTAAGATCATACACCTCTCAGGAGCACTCCCGAGGGATCAGGTAAGATCATACACCTCTCAAGAGCACTCCAAGGGTTCAGGTAAGATTATACACCCCTTTCGACGATCAGTACATTATAATTAACCACTGTTCCCTCGTATGAATTTTTATAACCAGGAAACAACCCATTATATCAATTATAACACTGTTAATATTTAAGTTGGGATGGGGAAGATGGCGTTTTGGTTTGAAATTTAGTAAGGCAAGATATAGGCTGAGATGGGTGGTAATTTTTTCACTTCAAAAATCGTAAAATGAATATATGAAAGGTAAAATGATCGAGTACTGGTACTCCATTTAGTAAACATACGAACGAGCGGCGTGGCGGGGCTTAAGAGTAGATACTCGACCCCTGCAAGCACAATGAAGTTACTGCAACATGGTGATACGTTCGCCTTTTCGATCAACACATGGCAAAATATTTTAACATTTACGTTTTCGTGGTTGGGTTTGTTTACAAACGATTTTGAAATACTTAACAAGAATATTTTTATTTTTTTTTGTGAGGCCAATAAGAATTGGGGTTTTAAAATAAAACACAGTAGCAAGTTATGCATAAATTTATGATAAAATATACAAATTGTACTACAGTTTCTCTATACATGAATGATGAGATACGCCACACAGAAACATACATCCTGGCCATAAGTATATCTTCAGGGGGCAACATACGAGAACTCACAACATTCATTTCTCTACCAGTCTGCTATTTAGGAGTATATATACAAGTGAGTAGGCATACATCTGGGATCAAGGTCAGTATATAAATATACTAGCATACTTTTAAAATAGGTTTACATTATAAAATGTATCAATAACTTTAATAAATATGAATTAATTAACTGTAGCCCTGATTTCAGGATGGGCTTAACATTTTGTTATCCATCATACAGTCCAAGTGAGAGAGACATTTCGGGCTAATTTCGCCCGAAATCATTGAGATCCCAAAATGTTTCTAGAATCCTCCGGCTAATGGTTTGGATAGAAACTGTAAGCCCAGACTACAATTTATGTACAAACCAACTCAAAAGTGATATTACATGTAGCGACTGCGAATTGCATATGTACCTTTTGTACTATTATAATTCTGAAGGGTATACTAAAAATGCGACAACCTAATATAACATTTTGGCCTAATGTAAGCGATCGTAGGTCTAATATTTGCAATAGTATAAATAAGTATTAATTTATTATACTAGGTCTAGGAGAGGTTAAGTTACTTTTTATTGTTTTTCTGGCCCAGGAATACACAAGGTGAATTTGTTTAGCGACCCGGGTTCACTTTTTGTATACTCTACAGTCGCTATATGTACTCTCACTTTGGAGTTTTTTTTAGATAAAGAAATACGAGAGAACACTGTATCACTGGTAACCACTTTTATTATCAACATATTCATCTCATTGTAAATCATCATAGTTACTCACTGTAAACATGAGTAAGGATAAGAAGATTTGAAGAAATCTTATTGGCTGGCTGGGCCACTGAAGTTAATTATATTTTTATTTTCTCCAAGATTCAATTAATATCTAGAGTATCCCTCGTAGAATGCTTCATTTACCCACTTCTACTCATTTGAACCATGCGCGTGTATATATATATATATATATATATATATATATATATATATATATATATATATATATATATCTATATATATATATGTCGTACCTAGTAGCCAGAACGCACTTCTCAGCCTACTATGCAAGGCCCGATTTGCCTAATAGGCCAAGTTTTTATGAATTAATTGTTTTTCGACTACCTAACCTACCTAACCTAACCTAACCTAACTTTTTTAGCTACCTAACCTAACCTAACTTATAAAGATAGGTTAGGTAGGTTAGGTAGGGTTGGTTAGGTTCGGTCATATAACTACTTAAATTTTAACTCCATAAAAAAGAATGACCTCATACATAATGAAATGGGTAGCTTTATCATTTCATAAGAAAAAAATTGAGAAATATATAATTAATTCATGAAAGCTTGGCTATTAGGCAAATCGGGCCTTGGCTAGAGTAGGCTGAGAAGTGCGTTCTGGCTACTAGGTACACATATATAATAGATATAATATAGATATAATATATAGATATATATAGATATAATATATAATACGATACATAGATATATATATATATATATATAGATATATCATATATCTATATATTATCTTATATCTTTTATATATATATATTATATTTCGTCCTAGTAGCCAGAACGCACTTCTCAGCCTACTATGCAAGGCCGTTTTGCCTAATAAGCCAGTTTTCCTGAATTAATATATTTTCTCGAATTTTTTTCTTATAAAATGATAAAGCTACCCATTTCATTATGTATGAGGTCATTCTTTTTTATTGGAGTTAAAATTAACTTAGATATATGACCGAACCTAACCAACCCTACCTAACCTAACCTAACCTATCTTTATAGGTAGGTTAGGTTAGGTAGCCGAAAAAAGTTAGGTAGGGTTAGGTAGGTTAGGTTGTCGAAAAACAATTATATCATGAAAACTTGGCCTATTAGGCAAATCGGGCTATGCATAGTAGACCAAGAAGTGCATTCTGGCTACTAGGTACGACAGATATATATAATATATATATATATACACACACACACATATATATAGATATATAATATATATATATATATAGATATTATAATATATATATATTATATATATATATATATATATATAATATATATATATATGTCGTACCTAGTAGCCAGAACTCACTTTTTGGCCTACTATGCAATGCCCGATTTGCCTAATAAGCCAAGTTTTTCTGAATTAATATATTTTCTCAAATTTTTTTCATTTAAAATGATTAAGCTACCCATTTCATTATGTATTAGGTCAATTTTTTTTTCATTGGAGTTAAAATTAACGTAGATATATGACCGAACCTAACCACCCTACCTAACCTAACCTAACCTATCTTTATAGGTTAGGTTAGGTTAGGTAGCCGAAAATGTTAGGTTAGGTTGGGTTAGGTAGGTTAGGTTGTCGAAAAACAATTAATTCATGAAAACTTGGCCTATTAGGCAAATCGGGCCTTGCATAGTAGGCTGACAAGTGCGTTCTGGCTACTAGGTACGACATATATATATATATATATATATATATATATATATATATATATATATATATATATATATATATATATATATATATATATATGTCGTACCTAGTAGCCAGAACGCACTTCTCAGCCTACTATTCAAGGCCCGATTTGCCTAATAAGCAAGTTTTCATGAATTAATTATTTTTCGACTACCTAACCTACATAACCTAATCTAACCTAACTTCTTCGGCTACCTAACCTAACCTAACCTATAAAGATAGGTTAGGTTAGGTTAGGTAGGGTTGGTTAGGTTCGGTCATAATCTACGTTAATTTTAACTCCAATAAAAAAAAATTGACCTCATACATAATGAAATGGGTAGCTTTATCATTTCATAAGAAAAAAATTGTGAAAATAAATTAATTAATAAAAACTTGGCTTATTAGGCAAATCGGGCCTTGCATAGTAGGCTGAGAAGTGCGTTCTGGCTACTAGGTACGACATATATATATATATATATATATATATATATATTATATATATTATATATATATATATATATATATATATATATATATTATATAGTAACTCATGTTCTTAATAGAACGCGCTACTTGGCCAAATATGCAAGGCCCGATATGCCTAACATGCCGAGTTTTTCTGAAATTATATATATTTTTAATTTGTTTATGGAATGAAAAAAGCTTACTATTATATTACGTATGATTTATTATTATTTTTAATTTTAGTTAAAACTAACGCAGGAATATAACCAAAACTAACGTACCTAGGTTATCTTGAGATGATTTCGGGGTTTAGCGTCCCCCGCGGGGGACACTAACCTAGCTTAAATTAACCTAACCTAACCTAAATTATCCTAACCTCACCAAACTTAACTATGCCAGTAACTCATGTTCTTAATATAATATAACGATATCCATTCAAATACAGGTAATCCAATTAGAAAACAAATTTGAAAATAACGAAAATCACTGCCTGTTAGGCAAATCGGGCCTAGCATACCAGGTCAAGTAGTGCGTTCTGGCTATTAGGTAAGATATATATAACCGCAATGAAAAATTCACACATTCATATTTGTTATTACATTAACAAATAGCTGCCTCATCTTAGACTTTGAAATGTACAGTCCCAAAGAAATAATGATGTAATTCCTAACTTAAAACTATAGGGATCACTAGTGCATATTCTTATAAATTTTAAAAAAATTACTAATATGTTTTTCCTATAAAACATTTCTTTAAAATGCGAAAAAATTTGATTTTTTTAAATACCTCTCAAAATGGCTATATTTCAGTGTAATTCCTCAGTATAGCCTAATGTGAGGACTAGTATTCCAGTAAAAATCAATGATTGATGGATTCTGTATTTGTTTGGTCCACAAGAGGATGCAAAGTTATTGCTATCCCAATTTTCAGATGGGTGAATCATTACCTTATATCAAAAGTAAGTTTGTATAGAAGTTGTACTGCCAATAACGAACGTTCAGTGAAAATACAAAAGCGCACTGCAGTCAACAATACTGTATTCAAAGATATTATATGCTTCTAAACTGATGTAACTTTATTCTTAAATATTGCATATGATTTACCATTATCTGGGAGAGGAAGCCCATTTTGGTTAGCTTATCGAGATTCCCCTAAGGACTCTAGGCCGACCATTAACTTTCCCCACGATGCAAGCCATAAGAGTCGCCTAACTCCCAGGAACTATTTACTGCTAGGTGAACAGCTACATCAGGTGTAAGGAACGAACTCAAACTCAGACCAGGAAAACTGTTCTGCTTTATCCTTGTAGTTTGTTTAACCAGTTGATACATGAATGTTTCCAGGATGAGTTATACGATTCTGCAGGTCCAAAAGTCATCTATTTCTAGTTTCGTGTGCCTCCCAGTGTATGGATTTCAAGTTGAAGTCCCCGACTACCAACAGTCGTGATCTATCTTTATCCGCTCTTGCTATAATTTCTCTCATTATTGATATGAGGCCCTCTTGTTTATAATCCTGTAATATAGTCAGTTGATATAATATAGAGCCGTAGTAATATAGCTCGTGTTCCTGAGGATATCCAAATATTGCATCAAAAGTTCGCAAGCGCAAGTTGCTGATCACATGCCCCTGTATGACAAACCATCCTGAGAGATGGAGATTTCTTAGCAGTTCGTAGCGAGCTCTTAATATTATATTGCATTTATGCAGGGTAACTGCTTAAATGCAGATGTACCTAATTATAATAAACAGTCTGATGGAGTGCATCGTAGGCGCTGAATATGAAGATGGAGTGTATTGTTGTCTGATGATGGAGTGTATTGTAATCTGATGATGATGATGATTACGATGATGATGGAGTGTTTTGAATCTTGCAATTATAATGACGATGGAGTGTATTGTATGCTCTGATTATAATGATGATGGAGTACTCACCTAGTTGTGTTTGCGGGGGTTGAGCTCTGGCTCTTTGTCCCGCCTCTCAACTGTCAATCAACTTGTGTACAGATTCCTGAGCCCATTGGGCTCTATAGGAGTGAAGTGTATTGTATGCTCTGATTATAATGAGTGTGTATGTTGTAGGCTCTGGTGATACTTGCGTATATATTGTAGGCTCTGATGATGATGGCGCGTGTGTATTGTAGGTTCTAATGATATTAATGGAGTACAGTATGTGAATTGTAGGCTTTAATGATGACGAGATGTATATACTGAAATTTCAACACATTGTGGTTTGCTGGATGTTTGTGAAAGGTTGTGGTTTGCTGGATGTTTGTAAAATATTATAGTGATATTTATAAATGTTTGTGGTTTGCTTGAGATTTGTAAAAGACTGTTGTTTGATTGAGATTTGTAAAAGATTGTGCTTTGATGTATGTTAAAGTTTGTGGTTCGCTGGATGTCTGTAAAAGAGTATGGAAATAGTTGACTGTTCAATCTTTGAAATTCAGTACTTACTGTTTGATTATTTTGATTGTACGTCTATCTCGGTTTCGTTATGATAAGTTAATATACTTCATCGTTATTGTTGCATGTTTTCCAGTTGGTAATACACGATGTAGTGTTAAAGTGCAAGAAATATCTAATTCAGCTAGTTTACCATCAAGGTTTTGTATAATTCAATTTCATGTAAATTCACGAATACAAGACAATTTTTGTTTATTAAGATACAACCCATAAACAATAACAATTTGTTGTATTTGGAGAGCATACACGAAACTACATGTTTCAAGAAAAAATGATCATTATTATTTCAAGATCATTGCAACAACAACAAATGCATAAGTCAAACTTTACTACTTGAAATGCGTTTGGGGGATTTGCATATATGGGCAGGAGCGTCACAAGCTGATGAATATTTCATACAGATGTGATTAACTATCTGCGTTAGACATTTCAGGTGTGATTAAAATACTCTCCTAATGCTACCATTGTTCTTTGGTAATATAATAAGAATAGTTCAAAGAAATTTCACAATGAAGACTAATTAACAATTCTACATAAAAATAATTTTAGGACATTTTGGAAGCATAATTTGATCCATTGAACAATTTAAAAAGAATGAATCGCAACAGAGAACATAGGGAATAGTTACAATATTCTGAAAGGAATGAATGGATTAGAGAAACATGGGAAAATTGTCAAAACATATTCTGATGATTTGAGTTTGGTAATTCAGAGGGAATGTGTTACATATACTGTAATTAAGTTCTTTAAACCTAAAACAAATCAGTTTCGAAAAAAGTGCATTCTTAATATATTGGCGAAATATGTTGATAACTGATAACTATCAGATAACTGCGTTATGAAACAACAATTTAACAGAGAAGAACTAAATAATGGGTCATTCAATTATGATTAAAACTTTTTTTAAGTGTTTTTAAAGCAAGCAAAAATATAGGTTGCCTTTGTAAATCAGCTAATTTTCAAACATTTCGGAACAAGTTCAGTTCTTTATATTCCTGATGACCTTGCTCATATATACATCCCATTAGCTTACCAGTGTTCAAAATATGTTTTAAGGATTTCTTTTCCATCTTCAGTTTCCTGTCCATCACAGCACTCTGGAAATTGCTACTACGATCACACTGAAAGCTTTATAAAATATCCATATGCTAATATCATAACTACAGTCTGGATTCAGTTGACGGCATTTACAAATTGCAACACACGCCCCACTTGCAGTGACCTCAGGTGTCCAGGTTAGAGAGGACAAGCGGTAACAGCATCAACAGCAGCACGATAGATGAACAGTCAGCACCTGTAACAGTTGCAACTGGCAGCGATCAGGATGCACACTCAGAACATGGATAGCCTAAACTTAATATATTGAAGCTAGATAATTCACGTGCTCAATAATCACGCTCCTTTATGCAGACGAGGAGTCACAATAGCGTGGCTGAAATATGTTGACCAAACCACACACTAGAAAGTGAAGGGACGACGATGCTTCGGTCCGTCCTGGACCATTCTCAAGTCAATTGTGGATGATTCTCAATCGACTTGAGAACGGTCCAGGACGGACCGAAACGTCGTCGGCCCTTCACTTTCTAGTGTGTGGTTTGTTCAACACGCTCCTTTAGAAATCATGTTGCAGCGGATGTAACATCAGTATTAAATAAATCTGTTAGGAATATTACGGTTTAAGAAATATAAATTCTACATAAATCTGGTTTAGAGAAGTCAAATTTAGGGAAATCAATTTATAGGGAATTAAAATGTTTGAGAAATCACGTCTTATTTAAATAAATATTTCGGGAATCCAGTTTTAGAGGAGGAAGGGAGGGAATTATCAAGGGAAATTCTTCTGGAAATAAAGTTCCAGAAGAACTAAAATTCCACGGGAAATCAAGTTTATGTGAATATCATATTAAGGTTAAAATCCATTCCTGGCTAAATCGAGTTCGAGAGCAAGGTTTACTAATCATTATGGTATGAGGTGTCCAGTCCGGATCTAACTGCTGGTAGTGTTTTCCGAGCCTGTAATGCAGTTTTTAGATTGTAGTCTTTAATACGCACATTTTTAATAGTGCAAGGAAGGGAATTAGCAGGGGAAAGCGTCAAACCATTACACCTATGTAGTACTTGTAAGGGGTCAGGATAAGGATTTGAGATTTGAGAAGTCGATTTCTAGTGGAAGTCAATTTTTAATAATTTTTAATTTTACTAAACTTTATTTTGTACAAATTTTAGTGCATATTAAGCTCAGGGTCATGAGTTTGGAGAGATGAGTGAGAGTTGAACCATTAATTCAACTAATGGTTGTCACTGATGTTTGTCAGAAACTAGTTTTTTTATTATTATTTTCTACCACAGACGTGGCCACACATTTACAATGCTAACGAGCATATATACATTTTCTTCTGTCCTCCATGGACAGGGTGAGAGATTTGTCAAAGATACAGTTCAGGGATTTATGCCACGCACTAGTATTATCACTGATGTTTCAAAAATGACTGGTGTCGGGTGCTAGTATTGTCTCTAATGTATCTCAAAATAACTAGTGCGACACTTTAGTGTTATCATTGATGTCTGTTTTTTTATTAACACATTTAGGTACATCTTAATTTATACAGCTACCGTAGACTATGATGGGGTAGTATATAGTGTATCTGTACTGTATCAAAAGCTTGCTACGTGATGCTAAAAGATCCATATCATTCAGGATGGTTAGTCATACAGGGTCATATGATCAGTAGTCTGCACCAGCAAACTTTGCATGCATTATAAGAATGTAAACAACAACATCCGAGCGAATAAAGTAGCAGTGATACTGAAAGTCTTCATCGTCCAGGATGGTTAGTTGTACTAAAGTACTAGTTAGGGGTATGTGATCAGTCAGCCCATTCTCCCGAGCGTTCCCAACGTTACTAAACAGTTGTGCTAAATTGCTTGAACCTAACCTACCCGACGACGCACGAACAGAAAACAGGACATTATCTCAATTTCGCAAGCCGCTATCATTTTTAGTACATCAGATTTAGGCCTTGGGGAAATTATACGTCAAAATACGATGTACTATTCAAGTACCACGTGCTTGTGTTGTCGTTGATGTGTCTCAGAAACTAGTGACACGCGCTGGGGTTGTCACTGATTTGTCTCGCAGAAACTGGTACCACTTGGCTTAAATTGATATAAGCCAACTATGCAGTACCTGCCTCACTCCTGCAGTTACCTACACGCAAGTTATTTTTTTTCATAAATAGATTATTCGACATTTCGTGTGGTACATTGTTTATTAATTTAAAAACGTTATGAAGTTCGCTATTGTTTGGGTTTTCCTGTGTATTTCCAGGGTAAACTTACCTCAGTTTGGAAAGAACCGGTCTTGACAAAATCAAGTGTCAGATAAATTTAAGTTTCTATGGAAATCTACCAGAAGAATAGGAAGTCGATTTCTATTAGAAGTCAAGTTTCAAAGGAAATAAAGAATCAGAAAATTTTGTTTCAAACTGAATCAAGTTCCAAAGGAAATCAAGTTCTTGTGGAAGTTAATTTCCTAAGAATATAAGTTTCCCGATGAAATCATGTTCCAGGGAAAATTTGACGTTATGTATACATAAAAAGATGTCAAGAATATATTTAAGGTACAAAACACAGAACTTAAGTTGTATAAAACATTTTACCCAGGAATTACACTTAATGCAAGATTTCTATAATTTGATGAGGGACATAGCCTAGCTGAAGGAAACATTACTAATGTTAAGAACACTGAATTTTAAATTTGACTTCAGTATTAAATAACATTAGCGTCTAACTGTAATTCACATTTGTTTGATTGTAAGTTTTATTAACACATAATTTGCTATAGCAATGGTGGATTATTTTTGTTTACATGTTTTCTTAATAACTGACCACCAGTGGAGGCACCTTCCCTCGGTGAACTTTCTATATAGCTTGAATCTGTGATCATGACCTCTGTAGAGAGCCTGTAGACGTGGAGGATGGAGGCTGTGCACCGCAGGATGAGGACACCCTGCTGAAAGTGTTCGTTCTGAAGCATCATCTGCAGACCAGACCAGGAAGCCTCACAGCCATCACTGTCGGTTTCTCCTGGGTAAACCACCACCGTCTCTCGTGATGCCTGTGTGACGGAGGGCATGAGGGTCTCAGAGCTACTCAGACGCGCACGCACACACACACACACACACACACACACACACACACACACACACACACACACACACACACACACACACACACACACACACACACACACACAAGGTTGCAGAGATGGTCAGAGAAATGGCTACTGGAGTTCAACACGAGCAAGTGTAAAGTTGTGGAAATTGGATTAGGTGACAGGAGACCAAAGGGACAGTACACAATGAAGGGAACTGCCTACCTGTGACGACTCGAGAAAGAGACCTGGGCGTGGACGTAACACCTAATCTAACTCCTGAGGCACATGTAAGTTTTCCTTTAGTGTGAGAGTAGTGGAAAAATGGAATACACTTAAGGAGCAGGTTGTGGAAGTAAGCTCGATCCTGCAGGCACAAATAGATGAGTATATATACACACATGCTGGTTCTCGGGAACACCAAAACACGCTTGTTAATGCTGAACTTTAATGTAAAGTCATTTATTAGTAATGTCCCTTAACAAAATACTGCAGTGACATTAACATTATTAACATTTCTTAACATTAAGACACGTGTTAGTGATGTCCTTTACCCTACAGACACCGGTTATAATTATCCTTAACGTGAAAGCACCTATTTTGTTTACTATTATCAATGATGAATTTCTGAACGACCTACACATGTCTGAATGCCTGTGGAGAGAGAAACGAGAAAGATAAGGAAGAGGAGGGGGAAGAGATGAAAAAAGCAAGGTATGGAGGAAAAGATAAGAAGTCAGAGAAGGAGGTGAAGCCAGGGAAATGAGGAACTGCACAAGAAATTGATAATATTGAGGGTGTGTTAAGATGGCGATTATTGTCCTCGGTTTAGTTTGGTTCGGGTATGTTAGTACGTTATTTTTGTGACGTGACAGCTCGAAAGGACGGGCAAGAATATGAAGATGATGTCGGATTTACCATCGCGATTTCCAGACTTTAGATAAACACAGCAGTCAGTGTTTATTGTTTAGTGTAGCTTTGGAAGCGAAATAGTTAGCGCAATCTAACCACAGATGAAAGCTCCGCGCCAGGAGCGTGTTTCATTTCACCTGATGGTTCCGTTCACCTTGCAGTTATTAGGTACCCGGGAGTTAGATAACTGTTGTGGGTTGCATCCTCGAGGTCAAAAGATGGCCTAGAGGGACATCGATAAGCCTAACGGGCTTTCGATTCTGTTCCGACTGCGGGAAACCATTCGTGGAAGTCGTGCATACCACCGCGACACAGAAATATACATTGCCAGGCATATAAACCTAAGTAGATGGCTTTAGTGAAACACTGATATAGTAAAGTTAACGAATATTAACCAGGTGACCGAGAGAGTAAACGAACGTTCACAGTGAGTGAGCGAACGTTAACCTGGTGACATAGAGAGTGAACGAACACCAACCCAGTGACCCAGAGAGTGAACAGAGGGAATGAACATTAATACGGTGACAGAGAGTGAGCGAACGTTAACCCGGTGACCGAGAGTGAACGAATAAATAACCTGGTGACCAAGAGAGTGAATGAACATTACCCTGTGACCGAGAAAGTGAACAATCACTAACCAGGTGACCGTGAGTGAACGAACATTAACCCGGTGACAAGGAAAGTGACTAACATTAACCAGGTCACCAAGAGAATGAATGATCACTAACGAAGTGACCAAGAGAGTGAAGGAACATTAACCTGGTGACCGAGAGTGAATAAAGATCGGGTGATCGAAAGGGTAAACAATCACTAATCCGGTGACCGAGTGAGATAACGGTCACTACCCCAGTAACTGAAAGAATGAATGATCCATAACCTGGTGACTGAGAGAGTGAACGATAATTAATCCGATGAGAGATTGAGTGAATGATCACTAACCCGGCGAGTGCTATAATAATCATATTGGCTTAGCACATTCTCCTCATAATTACCTTATCGTCGTAACCAAGTGCCTAGTGTTGAGAGTGAACAAACTACTAACCATGTGACCATTGATGTGCCAGGTGAGGGTGGTGGGAGGGTAGGAGTAAGGGGAGGAGCAGTTCAACAACAGCAAGTCCCCAACTTGATAATTCTCGCGTCGCCCTGTGATGGTGGGGCCTCGCGCAGGGATATCTGGAACACATAAAATTAGCTAAATGTATTATATCAATTAGTGATGTAACCTAATACTGTACTGTCCAGCGCCAGGGTAGGGATTCTGATAAATAAACTCTCAAAATGGTTTATATGACCATTTGATTTGATTTTAAATCCAAGTTAAATTTTTGAATATATATATGGAATTTGTAGCAGTGTCAGTACAGGTATCTGAAAAATTATTATTGTAAAACTATGAAAGCAAAGTTAAGTGTTTGAGTAAATTTATAATTTAGGGTTAAGGTAGTTTAAATATCTGTGTAATCTAACAGTCACTAAATAAGTAAAAAAAATTACCAGTTTAACCTAACCCGAGCGTTGATAGTCTGTCAGTATTTTTTTAATCTAAGTTGCTTTTTAATTACGGTTGACTTTAAATAAGTTAATTGTTATAACTGATGGAAGTAAATTACTTAACAAGTTTTTATTACCATAACTAAGTACATATGTATTTATACAGCTACCCTAGATTATATGAAGGGTTACATGGTGTGTCAAGAGAATTATGTTTTATTTAAAAATATGCCTTCTGAGATAAAGTAATTATTCATGTATTTTAGAATTTAATTTACCATGTAACATTAATACAATTTTTTTTAATTATTTTATGGGTGTTTCTAACATTTTGATAGCCAATGTACTTTCAAATGTTAACTTTTGGCACAATTAATGCTATGTATATGGTAAATAGGACAAAAAGCGACATGTGTTGATCGAAAAAGCGAGAATTATGTGTTGAGAAAAGTAAAGTAGAAGCGACATCTGTTGAGAAAAAAGTAAACTAGAAAGGACACATGAGAAAAAATCAAGTGTTTCCCACCGTGGCCAGGTGTCTTGTCAGGCTGTCTCGACCAGAAAAACTCCTCTGCTGAAGCTTCTCTTAATTAATGTCTTTAACATACAAGTCTCCCTTAATTAAGTTCCGCGACATACATATGCATAACTAATAAAGTCTCCGACTAGGGAAAAAGGGAACTTTTCGCCGTGTAGATTTCTCAATTTACGTAGCAAGAGTCTGCCACAAGTTTGGGTGCAGTAAACTTGGCGGGCAAAGTTGAGAAGCGCAGATTGCGACTCGCTGTAAACATGACACTCGCACAGGTTTTTCTTCTGCCTGTTTTGTTGTCTTCGAGCGATCTTATGCATTTAAAGGTTCGCATATTTTGTTCCTGAAGAACATTTTAGAATCTATATCGATTTGTTATAATTTATGAATGTGAGGCCATTTTGAAAACATAAATACGTTTGCGAATCCTCAGCAGAGGGCTGAAGTTGTTAAGTTATTTAAGCATCCGGGCTGAACTTGAATATATATAAACATTACTTCAGAGTATTATGTGACCTTTTTTAAACCTGATTTATGTTGGAGATATTACCATCCATTTGCTAGTTTTAGGGAAATAGCCTATCATTTTGAATTTTATAATATTACGACTCTACCCTGAGCACGTAACCATTATGAAGATGCTCA
The DNA here is from genome assembly GCA_020271785.1 of Procambarus virginalis. NCBI lineage: Eukaryota > Metazoa > Arthropoda > Malacostraca > Decapoda > Cambaridae > Procambarus > Procambarus virginalis. The sequence goes on from WNGS01165751.1 coordinate 15,381,297, forward strand.
CATATGTTCATTGTACATTGATATGAGACTGGCAGACCGTTATGAAGAAGGCAAACTCACTGTTTGTTGGATGAGCCAACCTTTAGGCTTGTTAGAAATAGGTAGCTAGAATGAACATTATGTTATATTAAGAACACAAATTATTGACGTGTTTTGGTTAGGTTAAGATAGGTTATGTTAGGTAGGGTAGGTTTGGTCATATATCCACGTTAGTTTTAACTCAAATTAATAAAAATTAACTCATACATAATGAAATGGTTAGCTGTATCATTCCATAAGAAATTTTCTAGAAAAATATATAAATTCAGGGAAACTTGGCTTAATAGGCAAATCGGGCCATATATATATATATATATATATATATATATATATATATATATATATATATATATATATATATATATATATATATATATATATATATATATATCTTTCCTAATTCCTTACCCCTCTCACTATGCAACAATCGCCTATTGTCAACAAGAATCGACTAAGCCCTGCTATCGCTCCTTTCTTTCATCTTCATTCCCTTTCCCTCCTCACCCTAAATTTCCCTCCCTTCCTGTCTGCCCCTACCATCACCCTGGCCCATAATCCCACCGTGTCAGCCGGGATCGACAAAGTCCCAACAAGTACAATTTATTCTCCAGAGTTTTCCAACTGCCCTTCTGGCTCCTGTCCTCGACCTGATGCAGTGTGAGGCTCTCCGGGGACATACTGACGCACAAACACACTCACACGGACACGAATACAACCACGTATGTCGTTGTGTTTGTGCGACCCAACCACGAACCAAAAGTTCGTGGATACAACCACGAACCTCAACCCACAGTTGAGAGGCTGGACCATAGAGCCAGAGCTCAACCCCCGCAATCGGAAATAGGTGAGTACGCATCCGCAAACGCTCACACACACATTCATAGACGGGCACATTCATATATAGTCATTCGCACGGGAATATATAAACTCTTTCATTTCTATGTTTTAAATAGCACGCAAAGGTAACGAGTGACTAAGGGCGAGATGACTGACGAACACTTCCGGAGGACTTGGGCTGATTTCAGGACTGCTCCAGTAAACGGACAGTGAATTTAACCTCATCAAGTGCAAGGTAATGAAGATGAAATATGACCGAAATAACATTTCGCCGCTAAGGACATGTAAATTCCAATTTCGGAAAAAGGAAGCGGAGACACACTAAAATGGGATAATATCGGCGGCGAATGCAAAACTAAAGAACATAATAACAGTCTTTAGAAGCATGAACAAATAGTCGTTTAGGACTCTGAACTGGTGGTTTGCACTGGCAAACACCTCCAAACATGCTTCTGTATTTCCCTAGTGAAAAACATCAACGAACGCACTTTTGAAGACCTGGAAAGACCTGCACTGGAAAACACCACTATACACTTCTAGAAGCTCCGACGGGAAAGGTTGGGGGAATATCTCTTGCGTCTCGGTAAACAAGCATCACTGGGGCGAACATGCTGTAATGTTCTTCAATTGTTTGGGTGCACGAAGCAGTAAAGTTTAAAACTACCAGGGAAGGGACTGCCAGAATGGATTGTATCTGTGAAGGGCATCCAGAGAGCTCTTTTCACTCCGTCATTTCAGCACACACCAACACACTCCCCAGCACACTTCCCCAACACTCCCTCACACTCCCCAGCACACTCCCCAGCACACTTCCCCAACACTCCCTCACACTCCCCCAACACTCTCCCCAACCAGCACAGGTCCGGGACTGAGGCACCACGAGACAGACTTGGCGGGCAAAACCCTGAAAGCCTTTTGGTGTCAAAAACTCCGATGGTGTTTGTTTTAATGCACCTTAACTCTCTATACCTGTCCTCGCTACTTCTTCTCGTTACCAGCTACTTCTTCTCGCTATTCGCAACTTATTCTCGTTACCTGCGACTTGTTCTCGTTACCTGCGACTTGTTCTCGTTACCTGCGACTTGTTCTCGTTAACCGCTACACGTTTATGCTACCCGCCCTTGTTACTCGTTCTCGTTGTTTGTTACTCATTCTCATTACCCGCTACATGTTCTCCTTACCCGTCTTCGCTTCTCGTTATCTTTACTCGTTCTGACAATCTACTCTCGTTACATGGTTTCATTACCTGTCCTCGTTACTAGCTCTCGTTACCCGTCTTCGCTGCTCACTCGCTTCTATCCTCAAAGAATTGCAAAGGAATACTCGTTTCCAATTACTTTCATTTCTCTCCTCCCTTTGTCTTCGCTAATTGTGTTCACTGAGTGTCCTTGCTAAGTGTTCACGCTGAGAGTCCTCGCTGAGAGTTCTCGCAGAGTCCTCTAGAAGAGAGTCCTCGCTGTCTTCACTGAGAGTCATCGTTAAATGTCCTCACTGAGAGTCCTCGTTTAGTACCCTCACTAAGAGTCCTTGTAAGTGTCCTCGTTGAACGAGGACACTCCTCGCCGACACTCCTTGAAAGTCAACGTTTAGAATCCTCACTACGGTTCATCAACCCATCCCGCTACACATTCATCTACACATACAGCTTAATACATCAAGCTGGCTACACACACCGCTTAATTCATCAAGCTGATTACATACACCACTTAATACATCAAGCTGATTACATACACCACTTAATACATCAAGATGACTACACACGTCGCTTAATACATCATTTTAAATATACACAATTTAATACATCAACCTAAATATACACAATTTATTCATAATTTATGGCCTTATGGTGGTCCGGTGAGCGGTGGACACTATCCTAACATGAGCTTCCGGTGATAAGATGCCGGCAGCATAGCCTACCACCTCCAGTTTTCTATGTTCTTGCTCCAAGACTAATCTGAATATAAATTGAACTCTTTAAAATGCGTCGGGACAGCGAAATCTTTAGTACGAACACGATATCGTCCCCCTGGAGCATGTCCATTAATCTTAATATAGAGATCTCCGAGCCGGGTTCTGGAGCAGTGGTTGCACATGCGTATTGAATATGTTGGCGTTCTTGTGTATTAATACGGGGCTTCTGAGAGGGATATTAAACGAGTTTTTTTTACGCCTGAAATGAACTAGATTTTACGACTCCAGATTTTAATATGTAAAAATAAGAGTGCTTGGTAATTACTTGGTTGCAGAGGCTGACAATGGCAACGGCAAGGTGCAACTAGTTCTACGGCCGGAGGAGACCTTTGTTTGCTTCCAGAAACTATTAAAAAATTCAAAGGAAACTATTAGAAATCTGACTGAGCTGATTACACGGTCTAATTAGTATTTGAAAATGTATTTTGTGTTGTTATTAAAAAGTTGAATGAAAATGCAAGGTAATAATATAGTTTTTTATATTGTACTGTGATCCAGTGTTGAGAGAGGGATTACGGTAGGCTAGCCTTAAGCGCAGCCTCATCCAAACACTAAATAATAATAATTATAATAATAATAGAAATAATAATTATCATAATTTAATTTCTTACAAAGATATTACAGAGGGATTATTGAAAATGTTTACATAGTAGGTACTTAAGTTGTTTATTAAGCTATTATTATCACGCGCAACGTAATTATAATATATCACGGCAAACATATCTTAATACATGCAGTTAATACATGTAATAGTGCGTGTTTAAATACATATGACACGTATTTTGACCAATATACGAGCACTTGTAGCATACATAGGTAATTTTAAAAGAGGTACATGCATTATTTACATATATTTTAGGAATGTCGGGTAGGAAAGGGCCTGTTGGTATACCTTAATGGGGTAAAAACGAGTGAGTCATGTGGTCCCCCATTCTGTACTTCAGAAACGAAAACATTGCCTTAAACAAGAGCTGAGCCACAGACGCCTCAGCCACGAACACACGCACCTATATACAGCAGCGATCAACAACAATAGCTAGGCGGCTTATGTATGTATATACTCGTCTACCCATATACAATAGCTACAAGCAACATATGCTTCAAAATCTGACACGTACATACAGCCAGCCAGGAGCCACCTCAAATACGGACAAACGTACATAAATTCAGTACTCACGAGCCATGTACACGGACACACACACACACACACACACACACACACACACACACACACACACACACACACACACACACACACACACACACACATACATATATATATATATATATATATATATATATATATATATATATATATATATATAAACAGCCACAAGCCAAAGGAGCCTCAAACAACGCCTTACATACTTATATACAACAGCCAGCCTAAAGCACTGTCACACATACCCATGTACAACAGCCACGATCCATGGACGCCTGAAACACATGGACACACGTACCTATGACAGTCATGTTGGCGTCCATAGTGTCCTGTTCGAAGGTGGGTTTGTCTGCCAGTACCTCGCAGCGTAGCTTGCCCGAGGCGCGGTGGTCCACGTGAGACAAGACCACCTCGTGAAGAGTCGAGATCCCTTCCTAAAACAATGGAGAGGGAGGGAGGGAGAGGTTAGTGTGGTGCGGGTGTGTGTGTAAACTCGCCTACTTGTACTCGCCCAGTTGTGCTTGCAGGGTTGAGCATCTGCTCTTGAGCCCCCGCTCTTCGACCCTTAGTAGTTCAGTGCAGTGTGTGTGTACTCACCTAGTTGTGCTTGCGGGGGTTGAGCTCTGGCTCTTTGGTCCCGCCTTTCAACTATCACTCAACTGATGTACAGGTTCCTGAGCCTATTGGGCTCTATCATACCTACACTTGAAACTGTGTATGGAGTCAGCCTCCACCACATCACTTCCTAAAGCATTCTATTTGTCAACTACTCTGACACTAAAAAATTCTTTCTAATGTCTCTATGGCACATTTGGGCACTCAATTTACATGTTTGTCCCCAATTTGTGTGTGTATTCACCTAGTTGTGCTTGCAGGGGTTGAGCTCTGCTCTTTCGGCCCGCCTCACAACTGTCAATCAATCAACTGTTACTAACTACTAGCTAACTAATCTTTTTTCACACATACACACACCCCGAGGAAACAACCCGTAACAGCTATCTAACTCCCAGGTACCTATTTACTGCCAGGTAACAGGGGCATCGGGGTGAAAGAAACTGCCCATTTGTCTCTGCCGGCACCGGGAATCGAACCCTGGCCACAGGATTACGAGTCTCGCGCACTGTCCACTCAGCTACAAGACTCCCCTATGTGTGTGTGTGTGTGTGTGTGATATTTACAAGCACACAAACATTTTCTTGATACTTTTATGATCTGCAAACACCAGAATGGGAGGGCACTGACCTCCCGGTGTGTTTGGCTTGCTCGTTAGCTCGGTGAATCACTAGCCTCACAAACTACCTCGAATTGTCGGATAGCTTGTTCGTGTTTATTTTTGCCGTTAGAGATTGGGTACAGCATCAGTGCTCCCTCTGCCGACCTCTCTCCCTCCCTATCCCCTACCCACATGCATACACTCCCATTACCACACACACACACGCGCGCGCGCGCACTCTCTCCTCACAAATACACATACCATGAAAAGGGAAATAATCTACAAGGATCTTAATATGCCTCTGTATTGAACACATCAACAACGACGAATGAGTTTCCAAACAGCTAAAAGACAGCTAATGTGCACCCATTATTTTAAGAAAGGGAACTGGCACGAGAACGGCAGTTATAGGCCAGTGTCACAGACATACATACACCGCAAATACTTGAAAGAAAATAGCGATAAGACTAGTCAACTACATAAAATTAATTAGATTTGTAAACAAGCACCAACAAGGTTTTAAAGATGGGAAATCGTGCTTAATGACTATTCGAGTTCAAAAACTAATTGAAAACACTAAGGCATGAGTGTGATGTGCCAACAAACTAATTAGTTTTAAACTACCACGAAAAAAAGATCTTTTGAAACTGTTTCGAATACAAAATTAATCCATGAACATGAGAAACAGCGTACGAAACTGAGTATTAATCCCCTTCAATGACGGGAGATTAGTGAGATTGGAGAACGGTAACACAGGGAGTCCCCAAAGATCTCTCCTAGGATCTATAATATTCCTGATTTATATCAATGAAGTAACCATGAAGTTAGTCTTTTACCTAATTTAGCCTAACATAACCATGCGGGTAGAGTCCTATACCTAACGTAACCATGAGGGTAGAGTCCTGTATTCCGGATAGGCAAACGTTTCCTAATAATTCAGGAGGCTGCAGAGTTAGTCCTGCAAAAGGTTGCTGGAATCCAGTGCTAGTAAGTGTAAGGTGGTTACAATGGGCGTGGCCACCATAGTCGGTTCACACCCGTCCTCCTAACACAGCGTCACCTTATAACGCACACTTTACAAAAAATCGTTGTACCAGAAAATGATAGCGGCTTGCGAAATTGACACGTTCCCGTTTTCTGCTTTGGGTATTCCTGGTAGGTTATGATAAGGGCACTTTAGTACGACAGTTTCTTAACGTTGGGAAACCTTAGGAGGACGGGCTGCACAGCTGAAATATCTGTTTATTTCCGGGCAGGACAGAGAGGTATTACTATGTTACCATTCACCTGATATCTCGATTGATAAAGATTAAGCTACCCTAAAGGTGGCACGGGCATGAATAGCCCGTAAGCCTGACATCACTGTTCATCTAGCAGTAAATAGGCACTCGGGAACTAGGCAACTGTTGTTTTCACCATAGGAAAGGTCAGTCGTTGACCCAGGTAGGACCTTGGTACCTAACAGGCTTCCTGTCCCAAAAATGGGAAACAATAATTAGAAGAACGTTAAATAGACTTAGCCGTAGATATTCCAAGTCTTATTGTTTTACGTGAGTCGACACTCACTAATTACTGTGTCAAATTAAGCATTTTGTGTACGGCAAGGATATGTCCAGATATACAAATGAGCAGGTAATGAAACTACAGCAAAGAAATTCTTAAATAATTGCAGTGTTATATTAATAAAGTTATACTGCAAATTAACACTTTTTTGCATACTGCATTATTTCATTGTCCTGTCTCACTTTCTCCAGTGAAACTTTTAAAACTCCAAATACGTGCAATCACCCTGAATTCCGCTTAGAAATAATGCTCAAGAGTCATATTTTCGATAAGCATCGTATTTTGTAAACTGCACGTCAATTTAGGCAAAATCTGACCAATCGCCGTTTTCACTAAATTTTCATATTTTCTGTATAAAAAGTCGTAGGCTATAACTCCCCCTGCAGTTTTCAAAATATCATGCCTATCAGAAATATGACTCTTGAGCATTATTTCTGAGCGGAATTCAGGGTGATTGCACGTATTTGGAGTTTTAAATTACGTTTTTTTATACCGAAAATATGCGAATTAGTGAAAAGGGCGATGGGTCAGATTTTGCCTAAATTTCCCTGCGTGTAATGTTGTATCATGTTTGTTTCATGTTTATCTCTCCCGTTCCTCCCTTCATTCACAACACCTACCTTCTACACACTACCTCTACGTTTTCTCTACCTCTTACACACTACCTCTACTTTTCTCTATTTGCCACTCCATAAAAAGCAACTGTTCTGCTCTAACAGAAAGGTATGAACCCAAGCAATCCACCTAACCTATCGAGGGCATTGCATAGAGAGCAATATAACGGTGCTTTAATTTGTACTGGATTGGTTGATTCCGTAAGAGTTAACCCCAATCCTTCACCAGCGTCCTGGAACCCCCCCCCTTACTTATTCTCCCTCTACTTTCAACCCATCCATTGTCAACTCCCGTCACTAGTACTCACCAAATACCACTAGCATACGACACCTATTCTTTTTTTCACCTCGCCCAGCTACACCCATCCATTCACACCCACAACCATCCATCCACACCCATCCCCATCCACAGCCCTCTCCTTATCCACCCACAATCTCTCACTACCCACCCACAACCCCTCCTCATCCACCCACAACCTCTCACCATCCACCCACAACCCCTCCTCACCCAACCGCCCTCAGGCCCACAGTCCACTCACATCAACTGTGATCCCGGGCGTAGCGTAAACAGACTTGGGTTGACTGCTGTTGGGGACGTAATTGAAGAACATCTTGTCGTCCTTCCACCAGGTGAGAGAGTAGAGCTCGTCGCCGTTGAGCTCGAAGGAGCACGACAAAGTGACAGTGTCTCCACTGATGGCCGTTGGTGGCACTCCAATACCTGTGATCTGGAGGGCTAGTCCTGCCCCGCCTGCTGAGAGAAAGAGAGAATATTCACATTACTTAAGCCGTGTGAATATTTACATTACCTTATGATTCACTACAAAACACGGTCAATAGACAGGCTCGTATAAATAAAGTAAACACATCCTGAACTTAAGATATTACAGTTATCTACATCTATAACACAGACTGTCTGTCTGTCGAAAGTAGAAGGCCAGACGCTTGGGGGCTAGCCTCATCCAACTTTGCTTGTATGTCTACATTACATGGCAAATACTAACTCACCACAGTCTTCATAAGTCAATATTTGACTTATTGTTAAGGCTGGAGAATATGTTGCTTCGCCGTATGAGGTTAGTCTTCAGCCAAGAGAAAAGGACCAAAGGTCATACAGGTATTAACAAAGTAATCCCCCGTTGAACTTCCATACTTTTCTGAACATGAGCAACAGCCACATTACCTTCCCTAGTGACACTGAAGCGTGGAGGAGGAGTGTTTGGCGAATATGTTAAATATTCGCAAAAATATAAAACAACATATTCGTAAATATAAATATTATACAAGGAGAGGAGGAGGAGAGACTTCACTCGTGAAGAAATGGATCATGTGTGTGTATGCATGTGTTTATTCATGAGTTATTCATGGTTGCTTTTGGCGATGTAAGGAAGAAAGGAACTATCAGAGGAAAGTGCCAAGCCATTATGGCTGGGCGCTTTATTTATTCACTCGTGAATAAATAAAAATCCATTTATTCACGAGTGAAGTCTCTCTTCCTCAACTTGTATAATGTTTATATTACGAATATGTTGTGTTTTATATTTTTGCGAATATTTAACATATTCGCCAAACACTCCTACATGCTTGCCTTACTTCGCCTTAACAAGAACTTCCGCTTTACTGTGTTCATACTGACCCAACTAGATATCAACGATCATACTGCCTCAGTTGGAAACCCCACTACCATCATCCCTGGAAACACAAACCGAAGCTGTCTCTATTTTCCGCTTGTTACAACTTGTAATAAAGTTGTTACATCTTGGCTTAACGTGTTTATGACGTATTAGAACGTTGCTACAATTTGCTATATTGGTTTTATAACTGGTTAGGAGGTGTTAAAACTTGTTCGAACGTTGTACCAACGTCGTAGTTCCGATGTGTGTTTGGCGGGATACTGTCTCAACGAGGCCGTTACCATGCAGTAACGAGTCCTTGACCACGTAGAGGACATTATTTTGCAGTAACGGGGCTTTAAACATGCAGTAACGTTTCCGTTACCATGCAGTAATAAGGTCATAATTATGCAGTAATGGGGTCTTTACCATGCAGTAACGAGACCTTTACCACGCAGTTACGAGGCCGTTACCATTTAATAACAGGGCCATTACCATGCAATAACGAGGCTGTTACCATACAGTAACGAGGGCGCTCCGCACCTGGTTCATTGCAGTGTCTTCCTGTGAGGCTGTTGCACCACTTGCGGTCTGACAGTCAACTCGGGGAACCAGAAGCCAAACTGTGTGCCAGTTCCTTTCTTAAGTTGCATCATTAACACTTAATATTCTATGGGAATTTGTAGAAATTTTGTCGCTTATAACTGCAGTAATGGTACAGAATATTTGTGAATTTANTAATATAAATATAATTAAATATATTATATTTAATTATAATAAAATTAATGTATATTAATATAATTAAATATTATTATATTAATTATATATTAATTATAATAAATTAATAATATTAAATTATAATATATATATATAATTAATATAATAATAGAGGGGCCCTCAGAAGCGCCCAGATGGGGTCACCTTGCTACCTTGGAAGGATGGTAAGCAAGTGGTGTGGGACTACACGTGCGCTGCCACACTGGCCAGTACTTGCCTCCACTACAGCACACGTGAAAGTGGTGGTGCTGCGTCTTTCAGGGAATCACAGAAAATTATTAAATACAGAGGTCTGGCACACTGCTACAGCTTTGTTCCGATCTGCTCGGAGACTCTCGGTTCGTGGGGAAAATGTTGTATCGAAGTTCCTGAAGGAATTAGGGGACAAATTGATCAGCGCTACAAAAGACCAGAGAGCAAAAAGTTTCTTGTTCCAGCGCCTCAGTGTTGCGATTCAGAGGGGAAATGCCTGTTGCGTCTTGGGCACTAGTCCAACTTCAGAGGAATTCGAAGAAGTGTTTGACTTGCAACAATGATCGAACCCGTCTGTGACATTCATCAATGTTTCCCATTGTCGTGTTTTTCAAGAGATCCATAACCTTTAAGCACCTTTTGTATTATTATTTTTGTATCAACCCAAGTATATCTTGTAACCATCAAAACATAATAAAGCCCAAAAAAAAGGGGGGGTGGTAGGAGAAAAGCACACAGAAATGTATTGGAGGGGATCTAAACATTCCCTCTAATGCGTTATGCGTGGTTTCCTCGAGGCTATGGGTCCCCTCTTCCCAGCCAGAGGTGGTACTCTTCCTCTTATATTAATTATATTATATTAAATATGTTATTGAAATATAATATATTGAAATATAATATAATTAAATATATTATATTAATATAATATATTAATATATATTAATTATATTTTAAATATAATTATTTAATATAATAATTTAATATAATATATTTAATTATATTATATTTAATTATATTAATATATATTGTATTTAAATATAATATAATTAAATATATTATATTTATAATATATTATATATTAAATATAATATAATTAATTTTATATATTAACATAATTAAATATAATTAATTTATTATATTAATATATAAATATATTATAAATTTAATATATTTAATTATATATATTTAATATAATTAAATATAATTAATTATATTATATTTAATATATAAATATATTATAATTTAATATATTAATTATATTATATTTAATTATATTTGAATATAATATAAATATATATAATATAATAATTATATTTAATTATATTTAATTATGTTATATTTAATTATATTTAATTATGTTATATTTAATATATTTAATTATAATATAATTAAAATAATTTAATTAAATATAATAAAAAGATTATATTTAATTTATTATATTTAAATATATTTAAATATATTACATTTAAATATATATATTTAAATACTGTTAATATAATTTCATATATATAATACAGTATATTATATTTAAATATATGTATTTTAAATATAATATAATTAATATATTAATATATTATATTTAATTATACTGTATTAATATACATTAATTATATAATAATTAAATAATAATTAAATTAAATTAAATATAATAATTAAATTAAATTAAAAATTAATTAAATTTAAAAATTTAATTAAATAAAAATTTAATTAAATTAAATGTGTACATATATAATAAAAAAAAAACAGTGTTCGGAGACCTCGTCCAGCTTTTTGGAGGTTGGGTGCATGCCCAAGATACAGCACGCATTTTCCCTCTGGATCGCGACACTGAGGCGCTGGAACAGGAAACTGGCCGCTCTTGTGTCTTTAGTTTTCCTAATGAGGTCTTAACCCACCTCAACCATACTGAAGCTAGCTGGAAAAACTGGGAGAGTACTGGACTGGGTATAGGAGTACTTTGCTGGAAAAAAGGGTCATAATATATACTGTATACAAAAAGGAATACCTTTAATGAATTGTATAGACACTGCAGTTGCACCATAATACCTGCAGTAGTACCATAATGAAAATTTATATTATCAGAACATAAATAATGTGATTTTATGTATTTTAGGTGGGAATCAACTACCAGCCACCAACTGTAGTGCCTGGTGCTGACTTGGCCAAAGTTGACAGAGCTGTTTGTGCCCTTTCAAACACAACTGCAATCAAAGATGCATGGGAACGCCTAGACCATAAGTTTGACTTAATGTACTCTAAGAGAGCCTTTGTACATTGGTATGTTGGAGAAGGCATGGAAGAGGGTAAGTCTTGAGAGCACCTGCTATACAAATGTCTTGCTGTAAGGAGTTTGCCCAGAGTCTAATTATAAGAGAAGTATTTCACTCTTAAAAAATTATAAAGTAAGCCCTTTAGAGTAAGAGTTGATCTTTTAAATGGAAATATTTGTGATAGCAAATCTGAAGAGTAAGGTAAATGTAAATGTCGAGACCATAGTAGTTAAGCTTGGCATCTAGTGTAGCCATTAGAGGTAAATGGCTATGGAGTGAAACTGTTACATACCAAATGTAGTTTGTCGAGATCGTCATTATGACTACAGGTAAGTGCTGCAATGGGAAGTAGGTGGTTAAACTTAAGTAAATTAGCAAGGTTGAAGAGGAGTACAGTATATACTGTAATAAGTTTGATGGCAAAGTGTAAGGTTGGTGGCATGCCATAATTTAAACAGTCATTTGGAATGTGAATGGACTCTTAGTTAAATATAAATGAATTGGAAACTTAAAACCATAATGAAGTTTATGCTGTATATATATATTTCGTTACGTTAATTAAGGTACTGTACTGCGGTTATACCCAGCTCATGGACTGCCCAATACAACATAAAAAACAAAATTCCACATTTAAGTTAGTGATTATGGATAAACAGGATTAAAGTAGAAAACCCAAAATTAAAACAAATGTTAATTTAATTAAACAAACACAAAAACTTTAACGCCGCAATACATCTGTCTTGCTCATGTAAAATAGTAATGACAAAAAATAAAACATGAACACACATTATAACTCAATGAATCGGAATATAAAATAATAAAGTAAATATCCAACTAAGTTATATTACCAACCCACAAATCATACGAAACTGCAAGAGCAGTTTATTAAAACCAGTGGAGTTTCACCCTGTAGTGTGTGGAGACTAAACCTTACCTGAACCCTGACCTCCCTGAACACCAACCCACCTACCAACACCAACAAACTGAAAATCTAGCATGTTCAAAACAAAGCGCTCTGCTTTACTGTGAATCTTTCTCTGGCTGACAGAGTAAGAACCAACCAGATTCACAATCCTGAAAATGATGTCAATGAACACCAGACTCGGTTACTTGCCAAGAAAACAACCGTACCATATGAAGCATCTCTTCATCTTGGATTGTGAGGAGCCCCAAGAAACTGTCAACAGCCAGCAATTACGAGCTCCAAGAGCCTCCACATAGTACCAGAAGAATCACACTCCAGCATAAAGTGATCAGGTACATCCACGACCAGGACTTCCCGAGACCACAGATCCTGAGCGACCTGCCAGAAGACCCTCAGACCTAATACTATATACATACAAAAACTAATACAACAAATCAAAACAAAAAAATCTTTTCTTGCAAGCAACGCAGAAAGCCTAGTGTTGTTAAGAATCGCCTCATTCAGCCACTGACACGAACTCAAGACAACCCATCTTGCTGACACCCCAACACCACACTCACATACTCGCATAATTGCATATCACTGGTGTGTTTCTCATTCTCCTTCACCACTGGATCCTTTCTCATATTTATATATATACTATATATATATATATATATATATATATATATATATATATATATATATATATATATATATATATATATATATATCACTAGTTTGAGTGTCATTTCCATTCACAAATTGAAATGGCATCCTTTCTGACAGTCTATATATTACTGGTTTGGGTGTCATTCCTATTCACCACTGCATAATTCTACTGTGATAATGATTCTTGTCATCTTTCTCTACATGTCTTTCATTATTCATCATCTTTTTGCAGTCATGCAATGGTCCTGTTTCTGTGCACTTTTTTGTGTGGTTTTTCTTCTTTGTTGTTTTTCACTTGATTAGTATATATCCCATTAACGTCTTTGTACTGTACTTGCATATTTTCTGGGAGAGCTCCTTGTGATTCCCTGAAGCCATCTTGTTGAGATGACTCCCAACTACTGTAAGAAGTCACATCTGCTCTGAACTTCCACTAGGCCTACCAAGGACCAGAGCCAGAATCTTCATGCCACAGATTCTGCCTCAATGGAAGCTTTGTGGGTTGATCCTTCTTCCTGACTTTCCTTTAAGGCTCGTGTTTCTCAGGTCGTTCAGAGTGTCATAAAGTTCAGCCAACCTGCAGCCTTCCCTAATGCTTGTGATGCTCGTAATTCTTCTTCTCTCGTAGCAGTCTTTGCTAACATGTCCTGAGCTGATATTTGGTTGCGGGGGTTTTGGTGGTCTAACAGGGTCTTGGCAGCCCGGTATTTAGTCATTGTTCCCAGGGATGTCATGCCTGTGTTGCCTTTGAATATCTCTCTTGGCCTTGTCTTTTCTTCGTCTCCATTACCTGCAGTCTCTCCTCCCTGGTAGATCCCCCGTCTTTCTTCTCCATGGGTAGTTAGCTTCAGGGAGCCACAAGGGGCTTCCTTAGAAAACCAGCATTGAATATAATGACACTCCTATTTCTGGATGAGCCCCAGTGGCTCCCTGATTCCCCCACTCCCTTCCAGGTTTGTCATTTGGTGTTTGTGCTATTCATGTCTGCTCCTGAACTGGCTTAGAAGGCTGGGGGAGACTTGGAGCTCTAAGTCCCCTGTTATTGGCAGTGGGTTAATGATGAGCTCGTGCTCTGGGTTCCCCCTTATTCACAGGGGTTAGGGCTAACGAGCTCGCATTATTTTCAAGATTCTGTTTTTTGTTTACATTGCTTGGGGAATTTGCTTGGCATTTCCAAGGCTTCGGTTCTTTTGAACCAAGTAGTGATCATTATTGTTTACTGACTTTCTGAATGCTTTCCGGCTAGGGTGGCAGTGTCACCTGCTTTCAGTACCTCTGTGAGAGGTAGCCAGGTTCTGGCTCTGGTCCTTGGTAGGCTAGACAGAACTTTGCCACTAATGTGACCTAGTAGTTGGAAGTCATTTCAGCAAGGGAACCAGGGCTCACCCAGAAAGAAGCATTTCATTACATTTAATGCTGGACTTGTATCTTGTATTTATATATACAGTATATATATATTTTTTATCATTATCTATGCAACTTATAGTTCATGCTTCTATTTTTCATGGTGTTTCACTTTGCATATTTTCATTAATTGTATAATTTTAAAATTAATTCTGTTCACCACTGATGGAATGCTTCACCTATTCTCTCTTCCTGTTATTGTTCCTTGCCCTTCATTTTCTTGGTGCCACTGTATGCTTCCCATTTCCCTCTAGGAGAATTTGCAGAAGCCAGGGAGGACACCGCTGCCTTAGAAATGGACTACCATGAGGTGGAAGAAGCCTCAGGAGATGATATTTGATGAGGTCCATATATAGATATATGCAGATAAGCTGTAGTTATTATTTATCTCCTGCGTCCCTTCAAACTCAGTAGAGGCATGATTCAAATGCGATTCAGGCTTGTAGCTTATTCCTCCCTACCCACATCGTAGACTTCTTGTTCCTCTAAATGTATGTAGCTGAACATCCACAAGTCCACCTGTAATGCATCCTCACATACGGCTGTTTATCACATTGTTGTTAATGCAGTGATCAGGAAGGATTATTTGTCCAATATCCACAAAAGTTTAGAGAATAAGAAGTCGCCAAGTATGAGCCATTGTGAAAATATAACCGGCAACTTGGGAAATAGCAAATTTTTCCTCAAACTGTGGTGAAATAGGTACAAGCATGGCTATGCCTATTAATCACATCTGCAGTCCTGTAGCTTTGATATAGATTTCAATGTTTTAAATATATTGATAACTTATTAATCAAACAGTATAATTATGTACAAGCTTTGGAGGTACAGTAGTTAATTATTGTACGTACTCTATTTTCGGTATTTGCACTTTATGAGATCTTGAGCATGGAGCATGTCTTTTTCCCACCACTTAATGTTCTCCATTGTTTTTCACAGAGGCATTTTGACCATAATACAGTATATCAAATTATCTTCACATGGTCATTCATATTTTCTTACAGGCAACCATGCCATTTATCCAGATTAAAAAAGTTTTCCATTTGTGACATCGAATAAAGTTGACTGGGTAAGTGAGAGAGTGGAGATGCAGTTGTGAGTGAGAATGCAGCCAAATACGAAAGAAGTGAGAGACTTAGTTTGCCTGCTGGCCACTCAGTGCCACACGTGTGCCTCTCATACACTCAATCTGTATATGTGCATTGGCACACCGACCCAGTATTTTTGTGTGGGCAAGGGCAATCCAGCATTTATTTCCCTTGTTTCCCAACTGTCCCTCGTGGTCACCTGACCCTCGATAGTATCCTTGGTGAATCGGATGCCTTTGATGTTGTTCGCCTTGTGCGCTTTTGTTCTTGTATTGGCATCTTCAGTGATATTTAGCGCCTTTTGAATATCCCACACTTTTGACAGTGCTACATAGCCTCCCCGGCTTGGTGCCTTCTTTTGATAACTACTTTTTTATTTCCCTTGTATACCTGGATTTGTGTGTCTTACAGTATGTAATCTAATTTCAATGAGCTTTTTCATTCTGTTTGTCTTGTACATATTGTGATGCTAAAATCAGAATTCGAGAATAGGTTGTCACATAAAAAAAAATTTTCTAGCCTTAATGCTTATGAGTGGCACTTTTGTTGTTGGGAATTGATTCTAAAAATGAAATGACAATGAAAATTTTCTTACTGAGAAGGACTCCTTGGTTGCTACTTAATGCAGTATCCTTATCCTTCTGGTTTCATGGCTAGAATTCATGCTCAATCAAGGCAGATTGTTGACATTTCACACTGACTTGCCATGATATTTTCTAATTTTCTTGCTGGGTGACTCATGCTAGGGAGACACTGGAGAAAGTTCAGTTCAAGTTGATGTCTGGAAGGTTCATGCACATATATTCTAAGTATTTCAAAGTGTTACTTGATATTGCATTAACAACCAAGCAGCTTCGGTTCATAGCATAATCTGCTAGCACACTTAATGAGGAAATAGCTGAACAGATCGTGGAAAAAACAACAAACATCTGTGTCCATAGACACTGTTCTTGAGAATCTTGAATGATGTGGTATAAACTTAGAGAACAAATGGACTTCTGAATATCACTAACGCTGAACTAAGAGAAGAAAGCTAGGGCAATTTAGGATGAAAATATATCATGTGTAACTGAAAATTTGTCTGACAACCAATTAACACGATACAGTGAGGGAGACTAAGAGATTGTCTGGCTCTAGGAACACTGAGGTGTGTGTGATGCTGCCACCTGGTGGTGGTCAGCAATGGTGGCCAGTTTAAACAAGTAGTTAGTGAGCCTTCATTTGGCAGTCACTTATGAATGATTCTAAATGTGAGGGTTTGATATGGCTTTGAAGTCTTATAAATGTGACCCTGATGTACATTCTGGGCTGGATTGTGCTTTTCTCTAATGGCCCCAAAGTACCTTTAATGACCCTCAAAGAATTTTTAAGAAAATCCCTTTGGCACTGGTATTATTTTCATATCAGCAGTTCAGTGCAACATTTTCTTTGCAGTAATGTTTGATTTGATTTATGTTTATTTGGTTGGTTTAGATTTTATTTATTTGATTTTCTGACTTGTGCATTTATTAATTAAATTGGTTGAGGTTAAGTTAGGTTTAGTTTTCTATTTCGCTATGAATGTGTGTGTAATAAAAGGCAGATGGCACTATATGTAGGCAAGCACGACCCTCATAACTGAAATGTGTAAGTCTGTATATTAAGTACAGTATGTTATTTTTGCCTTGAAGTTATTTTTTTGTCCACAGGAGAGTTTGCAGAAGCCAGAGAGGACTTGCAGGCACTCGAGCAGGATTACCAGGAAGTTGAAGAGGTCTCGCCAGACGATGATGCTCTTGAAGAATACTAGATCTGAGCATACCTGAGGCAGGCCATTTTGAGGTGTTTTGGTCACCATTCTAAAGCATTAAGTGACATTTATAAAAATCTAGCAAGGAAATTGGATGTTGGTATTAAAAACAAAAACTTTCTGAACAACCTTAATGAAGGAAATATAGATTTTATTCTTCAAGCACCTATTAGGTGGACAGTTTTATGTATAAACAGGAAACCAGCTTTGAATGTAATGAAAGGCTTCTTTCTGGTAGCGCCCAAGTGGCTCCCTAAAGCTATCTCGCAAAGATGGCTCTCCACTACTGGGTCACATCAGTTGCAGGAAGCCACTTGGTCTGTTAGAAACAAGAGCGAGAACATAGCCCCCTCACAGAGGTGTGGAGAGCAAAGAACTTTTTTTTTTTTTTTGTATCCCCACCCCAATCAAGAAAGCATCTAGAAAGTCAGAAGCTTTACAGGCAACTGCAAGGTTCATTGAAAATGCAGTATTGAAACAGTCAATTGACTTGGCAAACTCTCCTGGGGAAACAAACGAGGCACTCAAAACTAGTACTGATAGCCCCCACCAGGTGGCCTGGAGCCCTGATCCACACTTGCCCGACCATCTAGTTTGGAGCTGATGGACAATGAATTAACAAACCTGGTAGCAAGGGAGGGAGTCAGGGAGCCACTGGGGCTCTTCCAGAAAAAGGCATTTCATTTTAATCAAAGTTGGTTTTCTGGAAGCCCATTAATGGCTCTCTCAAACTAACTTACTACAGCTTTACATGGTGAAGCATGAGACTTACCAGGGAGGAGGAGAAATAGTTGGTACTACTCAAAAGAGATTACAGGCCAGACATCCAGCCCAGAATCACAAAAGACCAACAAGGAACATCATCATGGGCCAAACAATGGGCTGCCAAGATCCTGTCAGAACTCTAACCCTGAGCCCAAAAACCAGCCCACGACATGGAGAAAATCTCGGCCAGTGTTACATACTTAGACACCAAGGGCCCGATGGTAGACCACAGGATGACCAGCTATGATGACATTGTGGACAACCAAAGGAAAACAAGCCAAGGAAAACAAACAAACAGGGACCAAGGAAAAAAGGGTCAACCAACAAGGCATCCACTGAGGAAGAACTGGTGACAGGTTGGCAGTGGTGAAGCACTGTCATCTGGTACATCAAAGGATACATTTGGAAATATGGACAGGAAAGGAAGCCATCAAAACTCAAGAAAACAAAAATGCACTATAGATCCACCAAGTCCTATGCAGGAACCGGGCACAATTGAGCCACCCACTGAAAAGATAAGGACAGCCAGAGATACCCAAGGCCATGCATGGTACTTTAGCATCCTAATATCCACCAGACAAGGTTACAAACCATGGGACTAGGAGCAGGCAAAAATGGGTCTAGTGCCTCCTCCCCAACCCTCACAGGGCCAACAAAGGGTAAAAATGAAAGGCTTGCGCAAGAAAGAAGTGTAATGGCCCAAGAATCTGACTCGGCTAAGGACCTACCCTGACCAACAATAGCAAGGCTTTAACCATGCCAGAATGCCTCTGAAAAAAATACAGGATCAGAGCTCCAAAAACACAACATTCATCAAGAATATGATAGACAACAACATCCCAGATAACTTGTGCGACAACACTTGCAGGAAAGTGGGAAAAGCAAAAATGGGAGGCTCATCATGCCTTCCAGGGTTAGTGGTTGGGGTTGGTCCATTGGGCAAACAGTGCGTGTGAGAGTAGTGCATGTGCAAGTTTGTGGCTGTGTGGAGAATAAAACACTGAGAATCCAGAAGTCAAGGAGCCTCTGGGCTCCATTCTCTGGTTCTATTCTGACTGCTCCCTGTGGTTCATTCAGAAGGTTTCTTCAATTCTACTCTTTGGAACTAGATCCTTTGTGTGGCTTAGCTTCTGAATTCTTGGTATTTTGTTCTCCACATGGTTTATGTGCAGTATGTGTTCAACATTCTCATGGATAGGTTATCTGTCTTCTGTTCCATTTCCATTGAGGGGACCATCACTTTCATGTCCTTCTATTGGGTTTGCGAAACATTCGGTCACCCCAAGGTGGACCTTTTTGCATTGGCAAGGAACTGGTATTGCCCCTCCTACAAGGTTCTATTCCCCTAATTGCAAAGCTCTCATGGTGGATGCCTTTTAGCTGGATTGGATTGGAAGAGCTCCTAAGCTCTTTTTTTCAGTTCAGAGGTGCATCATACCTATGGGTTTCCAAAACTTGCTTTTGAATCAATAAATTTATGGAACCATTTACCTACTGAAGCTGCCGAGGCAAAGATGGTGCTACAATTCAAAATCCACCTGACAAAGCTCATCAGGAAGAATGAGAGGGAACCCTTCACAAGCCTTGGGCTGATTCTCTCTACTATGGTCATTTAGAGACAGCGGTTAAAATATGAATTTTAAGAATATGTGACAGCATATTGTATGTAGTTACCATGGTCTTGCAATGAGAATATAAACGTGTGAAAAGAATATTTGAATCGGCTTGAATTTGTATGAAGGAAAAGGATAAAGTTTGGCTTCTATTAAATACACAAAGGAAAAAAGTGAGGATAAATAAAAGCATCATACAGCTAGAAGGTGCTTATACCATACTGTAATGGTAAATACAATTTATTGAAAGGGAATTGTAGTATCAAGGAAAGCATTATTGATCACAGAATGGTGTTAGTTTAAAACTGGTAGACTTGTGCATATTGCATTCACAAATACTGTTGTCTGCATGCTGGAAAACTGTTAACAATGGTCAATTATACAAAAGGAAATTGCATAGTAAAAATTTAAACTAAAAGTAAAGAATTTTTGAAGAATGATAATTTTGTTGTCATGTAAGACTGTATTTTGGATGACCATGTGCTTGTCCTTCACTGTAACTAGTCATTTACATGAAAGAATCACTAATAGACCACCTTGCACTTTGCCTATTATTGTAACTATTTAACAACTGTTGCCATCTTGAGAGTATAAGCTTGGTGCATGACACCAGGTTGCTATGTAATGAAAGATATTATTCTTAAATTATAAAGTCATTTTTATTTTTTCACTTTCTTGGTCATTTCCCTTATTAACAATATATGGTCTTGCTTGTTAATATTATATCACTTCTGCTGTATTGTGTAACATGTACTTCTATATAGTTTCTAGTTACCTGAGCAGCTTCTGCAGCATTTACATTGTAGATGGACAAATGTATTGTTGGATAATATGTTGTCCCTAGACTGGACTGGCATTTGTCGTGTCTGTATGTTTGCCTTTGTCTGTTGCCTCTCCATTATTAGCCTTGTATAATTAGATCTTTATATATTTATGAACATTTGATAAAAGTAATAATCAAATCAAATTAGGTGATTGTTGATAGACTTACTCATTATTTCCTTGGCTATTCCAGCCAGAAAAATATCTCATATTTCAGGTGAATTTTGGGTATTACAGTATTAATCCTTGTTCTGTTTTTTAGCATTTATAATGGTTAACAGTATAAACTTAGTGGTTTTTATTTTTTGTGAATTTGATTATTTCCAAAATATCCCTTAATATCTCTTGATACTTTTTGTTTCACAACTCTGATGAACTTTGCCATATTTCAGGCGAGTTTGCAGAGGCTCGGGAAGACTTGGCAGCACTGGAAATGGACTACCAGGAGGTGGAGCAGAACCCACCAGATGAGGATGGCGACGACTACCAATAGCTCCTCACTCCTCTACATTCTGAGAATAACTCCAACTAGTTCTTCACTCTACATGATAGAGGCATCTGCAACTAGTTCCTCATGCCTCTACATCTTGGGGACAATTATACCTAGCTCCTTACGTCTTTACATTCTTAGTGATGATCCACTCGATGATTGCTTTCTGCTAGCTTTAATGTTTTTTATATTTTAATACTTATTGTACACAGTTTTTAATTTAAATATTTTAGATTGTATCACAAGTTTTTATGACTTATTTAGTATATCATGTCAGGGTAACTTTTTGTACTTTCTTTACTCTAGTTAGGCTCAGGGCTCCAGCTGCACCACATTTCAATGTTGATGGAATGTGTTTAAATAAGTACAGTAGATATATTTTGATAGGTCAGTTTTGTTTGATAAACAGGTAGAATTTGGTTGATAGATATACAGTAATGTGATTGGCAATCAGATTGGAGCTGGCAGACAAAATATACAAGGGGTTTATTAATAGACAGGATTTGATAGGCAAAATGATGCTTAAATAATAGGCAGCATTGCATTTGAAACCAATATCAAAGGCAACAAAATAGGTAAAGTATACAGTACATTGAAAATGTTCAGTGATTAGAAAGTTAATAAAAGTACAATTTATATTAAATAAGTATATTACTTAAAACTAGTGGATGCATTGTATGTATAATTAACATGCTGGTGGATACAAATGTTAAAATGTTGACTATTACTATACAGTATAACACTAATGCTGTATGGCACTAGGGGAAGGTCATCATAATGAACAATTATATTAGTTTAGATAGTATAAGATGAATTACTAGCACAAGGTTATAAGGTATTATTATTATTATTATGTTTTATTTTTATTTATATTTACTTATATATACAAGAGTTCTTACATTCTTGTAAAGCCACTAGCATAACGTTTCAGGAAGGTGTTGTTACTATGTACATACTATTTAATATTGTAGCTTGCATAATGAGAAGAAGAAGAGTAGAGTGGGGTTCCACTGTGAGGCAGTTGGAAGCTTCTTTATGTTACTTTTGTTAATACTGGTACTGTATATATACATTGTGTAGTTTTTTATCTCATTAGGAAAGGAGTTCCATACTTTAGATTCCTTTATTTGCTTGGCATTTTTTGCAAATATAGAGTTGGAGTCAGGGCATGTCAATAAGTTACAGTACAGAACAGTACTTGTGCAATGTTCATGAATTAAGTTCAATCCCCCCTAGAGAGAGAGCTTAAAGTCTGACTTAACATTGGAGTTGATCAGAATACTGTATTACTAATTAAAAACTTTTACTGTAGTTAAATGTGGATTACAGTTCTCTTACATCATTAAATTACTCTAATTTATATACAGTAATATTGTAATCCAGGTTAATTTTTATGGTAAACGATTGTGTTAAGTTATTGGCACATTCATTATGTCCATTTTATATACTGTGCAAGTTACTCGGTATGTGTTATATTTGTTGTGCTCGCCAAGAAGTTTAATTTAAAAAAAAAATAAAGTGCCTTGCTTATCAACTAGAAGCACTGGTCTAAATGAACCTAAGTGGTGTCTTTTCTCATCACCTAAGAAATCAATGTAAAATTAGAAGCTTGTTATTCACTGTAGTATAATGCAAGTATAAATAAGCTTAAGAAGCATTTCATGAGAATTCTGTTAGTTTCAAAGCACATTTTAATGGAGATAGATTTTTTTTTCCAAAATGTTGAAGAGCTATTTTTAATATTCAGTATATCCCTTCAGGAATACATGATGTAAAATGGGAAAGAAAATTTTTTACTCGTAACACAATTAAATATAATAGTGACAAATATGTCTATTAAATTCATGTATGGTAGTCTTCCAGCACAGGCAAGAACAATCTACAGTATGGAGAAACCAAAGTTCCAGGCTAGGTTTTAGTTCCCTGGAGGTAGGCTGCTTGGTCAAGGGATCTTTTATGAAGACTTGTCCCCAGAATACTGAGTGTAACAGATAAAACCAAACTTGTCACTTTGGTTTGGCTAAAATATTTACAAAAAAAGCATATTTTTGCAAGATAAATATTTCTTTCCTTTGCTTCTTGTACATTTATGCTAGACTTCTCAAGAAAATAAGATAAATCAAATTGCCTTTTACTTAAATGGCTAATGCTTTATCCTGAGATGATAACCACATTTACTAGATGTATTTTATTCCGACATTGCTCATGTCCTCCATTGGAGAGGAGCAGCCCACACGTGTTGACTCCTGAGCTGCCTGTAACCATACCATATATTTGATAATTATATAACTGGGAACTCACATGCAGTACAATACAGCACCTCAAATGGTGTTAAAATGAATTGAATTACTATACAGACAGGCAGGCTGCAATCTGCGTGTGTAATGTTTTTTTCACTCTTCTCAGAATATACGTAATGCCTAACAGGATATTATTAATAAATACTGTAGCCACAAATGCAGTACAATATATGATACACAGTATGTGTACAGTAAATGCAGTACAGTATGGCATTTACATACATGTACATACATACATGATGGGTGATAGATGCCACGAATGTAGTTTAGAAATTGTGTAAAACATGAGCTACATAGTCAGAGCATGGTATTGCAGTATTGTGCACCAATACAATGTCTTGGCTACACAAATTTTGTTTGCCAATTCACATATGGGAGAACCCACCTTAACTAAGCTCAAAACTAAATTGTGCAGGTTGAAATTCATGTTACTTAAACTCTGGCAGAGCACAGTACATGTATACTGCATATAAAGGTGGCTATCTATACAGATACTAAGAGTTATATCTATATACAGTAAATTATGGATTATTATATAGGTCATCTAAACACTTCTGTATTG
Source organism: Procambarus virginalis (assembly GCA_020271785.1). Classification (NCBI taxonomy): domain Eukaryota; kingdom Metazoa; phylum Arthropoda; class Malacostraca; order Decapoda; family Cambaridae; genus Procambarus; species Procambarus virginalis. The sequence continues at coordinate 15,405,738 of WNGS01165751.1, forward strand.
TGGAATTAACCCAGCAGATTTAAATTTGTAACTAAACCCTTAAGGGCTGAGGATTTCTTTGTACTATTTGAACAAGACCACCTTCAGCAACCACTCATTCCTTTTGTTTTATAAGCATAACAATGAGAATTTCTTGTTCACACATACACTTGTACCTTGCATTGTATAGCACATTATTGTGATATTTGTATTTGTTGAAGGTGACTTGTTATACCTATCCTCAGTGTCTGTGATATTGTCTAGTCATGAATTGCTCAATAAAGTTACAAAATGTATATTTGTATACAGTATAAACTATCCTTATAATTTTGTACATATCCATATACTTATAAACTGTAATGAGGTTATCTTTTAATATTGAGCAGGTGTTGTGTAGTCTTCATACTATACTGTTTAACATCCCTTAGGTGTATGGTGATGAGAAGCTTTTGTATAAAAAGGATGGACATCCCTCCACATTTTCATCACTGTCAGGGCCAACCATTAAGCTAATTTTCCAGGTCGGTGAATAAGACAAAGAGAAAGAGTTAAGTACCACAATATTTGCTTGATTTAAAATCATTGGACATGTACCTGTGGGGTAAGCTAAAGTATATAGTGTACAGTAGGAACCAGCTATACTTCAGAAGAGCTTTGACTTCATGGAAAGGAAAGTGGTTATTCAGCTGTTCAAGTACCAGATGCAACCCCCATTTGGACTACTGTATCTGGCCATGGAGAATTCACCCAAAAAAATCATCCTAGGACTAAACTGATTCTCATACCTGGAGACGTAGGGGGCCTCTTTCTTCTAATATAATTAGAAGCCAGACCACTTGTTTAAAAAATTCATTGCAACTTATACAAGTAGCAAGCTCATTAAGCCACAGTGTAGGACAAAACAAGTGATGCTTTATCACCCATAGGCTAATAAATTCATAGAATTGCCTGCTCACAAAAGCTGTAAATGCAAAGACCACTCCATAGTCCACATAGTAAGGACTGACGATTTAAATGCGAGCACAGCACACAGTACTGTACAGTATATCCTGTCACGACCAAAGATTACATTCACTCCAAAAAATCTACCACTTACGGGCTATTCATGCCCGTGCCACCTTTTGGATGCCTTAATCTTCATCAATCAAATTGAATAATCTTCAGTCTACAGTCTAATTTCAAGAGTGGTTCAGTACAGACACTTGAGATATACCGCACATCTTTAATATTCACCAACAAGAACATAACACTAAGTGTCCAGATCCAATCGACTCCAAGACCTTCAGCTTCGACACAGAGCAGACAGCCAGACTCAGGCCGCATCGAGTTTCCCGCTCTCGTCCCACACCCAGCTCCTTGACTCCACCCACATTCAGAGGGGCACGCTCTACGACTCACCCCACATGCGAGCTCTCTACCTCCGGCCTCACTCAGCTCTCTACCCTGCTACAGGCTTCGTCTCAACTCCTAAGACACTTCAATACATTGCTAACAAACTGACTGCTGTAACCAAGACTACTAAATAAATATAAAAAAACACTAAACTGTGTATCTAATCAACCAAACATATTACACATAAACATACATTACAATTTGTTGTATTGGGTTCATCTTGAATGAATTTGTCTTAATTACATGATGTTTTCCAATACGGAAATCTAAGAAAATTTGTTTTTGTATACAAATCCTGGTTCTTTGCAAGATTTTACATATTTCTAGCTATTATGGCCTAATAAACTTATAATCTTATGTATAACAAAGTTTTACTATACTTGGAAATAAGCTAATGGTATAACTAGATAAGCCTGAAACTGGTGATGAGTGAAATGAGGATAATAGTTGAACTTATAGGTAGCCCTTCACATTAACACTAATCATTCATATTAAACAGGGCATTAGCACACTGCTGTGTACCTAAACGTATCTAAGAGAAAATACCCGTTTGTCTGTCCTAGGTTGGAGGTGAGATGCTTGGGGCTAGTGTCTCCCAACTTTGCAGGGGAAATGGTCTGGCATACGGGATGGATATAGGCTGGCTGGGCTCAGTTCTGTTACCTCTATTAAGAAGAGGGAAGGCAAAATAGTAACCCCCCCCCCCCACACACACACACAAAACCAGTGAAAGGTGGCTGGGGAAGTCCCTTGATTTTTCACTTTAAAGTGATGAAGGTGAGTTCAGTATTAGATGGAAAGAGGGGTAGAAATAGCCTAAGTTACTCTGTCCTGGGATGTATTTTCTTATCTCAATAAACATACCTGAGCTTGAATGAAACTGTTTCTGTTCAAGGTTAGAGCCCAGATGGGAAAGAAAGGGGGAAAGAGAGGAAAATGAGATGGGGAGGAAGAGGGAGAAAAAGTGGGGTGGGATAGGAGGGAAGAGAAGAGAGGGGAGGGGATGGTTTGGAAAAAGGGGCAGGGGAGGGAGACAGAAGAGGGGGGGAATAGGGGTGTGAGGGTGAGAGAGAGGCTATCCCATCCACCACTTGGTACCCCTTTTAGTAAGTAATTAAAAAAAAGTAGAACACGACCCTTTTTCTTGCTAACTGCTTGTTTAACTGCCGACCGATGGTGACCTACGAGATTCGCGCCATTTCTGACGACCTGGCCCATATATAAATGGCTCACCAGCGTCCAGTGATCAAGGGAGACTGTCCCGTCACGCAGGGTGCAGTCGCACCTCCACAGATCTCCAGTATCAGCTAATGATACTGGTAATGGCTCTAAAGGGCCACCACTTACGGGCTATTCATGCCTGTGCCACCTTTTGGGTGGCTTAATCTTCATCAATCAATCCAGTGATTAGAGCACACTTCGTGCTCACAGCTGCATAAGATGCTTATCTTAACATACTAACAAGGTTAGGTAAGGTCGGTGTTTTCTATGAAGATTTCAAGGGAAACTATTATGTTAAGTATGTCACCTATGCACATATTTAATAAGTCAATATTGACTTATTAAATTTGCGAGGACGGGTTTCAACTCTCGGTCTCCCGGGTGTTGGTAGACTCTTGCAGCTTTTGTATAATATATTAATTGCACCTTTCGCTCTGACATAGTAGAGGACCTAAGCAGTCTTATTTACTTTATTTTACTTTTTTCATTAATGTGTAATTGGCACAACACCAGCCAGAATAGCCACTACTCTTATTACAGATTCTCGCCACAGGAGCAAAATTATATAATCAATTAAAAAAATTGTTAAATTAAAATGTTACCAATAAAATATATTATTTGATTTAACGAAAACACATTTAGTTACTAAAATAAATAATTTATGAATACAAATGTTCATTTACAGATGATAATTATATTTATGTTAATAATTGCTCTTATTTTGTGATAGAATAAAGATGGTATTGTAAGATATTTTCCAAGAGTGTTGTGGCATGAGTGAGGAGTCAGCTGGGCCGGCCGGCGGAGGTAAACACAGGAGGGTGACCGCATGAGCCTTCACAATGGGCACCGTCCACGCAAAAGTGAGTAGTTTAACCTGCTCAGTAAACCTTGTGCTCACCTCAGCCTCCCCTGTGCACTCCTCAGGTGAGATAAGAGACGTTTCTCCTCGCTTTGAAGTGTTCTCTCAAGTGACGCTGGAATGTGGAGCAAGAATTATCATGTTTAGTGGAGGTCTTGGAGGGGGATTTTTTTTACAATAATAGTGTTTTGATTATAATGAGGGATGCGTTAGCCAGCTGGTGCCAGCAAGGTCACCACCTGAGGAGAGCTGTAGTGGACACACAGCTGGGCTCTTAGTTTGTTTGAATTAAATTGTCTTACTAGTAGATACATGTACACACTTTACTGAAACTTGTGATAATTAGATACATCAGTGAGGACTGAACAAACAAATAGGTTGTATACTACTGAGGTAATGGTACAATAGCTTGGTAGTTCTTATACATTGTGTGCCAAATGTATTTGTTTTATTCCAGCAGCTAAAGTATTCTGTTAGATTAGTAGGAAGGGAATTATCGGGGGAAAGTGACAGGCATTACAACTATATAGCACTTGGAAGGGATCAGGATAAGAATTTGGGATGGGACAGTGGTAAGGAATAGTGGGGACTGGTCGAATCGTATATAACCATTTTGGATACCATCGGTTCAGTAAAAAAAAAAAAAATCCTTTTCTTCCTTCGTGGTCTGACACTGTCAAATTGACGATCGCAAAACACTGATCATTTTATGCGGAAAATCCACAGAGAAATATGAAAGAAAGTGAACGTTTCGGCCTGTTAAAGCCGTTGTCAACACCAGATTGTGATGATATAACACCAGACTCATGAGTCTGGTGTTGACAAAAGCTTTAACAGGCCGAAACGTTCACTTTCTTTCATATTTCTCTGTGGATTTACCGTATGTATGTATGTATAATAATATATATATATGTGCTAACATAATTTCCTATTTGATTTTTTCTTTGTGGTTATATGTACATTATATATTTTCAGATTATAATAATTAAAATGTAAGTATCTTCGAGTGAAATAGTGTTTATTCATATACAGGTATTGTTATACTAGGGTCAAATAGCTCTCATAATATCTCATAATTTTCAGAGTCCAGAGACAGATGAAAGTGAGGGCAGCAGAATGGATCTTCAGGCTCTGAAGGTAAGATATAACCATAATTTTTTTTTTCTACCCAGTGGGGTCAGAAGTGTTCCATTCTTAGGTCTGGAGAAGCTGCCACAAATTGGATAAGATTGGAAGATATATTTCAGTCAATTGGCAAGATATTTGTGATTCATTTGGAGTTTGACAAGAAGCTGGTGGGAATACAGTACTGTAATTTCCAAGGAGCTAGTTAATACAGTAAATTAATAACTAACACTGGTTCATCGGGAAGATTTCAGCTTGGGCCTATTGATTTACAGTATATTACTGCTTTAAGTATCATGGAGAGTGGTTGTCAGTTGGGTTCTTTCATCAACCCTATCCTCCTGTTTAGATAGTATTTTTTGTAACTGCGTAGACCATCATACGTATATAGACATAATGGACAATGGTACTATTCACTTTATAGTCTGAAAAAAGAGGTACATGTTAATATTATCCTTCAGTGAGAGAAATATACTGTACTGTATGCAATATCTTGTTAACATTTAATCTAATGAATATGACATTTAAAGAGTTTTGAGATGATACAGTAAATATGTTGTTTTTCAGCTAAAAACTGAAGTGAAAGAGAGGGAAAGAAAGCTTATAAAGATTAGAGATAAACTAGCCAAGTTAAAGGCTCATGGTATGCAAATGAAGATGAAGTTTCTTAAGGTGGGATTTCAAGGATTTGCTGTGCATGGGTTTTGTTCTTCCCTTTTTCCTTGTGTGAACACCTTTTATTGCAAGCTATTGGAATTTGAAATATATACTGGTTAATTTGTTAATATTTCAGTAGAAGAATAGTCATTGGAAGTACAGTACTGTATAGTGTTTTGCATTTAATACTATACTCTAGTGGCTTATCTTCAGTATCTTATTTCCAGTGATGAAGTTTCATATTTAATTTTTGTCAAATGTTCATTTATTAATGTAGAATAATATATTAAAAATGAGATGAGTTTTCTTTATTTGTTGCGTGGTAAATATCTTTAAACAGAATGTATGAGTCAAGAACTTATTAAAAATTCAATCATCTGTGCTACAGTATTATGTTATGAATGTGTAACTAGGAGTTGATATGGATGATAGTAACTAGAAGCTGATTTCGACGTATAACTAAGAGCTAATATGGATGTGTGTAACTAGGCGCCAATATGGACATGTATAACTACATGCCAATATGAATGTGCGTAACTAGGCGCTAATATGAATGTGTGTAAATAGGTGCTGGTACGAACGCGTGTAGCTAGGCGCCGGTACGAACGCGTGTAGCTAGGCGCCGGTACGAACGCGTGTAGCTAGGCGCCGGTACGAACGCGTGTAGCTAGGCGCCGGTACGAACGCGTGTAGCTAGGCGCCGGTACGAACGCGTGTAGCTAGGCGCCGGTACGAACGCGTGTAGCTAGGCGCCGGTACGAACGCGTGTAGCTTGGAGCTGGTGTGAAAGTCACAACTGCTGTCCTTCAGGCATGTCTAATTATTGAGGATGTTCAATTGTGTGTACAGTATTTAATACTAATTGGTGTTTTACATTTCTAATATGCATTTCAAATATTGGAAATAATCTGAAAATGATTGCTACTTGTTTCAGGCTCACGTCCAGCGTGTGCATGTTGATGGGTTAGCACGCACTAAAGACGACATAGTCATCAACACAGTGCGTGATGTCTTTAGTGCTCAAGACTTCCAGTCTGTAAGTATGAGGTAATTTTTCAATACAGATAGATAGTTAATTTCAGTTTCAGAATTTTTTCAAATGCATTATGGATTGAAAATGCCTTGAAGCTCATTTTGACACTGCATATTCTTATTTAGTTAACACTGAATAAAATAGATGGAGTAAATAAGAATAGTGTTTTGTAGTGGCACAAGAAGCACTTGATGCTTTGCTGATTTATTCATTGAATAAACATCCAATATACATATCTAATACAAATAAAGCTCTTTCAGATTGACCATAGTGATGTTTTCCTCCATCACCACCAAATGGCTGCAGGTTCCAGGCCCAAGCTGCAGTACTGCACAACCATTTGACGATGTCGAAATATATTGCTTCAATTCATTTTTTAAACTCTCTTATCATATTAAATGATTATTATTTTTTTGTTTCACAAAGCATGCATTCTCATTTATTGCAATGAAATAGTTGAAAAATTCTCAGCCCTTTCAATATGGAAATTTGACCTGCTCTGAATTTAGCAGATACTAACCATTGGTCAGCAGGATCTTGCAGTAGGGAGCAACCAAGTAGAATAGCTCAAAATATGACTGTATAGTGCATTAGTGTTTTGTGGTACAGTATATTACAGAAACTACAGTACTGTAAAATATTTATAGTTATATGCTTTCATATGGTCATTTTATTATTGAAAGTTCAGTTCAGATTTGGGTAAAAATTATGTTAAAGCCAAAAGGTCTAAAGTTTTACATTTTTGCAGGTGATTTTGAAAATACATGAAGCCAGAACTAGATTGTCCAACTTAGGGTGTTTTAAGGATGTTGGAGTTTACATTGACACTTATGATGGACCAGACGCTCTTGAGGATGGGATCGAGGTAGGGAAATTGATTTGTAACCTTCACAATAGGTTCTACAGTGTAGTGGTCAGTGCAGTTGGTCTGCAACGTTAAAGTTCCAAGTTTGTTTATAGCACCATAGAAGAGAGTCGTTTGGGCATTTTTTCTTTCACCTAGCATTAAATAGTTTCCCAATAATTGTCAATGGCACACAAGGCAACTTTTCATTTTGTGCACTAGGTACATACTGTACTGATTTTTGCTTTTTCTGTCTTCTTTGTGAGTACTTGAAGACAACACTCGGGTATACCTTTTGAAAGTCTTGTACCTGGTATGTAACAAAGCTTGTGTATTGCAAAGCCATCTAGTATTTGCCCGATTTTACCAAATGCACATTGCAACAATTACATCCACAAGATGGAAAAAACTATTTTCTGGTCCACTTTGCATTTTCCGTACACATTACACAGTGCCTACCATTATGTCAGATTTGTACACCAATCTCATACTAATTGTAGTCATGTGTGACATAACTGTGCCACAGACTCCAGTGTTATTTTCAAGTGGAAACCTAGTGTCCCCCCATGTTCAGCAGTGGTTCCATGAGCATCTTTACCACACTTCCTGAAAATCCATGAGGATTGTGACTGGGTATGTCTACATTGGTACTGGAATGTAATACAGTATATGTCACCATTCTGGTTTCACAATCACAAGAGTATAAAGAATTTCAGTCCAAATCTGTGGCATTTTGATGGTATATGTTGCTTGAAAGTAAAAAGTCTCTTGAAAACAATTAATCGCTACTTTTTGGCTTGGTGCAAGGAAATCTCGGAGAATTCTTCTCAGGTTATAGTACTGAGCACGTTCCTCACTTTCCACATTGTATCATTTGTTTACTAACAATTTGTAGGTTTGTAACAGCAAGGGGTTGGAGACGGTTTTTGTTTTAGATTCGGCTACTCGGAACAAAAAGTTCCAAGTAGCACAGACTATGGTGAGCCCGTAGTGGACTTCATACCTGGCACAGGAGTGGGGTTATAACTGTGTCTGTAAAGAGATTTAACTACGTCTAGTATAGTTCCCATGCCCTATCTTTAGAATCTTGTTTTCCAAGGAAAAAGTACCCATATTAATGAATGAAAACTGGGGAATCTCAAAATTACAATGAACCATAAAATTTGGTTTTAAATATGTTCAATTGCTTTCCCAAAGGCATTGTAATATTGTGCCTCTTTATGAAAGTCACTATAAACGAGATTGGAGTCATATTAAGAGTTACCATAAAATACATTTAAAACTGTATGAAAAGGTGTGTTTTGATATTTCGATGTTTCAGTTTGGTTTGGACCCATTTGGTTTGGACAGTACAGAACATGTATATTATTGTGATGTACAGAATTTTTGTATACCTTTTATAGATATTACTCTATCAATTGTACACGTGGCACTTAGTATCTGATCACCAGTCTCTAGAATTTGATGCTATTTGGCATGCATCTGTTGGTCCCTTCACTCTTCTAACCTGTTCAGTCAGCAAATATATTCGTACTCTTAATGCTGGCTAAGTCCATGGGAGACTGCAGTCCACCATAAGGAATGATTTGTCTACTACTGAACTCCTAAATCTTGTCCCCTTGTCTCAGAAACATCTGTACCCCCTAAAGAATGGTGGAGACTTAACACCACAGGAATTTTATGAAGAGTTTTTAATGCTTATTAATATCTGATCAGGTGACATTTGAGGTGCGGGAATTGAAGTCTTGGGGAGCCAAGCAATACCAGCATAGGGAACAATGAAGGCTCAGTTTCAACAGGTGGCATGTTAAAGAACATATTTGGCCGTGGTGAAGAGCTGAGCTGCGAATACTCCCATGGCACAAAGAAGTCATCCTCCTTTTTCATTACATTTACTAAACCTTTCCATAATGAGGCTAGCACTGTGTAAGTTTGACAATTTTTTTATTGTTTTTATACAAATATTTGCAGTTAAAATTATATTCATTAATCATAGGAGAGAATTTGCATTAAAATCTGAAACTTTCATTACAGAAGTAATGAGAGTCTGGATTATATCTTGCCTTTCAGTTAGGCTTAGCTTTAATAAACATGTTCCTTATATTGTATAATCATAGTTTGTTAAAAGTGTACTCTTGCAATAATTATTATACAGCTGTCACTAGGAATCAGTACACATTATTTATATATAATGCTTTCCTGTTCATTGTGAGTGGGTGCCTTGCTGCACCATGAAAACAGATGTGGTATGATGATGACATGTTGATATCATTGTAAGTAGACCAGTTCTAGCTTCTGACAAAGATGCAACATCTTTACTGACATACATAGTTTAGTTTTAGTAAAATCTACTTATTTATGCCTTGGAAGACTTGTGGATACAAAACTATAATACATACATATTTGTGAAAGTTTTGGAACTGTTTTAGATAACCGTTACATATTGCCTGTGATGTAAATCTTATTACCATCTCGGCCATTCATATAGACATGTTAATTGAGGTGTTTAATACCCCAATTGTCATGAAGCTAAAGATCCTGACGGATTCCTTGTGAATGATATCATCAGCTGTAACAATATAACCGATAGAAACCTAGCAAACTTTGAAAGATAAAAATGTTGACGGTAAACCCATGCACTCGGACCTGGGCTGTAACTCTTGGAACTCCGTATTTATGAAGAAACGCAAGTTATCAGTAAGAGTATTTATTGTTATATGAAGAAAACCTTGCATACTGGTGAGATATTGGAAGTATTTCAATTTGCCGATAAAAGCTCCTCTCCAGAAGAGAGGTAGCAAACTGTTGGCAAAAACTATATACTAGTTGCCATAACAACACGCACATCATTAAAGAGTGATCAGGAATAAAATCTTCTGTTTTGTGGAGAATAAGTATCTACACAACTCGGGTCAACATTGATATTTTCCTGGAAAATCCTGCCTTTTACAATTACTCAACACTATTATAAAATCATGGAACAATAGAATAAAACCAAAATGTAAATCTTATGTAAAGCATTTAACATAGTTTTCTTAAAGCCTATGTTAAATGTGATCATGGAGTGATAGTCCATAAAGCTCAAATCATTAAAAGGTAAAGTGGGGGTTATGGATACTTGATTTCCCGATAAAAGAACACAGAGTAACAGTAAATAAAACAAAATCAAGCTAAAGTATTGTAAAAAGGTCAAGGAAAAGGTACCCCTCTGGCCACCCATCTTCCTGACTTATTCTTCTTAGGCAGACCTTTCATACCAAAGCCACTTTCCTTCCCTGACGTAATCTTGTTTTGGCCGCTCACGTAGAAATTCCTCTTGTTTATTACTGAGCCAATGTATTGAGACTGACATTTCAACAACTTCTCAGGGAAACATTTTAATCCATAGTGAGACTGTTAGAATTTTTTAATATTGTTAATATTGTTGGTCATAATTTTTTTCATCAGTTTTACAAGCAGCGTGTACCAACAAGGAGCTGAAGCACCTTGGTCAGGTTACAAGGAACTTGACCGTGGTCTCTTGCTCACACTAGCCTTCAACTCAGCAGCCAGTGTACGTACAGTTTTCATATATGTACAATATTGTAAACTTTTGGTTACATGGTCATAATCTATTCAGACTGAATTCATGTGGCAAATGCTTTATATTAAAGCTATTTTTTAGGATTGGTATGATTAATATTTGAATCTATATCAATGTGGAGGGAAGTGGCAAGTGGAGTTCCTCATGGTTTATTCTTAGACGACTACTGTTCTTGAGTTACAACTCCAGGACCCTTCTTCTTAATTATAAAGTCATCCATTATAGTATACCCTGTATTCCTGGCTCCATGGGTCTTCACATAGCATTTGAACTTGTGTGTGGAGTTTACCTCCAATAATTCCTCTATTTCACCCATCCATTACCCTCTCATTAGCAAAAATTCTGCTTGAAATTAGGAGCCTCTGTAGGATATTTCATGAATTCCTTCCAGATATTTAGAGTTACTGGAATTTACATGCATGTAGCTCATTATAACCTGAAACTTAAAAATAAAATCTAGATTACTAACCAAATGTTTAGCACACGAAACTAGAACACTTCCTAAACCCTCATGGTAATACCACTTACACTCTAATTTCAATATAGTACATATATATAGCTTGTTATGAGTACAATAAATGTTCATGTGTATAAATATATGCCTACATAATTTATAATTTAGGGTGCATCAGTTATATGGACTGATTAACAAGTAACTAAAATCTACAACAGGTTCAACAAAAACTGGTTCTTGATGGAGCTTGGCGGCACATCACTTGTCTGTCTCGCTCCACTGCATTTGCTGTTCGTGAACAAGCTGGGCACTCGCTCAAATCTGCTCTTCGACATGAGCTTTTGGTCGATAGAAGAGATGATTTAGTGTTCCCAACAGATGGTGTTGCTTTCACCATTAAGGTATAGTATAATAACAAAAATTAGCAAAATTTTCCCATTTTCTTTTGTTTCTGGTTCATATTCCTTTTCTGGGCTGTTACATTTTGTTGCTTCCTAAAGGGTCAGCCTGTTTTTTTTTTTTTTTTTTTTTCTCTCTTCCAGATATAATACATGAACAATCCAGTAGGATAACTCTCAGGCACTGGCAGGGTTATATAAGGTGCTAGAGGAACCACGAGAGGAAAGGTCTCTACAGCCAGGAATAGTTGTCGTGTTAAAGAGGTGTTCCTCTGAGCTAGCGCCTATTTTAGCTTGCTTATTTTAATGTTCATGCTTTCTTAAACTTTCCCCTCCTCTTGCAGACATTCTAGGTCAATCTGTCCAGAAGAAGTGTGTGTGTGTTTTAACCCCTTTTAAGTCATTCTTTTGCTATTGCTTTTGCCATCTTGAGTGTTTGAGTCACTCCTTAGTGAAAATCTTCTTAAACACCTAGTGTTGTAATCTCTGATCCACAAGCATGTTTTCTGTAAGGCCTGTTTTTACTTAGTTTCCCATGTTTTTTCCATATATATGACCGATTTCACTTTATGAATACAGGAATGGTGAATATTTTGCCATAGCCTTAGATACAGTATTTCCTAAGCCTTTGAGAAAATGTGGCTCAACTCATTCTCAATTGTTGCATCCTTTAGTGTTCCACCTTCTTTTTGCATTTATTTCTAGCTTCTTTGATATGTTGTGCTTCTATTGGTGATGGTTATCCATCTACCTCTTCTTTTTTTTTCCCATCAACTGTGGTGTTAAAACAAGGTCCTGTTTTGTTTCTTACTCTTATCCTATTGTTCATCAATGATCTTCACAAGAAATCTAATGTAGTCTCTTATCTTGCTGATGACTCCACTTTGCACTGTTATTTGGTTCAGTGACAAGTGAGCAATTTAAAACTATTGGCATCATCCGCCATTTTCTGTAGATGGCTGTGAGTATGGAGCCAGTCTGCCATATCCACCACCACATGCCTCAGCCTTGGATATTTCCAAAGCCTTTGACAGAGTATTGCACCATCTGCCTATAAACATTGTGTTTAATATTTGAAGGACTTCTATAACCAACTTAGCCAAGATAAAAATGTAAGAGATATAATTTACCAGAGGAAAGCCAGTGGGTTCAGGAAAGCTAGAGTCATCCAAGTTAGAGGTGACAAAAATGTTGGCTCTGTTAGAGGAAAAATTGATTGAGGTGAATGCTTTCAAAGTACCTTACTGTAATATTAAAATTTCATTTTATACATTCATATATTTTTGTTTCAGAATGAACTAGCTGGCTTGGGAGGTGATATTGGTTTCTTAAAGAATGAGTTAGATCTGCAAGTAAATGTCCCTCTGCCAAAAGAATTGGTGAGTTATTCTTCATTCATAAAAAAGTATGAGAATTCTGAAGTCAAAATGTTTATAATCTTTTTAGGATTTTTGGATTATAATAATATATTGTCATTTATTTGTAATTTATCCACAAAAAATGTTCATGAGTGATTACTCTTATCATGTCATAAAAAGAAGGAAAAGATTGAATAATAATTTATTACCACAATGCTATGGTTAATATGAGCATTTAATTTTGTGTGCCTAAACATTTGTTCACCATATACAATAGAACTGATTAGATAAGTTATTTCTAGCCTTAGAACAAATCCCACTCCACTTGCCTATGAGACAAGTTCACAAATAAAAGCAGCTTATATAAAACTGCCTTGACTTAATCTGCCTTGTGTATACAAAGAAAAAATAAGTGTATCAATACTATATGAGTTTTAAAATTTATGACATAATTACTGTAATAATATTTAAGATATGTGGGGATCAAAGCATTGTTAGTTATACAAAAGCTGATTTTGTGTATTTTTTTGGTAAAAAAAATGAGCTCAATATTCAATAATCATCACCTTGTCTCTAACTTTAATTGAATAGATAACTAAAGAGCACGTTAAAAATGTTCACAGTGACACACACTCATTCATAATACTTTCCATGTTTAGTAGGATCATAAATGACAAGCACCACCACACAAGTAAATCCAGCCCATTCTTGTGATTCGATAAATGCTTACCTGTTAGTGACTATAGGGAAGTGAGATATAGCTCTTTATTCCCTGCCTCCTAGCCATTTATACCTGGTTTACTAATTACCTCTCAACATTAAGCCTTTCACTGAGACCAGGCCTTCACTGCCATGCTGCTGGAAACATGCTAAGGAGATGGGAGCAGGCCAGCAGCAGCTTTGTTAAAGGAAACACTAATGCAGTGTTGATCAGCATATTATTCCTGTTAAAAAGACAATATTTTGTACATTTGAAGGATTGAAAGTTCATATATACACTTCACAGTTGAAAGTAATACACATTTGAAAAGCTAAAAGTAATAATACATTTGAAGAGCTGAAAGCAATGTATACAAATGACATTTGCAAGGAGCAAAAAAGATGAAAGGGATTAAGAAAATTGCTTAAGTAATAATTATTTACAGGTGATCCAGGGATCTCTCCAGGCAGGCCACCTACTACCACTCCGCAACAACAAGACACATTGCATCACTGACCGTTTTGTATTAGGTGGACCCATGAATGTTCGTGGTTTTGAAATGGCTGGCATTGGGCCTCATAGTGATGGTTGCTCACTAGGTGCAGAGGTAAACTGTTCTTTTATTGTGGTTTATAAAGGTATCTTTCATATATTTTAATCAATGTTATTACAGTATTTGGATCTTTGATAATGAAGAGTTAGTATAAAATGTTAGAATAGGTAAATGCAAAGATAAAAATTTTCAAGATTTCAAGATAAGCTTTACAGATAATTCTTGAAATGTAAAAAACTAAGGTGTCAGGGAAAACACTGAGTGATAGTCTATCCCTCAAGATAGCTGTATAATGAGATAAAGACAATAGCTATGAGAAGCAGTTTCATTGCAAGACTTGCATGATCCATTTTATTAAATGCAATTTACAAGTTCCTGAAGGCTGGGATCATGGAAGTACCAATAAAATAGGGAGGGAGAAGCAATTTTGTGATGGCAAGCCTGTGATTCAAGCTTATATGCAAGGTCAAGTGATCAGATGAACAGCTTTCTTGTGAATTACATCATGAATTTTATTAGGGGGGGAGCTATTCCAGGAAAAATAACAATACAACATTTTAGATTAGAACATACATACAGGGGTCAGTCATAGTGAAATTAATTTTTAAAGGATGGAATAACAATTTATGGACAATTGTTATGTATCTCGTGTGTGTGTGTGGTTTTGGATTCCTCGTTCAGAATTCAATTCGAAGATCCAGAATAATCATTCTGGATTCAAAGCATCTGAGGATTTTGGGGGTTGGGTCAGGGTTCATCTTGGGATGAGACTTTATCTCCACCAGGGGGTAGTCCCATCCACGTCATTGGCAAAGGCAGTCGAACCTTCTGGTCATTCTGGGGTTTGGGGGCATTTTTCTTCAACTATCCACTTGCTCTAAGCCTTCTTGAGAGGACACCTTCCTGTCTCAGGTGTTGGTTGAGGGCTCAATGGAGTCGTGCCAAGTGAAGCAAAAAAAAGTAGAATCCAGAACTTGCCGATATTATATACGGGGTGTATGTAAGTATAGGGGATATCAGGAAGAACATATGGAACATGCAAATATAATCACCCTGTATTTCACCAAAAGCTGCAAATTTTCACACCAGAACTTTGTTAGAGCTCATTAAATAGGAAAGAATGTTTCAACATACACACTCCAGCTTTTCATTTTTTTAAATGCTACTCATGCATTTTGCAAAAAGTCAGCTACATAACTAAGATGGGAAGCCAGCTGAGGGCTGGGGCTGGGCTGCCTAGTAGTGGTAGTTGGTGCTAACAAGTTTCAAGGTAGTTTTAATGATATCCTTGTTGTACGTGAGTCGTCTGCAGAGTTGCTTGGCAGTTTTGAGGCTTCATTTTCTGTGAACCCTACAGTTGTCTGTAAAGCTTTGCTGACTTTCTGGAGGTTTTTCCAGTGGGGTGGCAAATTGTCACTTGCTCCCTGCTCCTTTATGAGTGGGGCCAAGTGCTGGCTCTGGTCCATACTAGGCCAAACAGGACTGTGACTGATGTGACCTTTTAGTATGGAGGAATCTCGGCAAGATAAGCTTCAGGAAGCCGCCAGGGCACCAGGAAGAGGCATTTCATTACATTCAATACTGGGTTTTTGGATGTTGTTGTGTTTGTGTTTCTGTGTAATGGTTGAGAGAATGGTAAGGAACTGTTTGCTTATTTATAGCTGAACAATATATTATAATAACTTGCAATATTTTTTGGATTGGAAAGTGTCACGTTTGATAATAATACAAAATTTTAATTGCATCTTTCATTGAAATGCAAGTACTCTTCCCTCACAGATGTTTTGGGCTGCCGCTATACATGCATACAGTCCATTGCCACTTCTGAATCGAGGCTCCATCAGCGACAAATTCAGATTACATGCCTTCGTTAATACTGGCAATATTGGTGACTTTGTTTTGAGTAAGTAAAAAAAAAAAATAATGAAGAGCATGGAAGCCAACTAAAGGCTACATATTATTTGTCAGAAAGTCTACGTTGTCATTATAAGTGCATGGTTCCTTATTCCTTACACGTGATCTACAAGTACAGCAGACTAAATTTTATGGATCTCACATAATCAGACTACCTGTAATTTTTTTTTAGTTACATTTTACAACTTGCTCCTGAATGAATGTGTGTGTTATCTGACATCATATAAATTTGTACTACTAAGATTTAGTGAAGGATTTTTATGGGATACTTTTCAAGACCAAGAATATTGTTACATATTAAATTGAAAAAAAATCAATGAAAATTGTCCATTGATATAACACACTAATGTGATTTCTGTGTTTATTAAAGGAGGTACGTAGAATTACTGGTTGACAGAGCCCGAGTGCATGGGGGGGAAGTGTGTGAAATCCCGGTTAGGGTTCAGTGGAAGCCTTGGGTTCCTTTTGGGCACAGTAGTACTCCAGGTTGCAATTTTTTTTAACCACGTCATGGTGCAGTCGACTTGAGCACACTTGGGAACACCCAGCGCATAGGTTTGAACCCTCATCAAGGCTCCTATTGGATTTGTTCAATAATAATGTTTGTATGTACTTTTGCCTGAATAATTAAAATGAGTTGCAAACAGAATGTTGGATTTCTAGTTAGAGCTAGTATATATATTATGCCTAAAGCCACTAATATTGTGTTTCGGACAACCATGTTTCGTTTTCGCTTGGACTTCCTTGTACCATTGTAATAGGCAATGGGAAACCGCTTTAACTAAGTTGTATATCGGTCACACCTGCTTAACTCATGGTCACTTAATGGCATAACATCCTACTTACTCACTTTTGTCCAAATTGCATTGTCCTACTTAGTCGTGCACCTCCTTGTAGAATGCCCCAATTTTTTGAATATTATGTCTTTCCTACCGTCCCTAGGGATCATTTATCCCTCGGTGAAATCCTTGGTGAATCTGATAGCTTTGATATTGCTCACATAACAAGTTCCCGAATAGGGTGGTATACTGTACTTACGTGTTTCTCGCATATAAACTCGCATTATTGAGAAAGTATACATTAGTTGAAATTTTAGCAGATTTAGCAGCTTTCTATTATAAAATAGTCTAGGATTACCAGGCTTTAAAAACAGTGGAATGGAAGTACTCATAGTAGTTGCATAATAAGGTAAGAAATGTTTGTTATTTAGACATCTCCCTCTGTGTATAATCTTCAGATGTCCTAAAAGATTACAGGAAAGTAAATGAGTGTTTACTAATTTATAAAGCCTTCATAATTAATGTGCTATTAAAGAATTTGATATGCAAATGAAAAAATTAATGGATAGCTCGCTTGTAAATCACCTTAGCAAACAAAGAGAAGCAGCACATTATATGAGCCTTGATGAATCCTAATTCTCTAATTCTACTCAATGTGATATAAAGATAATTTTTTAGCTTTACCATAAGGCTTTATAAATCTATTTCATTCTATTTATTTGTTTGGAAATTTAGTATGGATGGACTGATTAATGGTTAGGTGGAAAGCTAGACTGATAGTTGAATTTGTTAACATTTTCTTTTTGTTTCCAGCTGATGACTACAAAAGGAATCTCCAGGTGCTTGTCCGTGACATGCGTTTGTCTTATGGTGCTGGATTAGCAATGAGTCTAGGTGGTTTTGCAAGAGTCGAGCTTAACTATTGCATCCCACTCCTCCTCCAACGGGGTGACAGACCCAATCAGGGACTCCAGTTTGGTGTAGCAGTTTCTTACTTGTAATATTTTACCACGATTGGCTCTTATATTAAATCATATATTTCCAAGTCAACTTTATATTTATAAACTGAATCTTATTTTGGGTATTAAACCAATGAATTATAAAATAGTTATGCAGATCATCATTGTTAAAGTATTAACTGTACAATGCAGCTATGGTTCATCGGAGAGGGGCACTAACAGCGACTTAATGCATTTTATTTTGGTACACACTCGGTGATCTTCCTTAAGTCTATGTTATTTAACATAACTTTTGCATATAAAATAGATTATTATGCAGCACTTATTGTACAGTGTAAAAATAAAATTGTGTTCTTATAAAGTTAAATATTTTACCTACAATGTTTTATATAATTTTTATCCTATTTCCTATATTCTTGGAAACTATGAGGCATCAGAGAAACAGAGATGGGAGCAGTACAGTATAGAGAAGTTTTAACCTTTCACTGCCGCTTTCCTGCATCGGCACCATGGCCTGCCACTTCATAAAAGATGTGAAGTGCTGGCAGGAATAGGACTTCATTAAGGACAAGCATGTATTATTTATGCAATGCTCGACAAAACTGTAAAGTATACTGTATTAGTAAAGTGTAAAAAATGTGAAATAAAGAAAATAGTTGCTTTAGCCACACTAACCTAATTAATTTATAAACATATTTCAAGAATTAGGAAATTTTGACACAAGAATGACAAAATTGTTTAAAAAAAATCTGATGAGATAACAATGTAACCAAAAGCAACGGTACGAAATATACAACTTATTTCCTCTGAACTTAATCTTCAATAAAGAGTCCAAGCACTTTGCATAAGGCTTGAATTGGAACCTTCTGTATAGTAATTTAATCATGCTAATCCATGCAAAACTAGCTTAAGTGATGTCTGCCGCCTTCACAAAATGTTCATGGCTGAAGTGCCTCATTTTCAGGATTAGAAATTATGTTTCATAACAAATAATTTATGATAGTTGTTAAGCGATTGCTGAACAAATCGAACCTTTTTCATTAAAATGACCTGATGTCTTTGTTCTCATACAGGCATCTTGAGAAGTATTTAAAAACTGTACTGAACTTTTTATTGTTGCTCATTGAAGTGCTGTACTGTAAGTCAAACTGGCTTAGTGATTTCTTGATAATTTCAGTGTGTGTCAACTGCACATGTGCATTTATGAAATGTTCATTAATACTTTGATTGTCATGATTTAAGGACTGGTCATATGTCATCAAATGTGTGTGTGTGGTATAGTTGAGTTAAAGTTTTGGGTATTTAAAGCTGCATTCATGAGCAATGGGACCACATTAGCATCCCTTCAGGCAGCAGGGGCAGATTTGGCAGGATATCCAATGATCCAAGAAAATATGCAAGTACAGAAAACATAACATGAATTTACTGTTCAGGTGTATAAGTCTACTTTAGCTTAATTATTGGTTTTATAATAATTATGTTGAATCTCTTACCATTGATATATACAATATATAATTTTGGGAGTAATAACCCAATTAAATTATTTTTAAATTTCTGAACAATTGACACGGCATTGAAAGTGATCTTCGCAGCCTGCATTGTTGGGAATGGACCCTGACAGCCTGCAGCTTGGGGGTAGATTCTGGGAGCCTGCAGTGTGGAGCTTAGCATTATGGTGAATGGGGATCCTGATAGCATGAGGAATCAACATTCAGGCATCCTGCAGCATGGAGAATGGACATTCTGGCAACCTGGGGCCAGATTCACGAAGCAGTTACACAAGTACTTACGAACCTGTTCATCTTTTCTCGATCTTTGGCGGCTTCGTTTACAAATTATTAAACAGTTAATGAGCTCCGAAGCACCAGGAGGCTGTTTATAACAATAACAACAGGAGATTGGGAAGTTTTCATGCTTGTAAACTGTTTAATAAACGTAACCAAAGCCGTCAAAGATTGAGGAAAGATATATACGTTTG
The DNA here is from genome assembly GCA_020271785.1 of Procambarus virginalis. Lineage (NCBI taxonomy): Eukaryota > Metazoa > Arthropoda > Malacostraca > Decapoda > Cambaridae > Procambarus > Procambarus virginalis. Next base: position 15,425,527 of record WNGS01165751.1, read on the forward strand.
TAAGTACTTGCGTAACTGCTTTGTGAATCTGGCCTCTGCAGCATAGGGAATGGAGAATCTAGCAGCCTGCAGAACAGATTAGAGATCATGGCAGCATTCAGCATGGGGAATGGAGATTCTGGTAGCTAGCAGCATGGGGAGTAAAGATCCTGGTAGCTAGCAGCATGGGGAGTAAAGATCCTGGTAGCTAGCAGCATGGGGAGTAAAGATCCTGGTAGCTTGCAGCATGGGGAGTAAAGATCCTGGTAGCTTGCAGCATTAGGAGTCAAAATCCTGGTAGGTTGCAGCATGGGGAGTAAAGGTCCTGGTAGCTAGCAGCATGGGGAGTAAAGATCCTGGTAGCTAGCAGCATGGGGGAGTAAAGATCCTGGTAGTTTGCAGCATGGGGAGTAAAGATCCTGGTAGGTAGCAGCATGGGGAGTAAAGACCCTGGTAGCTAACAGCATGGAGAGTAAAGATCCTGGTAGCTTGCAGCATGGGGAGTAAAGATCCTGGTAGCTTGCAGCATGGGGAGTAAAGATCCTGGTAGCTTGCAGCATGGGGAGTATAGATCCTGGTAGCTTGCAGCATGGGGAGTAAAAATCCTGGTAGCTTGCAGCATGGGGAGTAAAGATCCTGGTAGGTAGCAGCATGGTGAGTAAAGATCCTGGTAGTTTGCAGCATGGGGAGTAAAGATCCTGGTAGCTTGCAGCATGGGGAGTATAGATCCTGGTAGTTTGCAGCATGGGGAGTAAAGATCCTGGTAGCTTGCAGCATGGGGAGTAAAGATCTGGAAGTTGCAGCATGGGGAGTAAAGATCCTGGTAGCTTGCAGCATGGGGAGCAAAGATCCTGGTAGCTTGCCGCATGGGGAGCCAAAGATCCTGGTAGCTTGCAGCATGGGGAGTAAAGATCCTGGTAGCTTGCAGCATGGGAGTAAAGATCCTGGTAGCTTGCAGCATGGGGAGTAAAGATCCTGGTAGCTTGCAGCACGGGGAGTAAAGATCCTGGTAGCTTGCAGCATGGGGAGTAAAGATCCTGGTAGCTTGCAGCATGGGGAGCAANAATATACACTCATAGCGTAGCATCTGAAGACAGTATGAAATAAAGGGTCACTGGTGTAGTGAATGTACCTGGTGAATGAAGCAATAGGTCACAGAGGGAGACAAATAAAACATTGATAACAAGAGCTGCTGTTCGACCGACCGCAGGTCTCCTTGGGCCGTGTGTCCGAGCATGTTTCTGCCATGTGCGAGGCGTTAATATTACACGGCCACAAAAAGTATCAGTGTGGATTCTAAAGACGGGATAGTGGATTGTTAAAGATGAAGCGACATGACAGGTTATAAAACTACTGGAGTGAAGAGGTGATTGATTCTAGCATAGTGTGGTGATCAGGCGGTCGAATCATAGCCTAGCATCAGATGTCTTAGCTAGGCTATTTTGGGTACACCTTCTCTTGAGTACCCATACATAGCGCTGAGTTCTTCTCTTGCTACCTTGGCCTAATCAAGAAACCCCAAGTATAATTTAGGAGCCCATAGACTATCCTACTAGACACCAGAGTTTATTCCAGAAAATTTATGCCTAGTCCATAACCTCAGCCTAGATCTCCAAAGAATACCTGATCACCCAGACTGTGAGTCATGCGCTCGCCGCGTCCAACAGCCTGGTTGACCGGATGACCGGGCGACGGGGCCGTTGATCCCCGGAAGCTCCACAAGATAGCCACAAGGTAGGTAGGTAGATCTTTACTTCAGATTCCACTTTTTATCCAGGTGACCATAGCTATGTCGACTGAGAAAACCTGCTCTAAGCATCTCAGAAACTCTGTCCTAATCAAGGTAACGTCGATTAAACCTTTCCCTAATCCTGGTGACCTTGAATCAACTCAGGAAACCCCTTAATATCTTTCAAACCCAATCCGGAATCCTCGTAAATCACTTTGAGTAGCCAAAAGATGGATTCTGAGAACATTCATGACCAAACTTTTCTTGGAAGCAGGTGAGTCAGGCTAGTTACTCTTGCAGCAGGTAGCAGGATCCGGTAGCAGTTCCTAGTAGCTGTGGCGGGGAGACTAGCAAGGGCGTGGAATGTTAGTCAGTGCTCTGGTCGATAACTGAATGCCAAGCTTTCTATTACTGGACCGTGCGGAAGATAACTTTATATAACATTAGACAGGTGGATAATCTAATTTTGATTGGGCATTTTTCTATGAAAGGGATTGGTTCACGTTTTGGGGAGGTATCTTGGAATGATTTCACGGGAATTTAAGACGGTGCCTGGCATTATTCCTAGAATTACCGAATCAATACTGGAATTATTCAGGGATGGAATCTGCAATTCTGGATAGTGCCTGGAATTCAGGAGTGGTGCTGGGAAATCTGAGATGGGTTCTATGACTTCGGATTATTTTTAGAAACATCTGACAATTAGAAGGGGGTCATCATGCATTTAAGGAATTATAATTATAATTGAAAAATTTGAATTATTTCCAAGATTTTGTGATAACGTCTGGGATACGGGGACAATGCTTGCAATATTTGGTATACTAGGCAGAGTTTGAGTATTTGCTAGTTCATATAAATACAAAATAAAACAAGAGCCAAATTCTAATATTTATGTTATTTAAACCACACACACATGCACGCGCGCACACACACACACACACACACACACACACACACACACACACACACACACACACACACACACACACACACACACACACACACACACACACACACACACAATGTGTGTGTGGATTAAGAGAGTGAGAAGGATTAAGACAGAGGAGGACAGCTTGAGACTTCAAGAAGACCTGGACAAGCTGCAGGAATGGTCGAACAAATGGCTGTTAGAGTTTAACCCAAGCAAATGTAATGTAATGAAGATAGGGGTAGGAAGCAGGAGACCAGATACAAGGTATCATTTGGGAGATGAAATACTTCAAGAGTCAGAGAGAGAGAAAGACCTGGGGGTTGATATCACGCCAGACCTGTCCCCTGAAGCTCATATCAAGAGGATAACATCAGCAGCATATGCCAGGTTGGCTAACATAAGAACGGCCTTTAGAAACTTGTGTAAGAATTCTTTCAGAACATTATATACCACATATGTCAGACCAATCCTGGAGTATGCGGCTCCAGCATGGAGTCCCTATCTAGTCAAGCATAAGACTAAACTGGAAAAGGTTCAAAGGTTTGCCACCAGACTAGTACCCGAGCTGAGAGGTATGAGCTACGAGGAGCGACTGCAGGAATTAAACCTCACTTCGTTGGAAGACAGAAGAGTTAGGGGGGACATGATCACCACATTCAAGATTCTCAGGGGAATCGACAGGGTTGATAAAGACAGGCTGTTTAACACAAGGGGCACACGCACTAGGGGACACAGGTGGAAACTGAGTGCCCAAATGAGCCACAGAGATATTAGAAAGAACTTTTTTAGTGTCAGAGTGGTTGACAAATGGAATGCATTAGGAATGATGTGGTGGAGGCTGACTCCATACACAGTTTCAAGTGTAGATATGATAGAGCCCATTAGGCTCAGGAAACTGTACACCTGTTGATTGACGGTTGAGAGGCGGGACCAAAGAGCCAGAGCTCAACCCCCGCAAGCACAACTAGGTGAGTACACACACACACACAACACACACACACACACAGGGCGCCGGTGGCTGTGTGGATAGCACGCTGGACACGTAATCCTGTGGCCCGAGTTCGATTCCCGCACCGGCGAGAACGAAATGGGCAGTTTCTTTCACCCTGATGCTCCTGTTACCTAGCAGTAAATAGGTACCTGGAAGTTAGCCAGCTGTTACGGCTGCTTCCTGGGGGGGGGTGAAAAAGTTAGTAGTTATTAACAGGTGATTGATTGACAGTTGAGAGGCGGGACCAAAGAAGCAGAGCTCAACCCCCGCAAGCACAACTAGGTAAGTACAACTAGGTGAGTACACCAGACGAGGGGTCAAAGATGGATATTAGAAACACATGAATTATGTAGAAAACAGAAAGAATTTTCATTGTTGGAGCTGTCATTAACGAAATAAGTTAAAGTTAGTAGTCGTTAAGCTAAATCGATTCAAAATGTTATTTATTTATTTTATATACAAGTGTTGTTACATTCTTGTAAAGCCACTAACACGCACAGCGTTTCGGGCAGGTCCTCAATCTTAATTTTCCTCTGGAATACGACCCGCCAAATTGTTAAATACCCATTCACTTTGGGTGAACAGAGGCGTACATTTAAGAACTGGCTTGTTGTTGTTGTTATTGTTTGATTCAGCTACTGGAACAAAAAGTTCCAAGTAGCACGGGCTATGATGAGCCCGTATAAGAACTGGCGTCTAGTCAATCCTTACTCCGGCTGTGAATACGAACCCAGGCAAATCGCTCGCGAAGCGCGAGGAGTGTCTTACCCCTACGCCACGCTGATAAAAACGTGAGAAATTAATCATTGCAATAATGTAAGAACGTTCGTAGGGCGGGGCTATGAGCCTAGCACGACCCTGCAAGCACATCTAGGTGAGTACACGCACAGGTCTGAGTGGACAGCGCTCGGGGTCGTAGTCCTAAGGGCCCGGGTTCAATTCCCGGCCGAGGCAAAAACAAATGGGCAGAGTTTCTTCACCTGATGCACTGTTCACTTAGTAGTAAACAGATACCTTAGAGTTAGGCAGCTGTTGTGAGCTGCATCCTGGAGATGGGCAGTATAATTGGCGTAGTAATTAGATACATACACATGCCCCACACACATGATACACACATACACACACACACACACACACATGTCACCGCACACATGATACACACGCTAGAATAGAGGAGAGAGAGACAAGGAGACATGATACTGACATGAAATAGAAATGACATGGCTAAAAAATTAGAAATATTCACAGTATATATAATTGAAGAGGGCAAGTTGTGGAAGCTATCTAGACATTCACTGATGAGAGGGGGATTTAAGGGAGTTGATGATGACTTTATGGAGCTAAGGATGCTTAAAGGAGTTACGTGTAGAGAGATTTAAGGGAGTTGTCGATGATTTAAGGGACTTGTGGGTAGAGGGTGACAATATACCTGGGTGGGTGTATTAAGCAAGTCCTTAATCCTATGTTCCCCGGAATACGACCCGCCAGATTGTGGACGTTAATTGTGGGTATATAGAGATTAATTTAAAGGAGCCGAGGTTGACTAAAACAAATTTAGGATAATTTAAGGGAGGTATTATGGTGTTAAGGGGAGAAGAGTGCAACAATGTTGAATAATTAAGGAAGTGGATAGTAGTTCACCAAGGGACATTGATTACTGAGCTGGTGGCAAGGGGGGGGGCGCGTGTGTGTATTCGCCTAGTTGTATTCACCTAGTTGTGCTTGCGGGGGTTGAGCTCTGCTCTTTCGGCCCGCCTCTCAACTGTCTATCAATCAACTGTTACTATCTACTGTTTTTTTTCACACACACACACACACAACACAACACACACACACACACACACAACCACACACACACACACACACACACACACACACACACACACACACACACACACACACACACACACACGGCCTGGTAGCCTGGTGGATAGCGCGCAGGGCTCGTAATTCTGTAGCGCGGGTTCGATTCCCGCACCAGGTAGAAACAAATGGGCAAAGTTTCTTTCACCCTGAATGCCCCATTGTTTCTCGCCGGCGCCGGGAATCGAACCCCGGATCACAGGATTACGCGTAGTGTGCTGAAAACTCAGCCACCGGCCCGTGTGTTTGTGTGTGTACTCACCTAGTTGTGCTTGCAGGGGTTGAGCTCTGGCTCTTTGGTCCCGCCTCTCAACCTTCAATCAACTGATGTACAGATTCCTGAGCCTACTGGGCTCTATCATATCTACTTTTGAAACTGTGTATAGAGTCAGTGCACACACGAAAATACGTGTGTGCACACGTGTGACGTGTACACACACGTGCGCACACGTTAAAGCGGCGGACGGCCGCCCCTTTAGCCTAAGGGGAGTTTGACTATGGTGACCCATTTTCAGTTTGCGCTGAATAATGTCGATTTTTTATATATAATTAGATCTATTAAATTTGGATACACAATGTAATGTTAGTATTTATAATAATGTACCTACATTTTGTTATATTTTTATGCATACAATTTATAAGATGCTTTGATGTTTTGTTAAAATGTATAGCCTGTGCAATTGGTGTTGCCCTTTGGTGGTCAATATTTTTGTCGACAGGCAAAGGATGTACTCACTTAGTGTACATGTGTTTATATAGTTGTTGGTTTAGTGACTCCTTCTGTGCACTATGTGCTCCGGGGTCCCCTTGAAGGGTAAATCACAAAGCCGTATGGTTAAATGAACGTCGCTCGTCGGCGGAAACGAATGTGCCTTACGGTGATAAACACTAATGGGCGGATGATTGGGAAGCACCAGGAGTCCCTCTTCATGCAAACTGCACCTGCTATAAAAAAGAAGTCCCTCGGAGGCTAGCACCGGGCCCCAACCCAATTCAGAGAACACTGTGTGGGTTGGGGAAAGAAAGCGAAAATATGGCCCCTCCTAAACTCTTACCCATATGGGTTAAAATGCAAATATTATTCTAGTTCCCCCTGGCAGAGCAGAAGCCAATCACCTACCACACCCTGAGGGTATACCAGGAGCCCACCAAGACCTTCCAACTCTTGGTACCTCTGGCCGGTGCTGGACACCATTTTCACGCTCGAAAAAAGAGCCAGAAAAGGTTCAACTCTATCAACTTTCCCGTGACCCAAGGCAATTTGTGCACCATGCACGCAACAATTCGGACCATCGAGTAAGAATGCCAGACAGCAGTATCAAAACCCTTTGGATAAAATCGTGTAACAGAACATGAGCTAGCAGCCCTCGGGCAGAGCAGGTGTCTAGACATCTTCGTCTTGTCAAGGTTGAACCAGGAGTCCAAGTATGTGTTTATTTGTTGCTAAGGTGATGGGTTTGTTTGCCTTCTTATGTTTCTCTCACCCTGCATTCATCTCTCCCTGCTTTCACCTCAGACCTCGTATCCAATTTGACAATGCATGAAAAAGAACCAAAAAATACACTGTCACACAAGAATTTGGATCGAATTGGGAAAACATGATGTTCAATATACTATGGAACCATTAAAAAAACCTGGGAAAACCTGGAAACACTCCAGGCATAAAAACTGAAAAATAGATTTAACAATGACCAGACAAAGGCTGAGACACCACACCAGCAGCACACAACTTTAAATACATGACAGAAATAAATGGAATGCTACTGCCATGTTTGAGACAATTGAGCATTACCTCCTTCACTGTTTCAGACATGATAGTGCCAGAATTAATTTAAAATAAATACTTATCTCCCTCAAAGGGCTTTTTAATATTTAGTATATAATTCACAGTGTTGGGGGGACAGGAAACTAGAGTGTATTCATACACATTAGGCTTTTATCAAAATCCCCCACTTCCCCTCCCTGGGTCAAATTACTGACCCTGCCTAGGATGCAACCCCCACAAGTAGGGGGGGGGTTGCATCCTAGGTACTCAGGAGTTAGCTGACTAACTCCTGAGTACCTACTTGCTGCTAGGTGAACAGAGGCATTAGATGAAAGAAAATGCACAAAACCATTTTTGTCCCGCCCAGGATTCGAACCCGGAATTCTCGATTGTGCTTCGAGAATGAACCTGACTGTACTACTGGATGTATTAGGGAGGAGGTGAACTCTCATTACATATGACAAATAGCCAAACATTGGCTAAATATCTCTAGTCAAACAAAAAATTATGCCACATTGCCATTCATAAAATATTCATAAAATTCATAAAACAACTGGGACAATCATAGGTAGAAAATACATAGAAAGCATAACCCTAACAATAAAGAACAACAGTCATCAGCCGATTCCATAAACACAACATCAAGCCTTCACTGCAAAGTGCTTCAGGTACAAATCTAAAACCTGTCTGGTTTTTTTGTCACCCTTCCATCAACTGGCAACAATAAAAACTACTTCACATCTTCTTGACACAGCCCTCACTTGGCTTCGGATTGAGCACACCTGTCTAGCTGCACATCTCCATCTTCAGTTGGTGGATTCGCCTTACTGCTAGTGATGTCCAAACCAGGAGGATATTGTGGAACATCTACATCTACACTGTCCACAGTTACAAAGTGCTCTCTCTAGGTTGCATATTCCTTGCATTACATTTAAAGCAGGCATCGGGAAGATTAGGATGTTTGTTATGACATCTTTTGGCAAAACTTTCCCTTTATTGGACACATCTGTTGACTGAAGAGGCTGTAGGAATCCCATCGCTCTTTGCAATTTTCTAGTATTGGGCAGCCGGGGTGCATCCGATTACTCAATTGTCATCACCCCTAAATCGACAGCAACAACACCAATAACAAACTACAACTACTTTCAATCCTTGCCAATTAAATTTTGACATGCCACTGTGATGCATCTTACAACATTACCACTCATGCAGCCATCGGGATGAGAGAACCTTCATGCAAACTGCATATACTGTACCATCAAGAAGAAAAAGTCTTCTCACCCTGATGTCATCTCATCCAGCCTTTCCCCCTCACCAAGCCTTTCTCTTCGCTCTGCCATCCTTTCACCTTACACCCTCTCGCTCTTGTCTTTTTTCCCTGCCCTGCCTTCCCCATAATCTACCTTCCTGTCACCTTGCCTTCTCTGCCAGAATATTAGATGTTAAATAATCCATCCACTGTCTAGCTGAAATACTGTACTGTGCTTTCTCTTGTATATTGAATAGTATTATATGTGACTTTAATTACCAATGTGATTATTTAATGTTGTCTACAGATGAGATTAAGACAGGCACCTACAAGGCACTATTCTCACCAAACACACTCCACACTGGTAAAGAAGATGCTGCTAACAACTATGCCCGTGGCCACTACACTGTCGGTAAATATTGTACATACTGTATTTGATTACGTTTATGCAAACCGAGCTCTAGCATCTAGATCAGGGGTCTCCAAACTATGGCCCGCGGGCCACATCCGGCCCGCCACATAATTTCATCCGGCCCGCCAAACAAATCCCTGTGTGGTGGCCTTGAAAAAATAATTATCGTACGAATGGCATCGCAGAATTATTCTAGATTTTATTCTGCCAAAATGCCAAAATGCCAAAATTATTCTGCCAAATGAAGTATGTGAAATCTAACTATTGAGCAAATTTGTCTGATGATCACTTGAAATCAATTCTTACAATTGGCTCATCTAATCTGGAACCTGATTTTAATGAAATTTTGAAGTCAAAACGACAGTATCATTCGTCACACTAATTTGGTTGCATAAAACTAAAGGCAGGAATCTATTTAGTTTACCCTAATTTTTTCCAAAAAGATATGTTTTAATTTTTCCATGTTTATACTTTAATATTTGAGGAAATTAAATTACTGGTACTGATTTGTTTTTTTTTTTTTTTTCATTTTTTATTCCTTCGGCCCGCATAAATATGGGAAATATATAATGTGGCCCTTACATTGAAAAGTTTGGAGACCCCTGATCTAGATCAACCAAAATGTGGAGTTCAGTATCTAGTGCTTCATTTAATTTTAACACTTGAATGCTATTAAAATTTAAAGAAAAATATCTGGATAAGAATTTTTGAGAGAACAAGGGACAAAATATATTGATTACTAGATTAAATGCCTCTAAATGTCACATGTTATCTAGCACTAAAAATGTAATCGCTTGGTATTAGGTAATTAAAATAATTATACATTATAAAATTTCTGTAGGTAAGGAGCAGCTGGATGTTGTTCGGGAAAGTATTAGAAAACAAGCTGACATGTGCTCAGGGCTTCAGGGCTTTCTTGTCTTCCATTCTTTTGGCGGAGGCACTGGCTCGGGCTTTGGCTCCCTCCTGATGGAATACTTGTCCCTTGAATATGGGAAAAAGTCAAAACTCTGCTTTTCCATCTACCCTGCCCCACAGGTATTTCATAATATACTGGCCTCACAAGTATTATGTTGTCAAATTGTATACCTTGACTCTTGTGTACACCTTCAGTATCTAAAATTTACTGCATCAGTGAGTGGCTATTTATAAATGCATGTTAAGATTACAGGCTCTTAAAGCCACTTTCCTCAATTATGCAGTTCTAATGTAATGATATATTGTTATTGGTCGATAATATAGGACATAATGTGGGTATCGATAAAATAATATAGATTTTATATTGATGTTTAATGATATTAAAAAATTATATTGAGCCAACCAAATAGTGTACAAGTATTACTTCTGCATTGTCAGAAATCTAGGTGGTCTCTATCAACCATTGACTTCTTTACTGTATTCTTCCAGTTTTTCAAGCCTGTCTTCTCTGCTTTTGTTTACCATTTTGCACTTACTCATAATAAGATCTTTGTTTAGCTTTCACTATCAATTGTGATTATTTTTCTGATGGATAACAGGTGAAGATGTTCATTAGAGTAAACATACATTAATAGTCAGTACTCCTATGTAAGCAAATAGACATTCTTTACATGTTATTGAAAAGACAAATATTGGTTTAAGTATTAATAGGATAATTGTCTGCTGAGAATCTACCATTACTAAAAGACACCAGCTCTGTATTATAAACATGAATAGAAGTACAGTTCAGAAATGCAGAAGTGGCTCTTCAAATTTTACAGGTCTCGACTGCAGTGGTTGAACCGTACAATTCAATCTTGTTCACCCACACAACGCTGGAACATGCTGACGTGACATTTATGGTTGATAATGAAGCCATCTATGACCTTTGTCAGAAAGAGCTGCACATCACCCGACCCACTTACACTAACCTTAACCGCATGATTGGCCAAGTCGTCTCCAGGTAGGGCAAAGAAATTCTTGCTGTAGTAAATTAGTGTTCTTGGTATGTTAACTTAATTCCTAAGTGTGACATCCAGATAGTTTTCCCATATACAGTAACACCCAGTTTATCACCAGATATGATAACTAGCTGAACTCTTAAATGGCAATGTGAAAATCTCAAGTACCGTTACTTTATGAATAGTATGGTGTACAAGGTGGTTTTTAGTATAGCAACTAGATATGATGTTTCTAGTTTTTTGCACATCATACAAAGTTATCACATTTAAAAATTGTGCCTTTTTTCCATTAAAATGAGAATGCAATCACATGATTGAGAGATTTGGTAGCAGTATTTTAATAATTTGGCATTATGGCTTATTGAATTAGACAAGGATATTTTTGTCTTGTTTTGGGTTAAAGTTACAGAAATACCCATGTAAGCTTATACAAAGCTTATACTGTACATGGATATTTGAGAACTTTGAAAATAAAGAGGCAACTATGATATTAGTATAACACATGCAAAAATACTGTACACGTTTGACAGAGTACTAATACAGTGCTGTATAATTAAAAGCTGAGAATTTTGAGTGTTTCCTGTATCGCTTAGGAAATAAAGCACTTGTAACCTTGTTCTTACCAGTCAATGTTTATATGACTTAATGAAGTACATTTTTATTTTTCAGCATTACCGCTTCATTGAGGTTTGATGGCGCATTAAATGTTGATTTGACCGAATTCCAAACAAACCTAGTACCATACCCTAGGATACATTTTCCACTGGTATGTCTCAATCTTGCCACTATCTTGTGCACGAAAAGGCTTCAGTAGGTGAGACAATGAGTGTGGTAGTTAATGACACTGAAATTTTGCATACTTTAGAAAGAGTAAAACATAAGGGTTATTTGTCCCATACTACCTTGCATGGCAAGTCAGGCTTACAAGACTTCTATAAGAAGTTAAAGTGCACAGTAAACTCAGTAAACACCTCCAAGTCCGGTTCGGTCTGCAGGCTATGATGGGTAGGTTTTAAGCATATTAAGCAGGCAATAAGCCAGCTATATACTCTTCTATAACCTCTCATGGGAAACCCGTTCCATCTAAAATATGGTTAACGTCACTTTGTCGAAGACAAGTGGTTGCTTTGAATGTCTTTG
>WNGS01165751.1:15446545-15514974 GCA_020271785.1 Procambarus virginalis
ACTGTTCTTATGTAAGTTAAAATACATATCAATGGAAATTTAAAATACAGCTTTGAATAGTGATTCCATGCTTACAACATTTATTATAAATCTGTAATATAATGAATTTGTATTATTGCAAGCAATGTACAAGAGACCTGTATAAGTCTAATAGGAGGCAAGGTAGCTTAATCATTTAACACACAACTACATGAGAGCAGTTAGGTTAGCAGTTAGATAGCACAAGTAGATGAGTACATTTTTGAATTTCCCAATTTTATTTATAGCTAAACCTATAACATTTAAATTATTGTATTTTCTTTTGTTAATTACATTTAATTAGATATTTTGTATAATGTTTTAATTATTGATTTAACTTAATGTAAGCATCATTATTTTACATTTCTTGTTTTTGTATATGCTATACATGTCCAATTAATCATTACTAAAAGTACTGTCATATACTGTTCTTTATTTGATGAGTGTTATATATGTCACTCACTTCTTAAAGACTCAAATTGCTGTCATTGAAACTGAAATTACCTGTCATTTCTCCAGGCTACATATGCACCAGTAGTATCAGCTGAAAATGCCTTCCATGAAAATTTTGATGTTCGATCCATAACTGCCAAGTGCTTTGATACATCCCATCAAATGGTAAGAAGTTAACCCAGTGATTTTCATGTTTACTTCAGTTCCTCTATTGGCCTCATGCTTGTAGTCTGACCTGATGTATAGTAATTAATTCTTGGCAACTGCACATTCTAGGGTACAATTCTATTGTAGAATCATTGGTAAATGTACCTTATTGGATGATTTATTCAAAACTTTTCTAGACTTCGTTTAAAAAAGTACCGTATTTTCTGGTGGATAAGACGCATGTTTTTGGTCCATCAACATCTGAATGTATATTGTATTTATTTGTGCAACGTCATGTTTTCCCTACAAAACCACCTGAAGATCATTTTATGTAAATATATTTATGATGAAAGATACTAAAATTGCTTTTCTACAAAATATCCTAGTAAATTAGATAGGAAATTTATATTGTATGTACATGTCACTGGTATGGGTTAGAGACCAATGCCAGCAGAGCTTGCTCCAGGCAGGGTCTCCCATGCTGGAGTTCTTAAGAGGGTACTGACCAAATAGTGCCTAGTTAATGGTACTTGCTAAAATTGTCAATAATATAGATGCACATTGGACACATTGTAGAGCTAGTTCACCTCCCATGCTTAATTGTCATCAAGTGACTAGAGGAACGCTGTCTTTGAGATTTCTGGATCAGCATCCACCCCTGTTTATGGTTCCTAGAGGCACCAAAATGGAAGGCATTACTGACTTAGAGGTCAGTTCAAAGCCTTAGAACACTTTATACAACTCAATATTCAAATTAAAATACTCCCCATGAAGGGTTTGAATGAAGATGAATGAACCTAACAGAGGTTTTTCTAGGTTAGATAGAAACATGTCCATTATTCCTCCCCCGCCCCAACTATTATTGGCCTAATGGAGGCATTTGAAGGATACCAGAAACATGGATACCTGATCAACCAGCTGTGATTCCATGTCAGTAGCCACATCAAATAGCCTGGTTGACCATATCACCAACCAAGAGGCCCAGTCAGAGACTGGGCCTTGGGGACAGTGATCCTAAGAATTATTGGAAGGTAACTGAAAGGTAAGGGACCTCAGGGGAAAGAGTCGTGTATCATTGATAATAAGATACAGGTAGAAGACCCGAGTCTTGATAAATACAATAGTAATGGAAGACTATCGGCTATGGCTGATGGGAGAGAAGATTATTAACCCAAATGACCAACTTAAAATGTGAAAACTATTGAACTCCATAGTAAGACCAAAGATAATGGGAAGCATGACAGCTGATTATTAAAACCAAATAGCTAATCGGTGTGGAATGTGTTAATACTGATTTATCTAGTATAAACATTACGTCATCTAAATTGACTTATACTACAAGCTTATCACCTTTCCAATAATTACCTTATCTTACCATGCTTATATGTAAAGATTAAATTTATATTAAATAATTTGGGCATCTTTCCTGACAAAATTCATCACATGTTGCTACAAGGAGTAATTCATGCACCAGGTCACTACAGTATAGCGCTATACAAAATTATCTTTGAGGGACACATTTAGGGTGTATTGCGGTGAAAGTAAGCCACTCTATGAACTTGAAATTCAGTTCAGCACAGCCAATTAATAGCAGGGTAATTTTTCTTTTCATTACTTGTTTGCCTATTAGAGATAAATCTCTCTTTCCTGATACATAAACTACACATTTTTTATCATTTTTATTCACTGGCAAAATTACCTGTGCACTGTTTGGATATAAGATACTGTATCCAGTACTGAAGATTTCTTTATTACAGGTGAAGTGTGACCCCAAAAAAGGAAAATACATGGCATGTGGTCTCTTGTTCCGTGGTGATGTGTTCCCAAGGACGTAAGTGCAGCCATTGCAGAGACACGCACTAAGAAGAGCATCACTTTTGTGATGGTGCCCAACTGGCTTTAAGGTACATCATCAAAATGCTATATTATAATATTAATAATATATATTATAAATATATATATATTAATATAATTGCACCAGAGGTGGTACCCCCTTATATATAATTATAATATTATATTATATATATTATTATATATAATATATATTGCTTATCTTTGAGGGACAATATAATAAACTTTGAGGGAAAATATAATACATAATATTATATATTATATTTATATATATATATATTATATATATATTATTATTATATATTATAATAATATATATATATATGATATATATATATATATATATATATAATATATTATATATATATATATATAATATATTATATTATATATGTAGTATTATATAATATATATTATATTATTATATTTTATATATATTATATATATTATATATTTATAATTATATAAAATATATAATTATTTATAATATTTATTTTATATTATTTTTATTATATTTTATTTTTTTTTTTTTTATTATTTTTTAATTATATTTTAAATATAATAAAATTAATATATATATATAATATATTATATATAATTTAATTATATTATTTTATAATTATATTATATTTAATTATATTATATTTATATTTATTTATATTATAATTTAATATAATAGTTAATTATAAAATTATTTAAATATAAATAAATATAATATAATTAAATAAATACAATTAAATAAAATATAATTAAATAAAATATAATAATAAAATATAATTAAATATAAATAATTAATATATAATATAATTTAATATAATTAAATATATTATATTAATTATAATATAATAATATATATTATATTTAATTATAATATAATTAATATAAATTATAATTAAATATATATATATTTAATTATAATAAAATTAATGTATATTAATACTAATTAAATATATTATATTTAATTATTATATTTAATTATAATATAATTAATATATATTAATATATATTAATTATATATATAATTAATATATATTAATAGAGGGCCCTCACGAGGCGCCCAGATGGGGTCACCTTGCTACCTGTTGAAGGATGGTAAGCAAGTGAGTGTGGGACTACACGTGCGCTGCCTTCACCTGGCCAGTTACTTGCCTCCACTCACAAACACCTACGTGACAGTAGGAGTGGTGCTAGCTGTTCTTTCAGTGGAAATCACCCAGCAAAATTATAAAATACAGATGGTGTCTGGCACACTGCTACAGCTTTTGTTCCGATCTGCTCGGTAGACTCTCGGTTCGTGGGGAAAATGTGGTACTCGAAGTTCCTGGAAGGAATTAGGGGAACAAATTGATCAGCTGCTACAAAAGACCAGAGAGCCGAAAAAGTTTCTTGTCGCAGCGCCTCAGTTTTGCGATTCAGAGGGGAAATGCCTGTTGCGTCTTGGGAATTAGTCCAACTTCAGAGGAATATCGAAGAAGTGTTGACTTGCAACAATGATCGAACCCGTCTGTGACATTCATCAATGTTCCCATTGTCGTGTTTTTTCAAGAGATCCATAACCTTTAAGCACCTTTTTGTATTATTATTTTGTATCAACCCAAGTATATCTTGTAACCATCAAATACGTAATAAAGCACAAAAAAAAGGAAGGGGGTGGTAGGAGAAAAGCACACAAGAAAACTGTATTGGAGGGGATCTAAACATTCCCTCTAATGCGTTATGCGTGGTTTCCTCCGAGGCTATGGGTCCCCCCTTCTTCCAGCCAAAGTTGGTACTCCCTTCCTCTTATATTAATTATATTATATTTAAATATGTATATTGAAATATAATATATTGAAATATAATATAATTAAATATATGTATTTAATTATAATATATTAATATATTAATTATATTTTAAATATAATATATTTAAATATAATATATTTAAATATAATATATTTAATTATATTATAATTTAATTATATTAATATATATTGTATTTAAATATAATATAATTAAATATATTAATTTATAATATATTTATATATTAAATATAATATAATTAATTTTATTATATTTAACATAATTAAATATAATTCATTATATTAATTTTAATATATAAATATATTATAAATTAATATATTTAATTATATATATTTAATATAATTAAATATAATTAATTATATTATATTTAATATATAAATATATTATAAATTTAATATATTAATTATATTATATTTAATTATATTTGAATTAATATAAGATATATATAAATACATAATTATATTTAATTATATTTAATTATGTTATATTTAATTAATTTAATTATAATTTTTTTTTTTTTTTTTTTTTTTTTTTTTTTTAAAATATTATATTTAATTTATTATATTTAATTATATTATATTTAAATATATTTAAATATATTACATTTAACTATATATATTTAAATACGTATATATACTTAATATATATTAATACAGTATATTCTATTTAAATATATTATATTTAAATATACTGTATTTTAAATATAATATAATTACTCTCTATCAATATATTATATTTACTTATCCTGTATTAATCTACATAATTATATAATAATTAAATTCAATAATTAAATTAAATTAAATCTCATAATTACATTAAATTAAAATTAAATTAAATTTAAAAATTTTAATTAAATTAAAATTTAATTAAATTAAATGTGTACATATATAAATAAATAAAAAAACAGTGTTCGGAGACCTCGTCCAGCTTTTGGAGGTTGGGTGCATGCCCAAGATACAGCACGCATTTTCCCTCTGGATCGCGACACTGAGGCGCTGGAACAGGAAACTGGCCGCTCTTGTGTCTTAGTTTTCCTAATGAGGTCTTAACCCACCTCAACCATACTGAAGCTAGCTGGAAAAACTGGGAGAGTACTGGACTGGGTATAGGAGTACTTTGCTGGAAAAAAGGGTCATAATATATACTGTATACAAAAAGGACTACCTTTAATGAATTGTATAGACACTGCAGTTGTACCATAATACCTGCAGTAGTACCATAATGAAAATTTATATTATCGAACATAAATACTTGATTTTATGTATTTTAGGTGGGAATCAACTACCAGCCACCAACTGTAGTGCCTGGTGCTGACTTGGCCAAAGTTGACAGAGCTGTTGTGCCCTTTCAAACACAACTGCAATCAAAGATGCATGGGAACGCCTAGACCATAAGTTTGACTTAATGTACTCTAAGAGAGCCTTTGTACATTGGTATGTTGGAGAAGGCATGGAAGAGGGTAAGTCTTGAGAGCACCTGCTATACAAATGTCTTGCTGTAAGGAGTTTGCCCAGAGTCTAATTATAAGAGAAGTATTTCACTCTTAAAAAAATTATAAAGTAAGCCCTTTAGAGTAAGAGTTGATCTTTTAAATGGAAATATTTGTGATAGCAAATCTGAAGAGTAAGGTAAATGTAAATGTCGAGACCATACGTAGTTAAGCTTGGCATCTAGTGTAGCCATTAGAGGTAAATGGCTATGGAGTGAAACTGTTACATACCAAATGTAGTTTGTCGAGATCGTCATTATGACTACAGGTAAGTGCTGCAATGGGAAGTAGGTGGTTAAACTTAAGTAAATTAGCAAGGTTGAAGAGGAGTACAGTATATACTGTAATAAGTTTGATGGCAAAGTGTAAGGTTGGTGGCATGCCATAATTTAAACAGTCATTTGGAATGTGAATGGACCTCTTAGTTAAATATAAATGAATTGGAAACTTAAAACCATAATGAAGTTTATGCTGTATATATATATTTCGTTACGTTAATTAAGGTACTGTACTGCGGTTATACCCAGCTCATGGACTGCCCAATACAACATAAAAAACAAAATTCCACATTTAAGTTAGTGATTATGGATAAACAGGATTAAAGTAGAAAACCCAAAATTAAAACAAATGTTAATTTAATCTAAACAAACACAAAAACTTTAACGCCGCCAATACATCTGTCTTGCTCATGTAAATAGTAATGACAAAAAATAAAACATGAACACACATTATAACTCAATGAATCGGAAAATAAAATAATAAAGTAAATATCCAACTAAGTTATATTACCAACCCACAAATCATACGAACTGCAAGAGCAGTTTATTAAAACCAATGGAGTTTCACCCTGTAGTGTGTGGAGACTAAACCTTACCTGAACCCTGACCCTCCCTGAACACCAACCCACCTACCCAACACCCAACAAACTGAAAATCTAGCATGTTCAAACAAAGCGCTCTGCTTTACTGTGAATCTTTCTCTGGCTGACAGAGTAAGAACCAACCAGATTCACAATCCTGAAAATGATGTCAATGAACACCAGACTCGGTTACTTGCCAAGAAAACAACCGTACCATATGAAGCATCTCTTCATCTTGGATTGTGAGGAGCCCCAAGAAACTGTCAACAGCCAGCAATTACGAGCTCCAAGAGCCTCCACATAGTACCAAGAAGAATCACACTCCAGCATAAAGTGATCAGGTACATCCAGTACCAGGACTTCCCGAGACCACAGATCCTGAGCGACCTGCCAGAAGACCCTCAGACCTAATACTATATACATACAAAAACTAATACAACAAATCAAAACAAAAAAATCTTTTCTTGCAAGCAACGCAGAAAGCCTAGTGTTGTTAAGAATCGCCTCATTCAGCCACTGACACGAACTCAAGACAACCCATCTTGCTGACACCCCAACACCACACTCACATACTCGCATAATTGCATATCACTGGTGTGTTTCTCATTCTCCTTCACCACTGGATCCTTTCTCATATTTTAATACTATACTGTATATATATTATATATATATAATATAGATATGATATATATATATCTTATATATATAGTCTATATCACTAGTTGGTGAGTGTCATTTCCATTCACAAATTGAAATGGCATCCTTTCTGACAGTCTATATATTACTGGTTTGGGTGTACATTCCTATTCACCACTGCATAATTCTACTGTGATAATGATTCTTGTCATCTTTCTCTACATGTCTTTCATTATTCATCATCTTTTTGCAGTCATGCAATGGTCCTGTTTCTGTGCACGTTTTTGGTGTGTGGTTTTTTTTTTCTTCTTTGTTGTTTTTCACTTGATTAGTATATATCCCATTAACGTCTTTGTACTGTACTTGCATATTTTCTGGGGAGAGCTCCTTGCTGATTCCCTGAAGCCATCTTGTTGAGATGACTCCCAACTACTGTAAGAAGTCACATCTGCTCTGAACTTCCACTAGGCCTACCAAGGACCAGAGCCAGAATCTTCATGCCACAGATTCTGCCTCAATGGAAGCTTTGTGGGTTGATCCTTCTTCTGACTTTTTTAAGGCTCGTGTTTCTCAGGTCGTTCAGAGTGTCATAAAGTTCAGCCAACCTGATTTGGGCGTGCTGGCCCGAAGGCACTCTTTACACAGCAACATAATACGAAGCACCAGGGCTGTTGACCAAGATTAGGTGGGTACAGTTAAATTCACCCCCTCCCCCCCTATTGGCCTCTACTAGGTGGGTCTTGTTTATATCCAATCCTTCCCTCCTCCTAATAGAGCGTCGCATTGGACGTATACTCTACCTAAGGCCAAAAATCGTCGTACTAGAAAATGGTAACGGCTCGCGAATTGACATATTGTCCCGTTTTCTGTTTTGGATCTCTGGTAGGTTAGGATAAGGGCACTTTAGTATGATACTTTCTTGACGCTGGGAAACCTTAGGAGGACGGGCTGCTTACTAGGCGGGTCTCCTTTATATCCACCTCTCTCTTGCCCCATACTACGAGGGGTCCCGTTTATATCCACGCTCTCTCACTCACATACTCAATACACTCACCAATCTATTCTTGAAACCTGTTAAACTTTAACTCGGTGACTAACTGATATTTGTGTTATAATTTAAATTCCAGCTTTAAGTAAATCCCTGGTCCCGCTCCTAGAACACTGACTTAAAGATCAGTCACCTCGAACACTGACTTCATGTTAAGCAATGAGGAAGCAACAGATTAATGAATGATCAATAGATTAACTAGAGGTCAATATATTAATGAGATCAAAACGATTATTCGATCAATAGATTAATGAGGGATCAGTTGATTCGTGAGGGGATCAATAGATTAACACCGACGTCGACAAGAATGGCCTTGTGACCAAGGACGACGACAAAGACAAAAGTACTCGCTATGAGTTCTTCATTCCGGTCAGCGAGTTCAATGACAACGTAAACACCAGACGACAACTGGCCCACAAACACAAGATAATCAGCCAGAACAAATACCCGCACCCCCATGTATGTCCACGCCAACACTGTGAACTCCTACACTGACCTCACCATAACGAAGAAAGAATACCGCGACTCAGATTCCACCGTAAATTCCCAGACTGACAATTGCAATTCCTGGAAAAGAACGACGATCCTGATGGTACCAAACTACCGACGAACGACCCCATCCATCCACAGATCTCTAGTATCAGTTAGTACTGATAATGGCCCCAAAGAGGTTCCACTTACGGACCATTCATGCCCGTGCCACCTTTAGGGTGGCTTAATCAATCATAGAACATAAGAACATAAGAACAAAGGTAACTGCAGAAGGCCTATTGGCCCATACGAGGCAGCTCCTATTATAACCACCCAATCCCACTCATATACATGTCCAACCCATGCTTGAAACAATCGAGGGACCCCACCTCCACAATGTTACGCGGCAATTGGTTCCACAAATCAACAACCCTGTTACTGAACCAGTATTTACCCAAGTCTTTCCTAAATCTAAACTTATCCAATTTATACCCATTGTTTCGCGTTCTGTCCTGTGTTGATACTTTCAATACCCTATTAATATCCCCTTTGTTGTGTCCATTCATCCACTTGTAAACCTCTATCATGTCACCCCTAACTCTTCGCCTTTCCAGTGAATGCAAATTAAGCTTTGTTAATCTTTCTTCATATGAAAGATTTCTAATTTGGGGAATTAACTTAGTCATCCTACGCTGGACACGTTCAAGTGAATTTATATCCATTCTATAATATGGCGACCAAAACTGAACTGCATAATCTAAATGGGGCCTAACCAGAGCAAGATATAGCTTGAGAACCACACCAGGTGTCTTGTTACTTACGCTGCGATTAATAAATCCGAGTGTCCGATTTGCCTTATTACGAACATTTATGCATTGATCCTTTGTTTTTTTAATCACTCAATAGATTAATGAATGGTCAATAGATTAATGAGGGATCAATAAATTAATAAGTGATCGATAGATTAATAAGTGATGGATAGATTAACGAGGATCATTATATAATGAGGGATCAAAAGATTTATGAGGGATCAATAGACTAATGATGGCTCAATAAATTAATGAGGGATCAATAGAATAATAACAGATCAATAGATTAATGAAATCAATAAATTAATCATAGATTAATGTCAGATCTGCTGATTAATGAGAAATCAAATAGATTAATGGGAGATCAAGAGATTAATGAGGGATCAGTAGATTAATGAGGAATAAATAGATTAAACAGAGGTCAATACATTAATGATGGACTAATAGATTACTCTGTCAACACAGTGTGTTACTTCGTTAACTTGTGTGGTAATAGAGGTATTATAGAGGCTAAACTGCATGTTGATCATAATTGATCCAGCGAGGTCGCATAGTAACTACCAAATGATGCAAGCCTACAAGTGACTACAAGCCACGTGAACGAGCAACTAGAGTCGATGAGGTACATTTCTACTGACATAATGAGCATTCAACATGTATCATTTCCATACACTACTCAGATGATGAGTTTAATGTTCCAGAGAATAAAGCTTGGTATTCTAGTTACAACCGACCGGCTGGAGCATTGTTTACATCGTGGTGTCTTGACTACGGGGCCCCTATGCATACCGCTGAGGGCTGACCCAAATATTTTCACTGTGTTTTCATGTTCACAATTTATGTCAGACTCTCGTTCTTAATTTGTTAATTTTCTACAGATAATCTTAATCTTATATGTTATAAAATGAATGGATAATGAATACTCATAGGAAAAATATTATATTACATGGATTGGATATTATTAAGGCGTTACAGCGGGATGTACATGAACTCCACAAATGGTCGGAAAACTAGCAAATACTTGTTAATATAAAAAAATATAAGACCCTGCATGTGAGGCATAACAATCCACGTCACAACTACCAAATCAACAACCTTGTAGCACATTGATGAAGAAAAAGGACATTGGAGTCAGAATCCACCATTCACTGAAAGTTGACAAGCAAAAAAAAAAAAAAGCTAACCAAACCCTAGGAATATTCAAATGAACTTTTGACCCAAGAAACGAAGGTAGTTATTTAACTGTATAAATCTGTGGCGCGCCCCCACTTGGATTATTGTGTCTCAGCATCCTCACCTTCAGAAAGACATGGCTGCTTTGTTGAAAGTTCAACACCGGGCAACAAAAATTATTGAAGAAATAAGTCGACTGTCATACCACGAATGGTTGAGAACCACAGGGCTTACAATGCAGACCAGGCATGACAGGGTTGATATAGAAATGTTTAAAATACTGAACAATTTTGGAGGATATTGATGCAGTCAACTACTTCAAAAAGTCATATGTAACATAAACAAGGATCAACGGTTCGAAACCCAACAAGCCACAATATAGGACAGAAAACAGGAAATGCCTCTTCATCCATAGGGTTATACACCCGTGGAACCGCCTACCCGCAGAACCCGCAAATCTCAATACTGCTGATTTTCAAAACCCAGCTCAATAAAATCAAGACAAATGGGCGAACCTTTGACAAGCCTCCGGCTTCCTGTCTTCGTCGTAGTCACTAGAGAGTTTGTGACCCCCTCAGGTAAATTCAGGTAAATAACTATGCACCCAAACATTCCATAAGTGGGCTATATGGTGATGGACAGGAGGTGAACTCCTGTTCATTCTTCCTCGTGGGGCGCGAGCCCGTGTGTGTATTTTGCCTTTTGTATTTGCTATTTGATGTTTGTACAGCGAGAATGCATCAGCATCCACGTGGGTCAGGCCGGGACCCAGATGGGCAACGCCTGCTGGGAGCTGTACTGCCTGGAGCACGGCATCCAGACCGACGGCACTATGTTAGCGGATGAGTCTGTTGGGTACGAGGCCGACGACTCCTACAACACCTTCTTCAGCGAGACGAGGACGGGCAAGCACGTCCCGAGGGCCGTCTTCATAGATCTGGAACCCACCGTTATTGGTGAGTAGAACACCATAGTTTGGATCTAATGTTCTGTTTCTTAGTTGGAATTTCTTTGTGATAGTGAGAATGGTGAAGGCTTAATAGTCATTGAGATACAGCTCCTGTTTCACACCTTTCTGCACCAACTCAGTGTTTACCTAACCTACATATATTATGTAGCCCGGCAACCTGTTCTATACATCTACGACCCTATTTGTAACCATAATTTTATAAATATTTTCTGAAAATAAACTTGTAACTGTACACGCCTTGTAAGAGCACTCCAGTTAAAAAATAGAAAATAAGGAATTCTAATTCTTGAGGGGATGAGTTGTGACCTAAAGTATGAATTGTGACCTTGGGTATGTTCTGTGACCTTGGGTATGAGCTGTGACCTTGGGTATGAGCTGTGACCTTGGGTATGTTCTGTGACCTCGGGTATATGGGTACAGATAATGAAACGTGACCATATATAGTATAGATTAGTTTGTGGTACATAAATTGGAGCTGCACTTTCTGAGTTATCCGTAGTGATGAAGGTAATCTGTCGTCTCATTAATTATTACTGTTATTCTTTATTTACCTATCAGTACTTACCTATCGGCGTCTACGGGGGCGCTCTTTATACCTCGTCTACTAGCCTTGTACCTGGGGCTAGAAGGGGGCTGGGAGAGAGGAGGGGCTGGGAGAGAGGGATGGGACGAGGGCTGGGGAAGCAATAGGTGGCCATGATCGAGGAGAATCACTGCTCATGTATGTAGTGAAGAGGTGAATTTTATGGTTATTGATTGGCTCAAGTTCACTCCTGTTCAGACTTCCTCGTGGGGCGCGAGCCCATGTGTGTATTTTACCTTTTGTATTTGCTATTTGGGACTGTCGGGTCGAGCTTAATAGCTCGACCCGATGTAATGTCTACTACCATTGTAATGGTAATATACCCTAATTGAGATATTATTAAATCATTTATTGTATTATAGAATCATTATTTGTAATATCTCTGTCCACACTTAATAACCAGCAAACACTAATAACGGACCAGTATGACCCCTCGCTGGACTGTCACGAATATAAGCTGAATATTAAATGAGGAATATCACAAGGAAAGGGATTATTAATCTAAACCCTTTTTCACTGCCACCACCTCCCAAAAGGAATGAATGTGTCTATAATATCGGTCCCCAGGAAGGAAGGGACTCGATAATCAGGGAACTCAACGGACCAGTGATTGAAATTGAATGGATTATTTTAGTCTTATGGAACTGAACGGGGAGAGGCTCTCGCTTTACTTTATTATCCTAAGAATGGAGAAACACAGGGAAGTTCTAACACAGCACATGAAAATCGCATGAATAACATATATAACACAAGGGACAGATAACTCACCAAGATGAAATTAACAATTATTTATTTATGGAACTGATATTTAAATCACAATTGACATATAGCCTACTCTAATACATCTACCAAAATAAAAGAGGCAATGGAAAATGCAATACTAATATGCAAGAAACGTAGGAGCACACTACCTTCAATCGCACACTGCGGCCAAGATGTTGATGGCGGCCCTCAGCCCCTTTGGACGCGGGCTGCTTGCCCTCCAGTCCCGAAAACTCCCAAGACACACTAAATGAAATTTTGTTTTACCAGCTATTGCTGGGAAGGATTACACCTCCCACCATCTAATCCAGCCCCAGGGCTCCACCCATTATTTTGGCATTGGCCAACCATTTTACACTTAGGCCTGAGGTCTGGCTCTCTAGGGCCAATAAGGACTTGGATCTTATCTTCCGCCAATCATCTTCCCTGAGGTGCCGTGGAAGGCTACATGCATTCCTGAAGATTGAGTCAGTACTCCCCGGCTGTGCGATGGGAACAAGGTTCCACTGTATTAGATTCCCGCAACTAGTGCACCTCCCAGCAATGTTTACCAAAACTGATTATTTATGTTCCAGCCCGTCTCCAGCAAGATAAAGGGTAGGGACACTTGACTCGCCTGGTATGGGTAAGGGACCGTTGAGAGGGGAAAGAGAGGGAATGAGAGGGGGAATGAGAGGGGGGAGAGGGAGGATGGGAGAGGGGAAACGAGTGGGGAGGAGATTGCGTGGAGACGCAAGGTATCACAGAGGTCGGCTGCACAACCCCTCAGGTCAACTCCTTGGACCTTGACAAATGGGCTACAGGGGGGGGGGTGTGAAGGGGGAAGACGAATGACGGGTAGGGAGGGGAGAGAGAAAGGGGGAAGGAAAAAAGGAAGGGAGGGGAGAAGGAAGGAGGGGAGAGGGGGAAGGGAGAACCAATGATCTGAGCACCAGATCATTACAACTCCCCTTCCNAGGGGTGAGCAACCCTCAAATCGCTGAAGCGAGGGGGGGCTTGGGGTCACATCCATCGGACCCACGCGCCCCAGGGGTTCCCAGGGTCCCGAGCGTTTACTATAAGAGGACTCGCGCTCAGGTAATCCCAGGCAGGGTACTGCTAACCGGCACCCAAAACTACCAAACAACTTTCTAAGAGCTGAACCCCGGGACGTGTACACACGGGGACCTAGCAGGGGGTACACCAGAAAACTCAGAAACAAGGGACACCAGGGGCAAGAACGAAGGCAGACCCCCCACCAGGTAGATAAACAAAAGAAAAAGAAAACCCCCGCAAGAGGACAGCGTACCCAAGCGGAACAGAGCCGGCCGCTATGATTGGGAAAAGACAAGCTGCACAGTACCTGCGCCCCACCAGTGCAAAAACTGCCCCTTACTCTAAGGCGAACAAGGGAGACAGAACACCCGAGCACACAAAGAGCGGCCGAAACCAAGCAGTAAACGGCCTAGCAGGGGCAGACCCCAGGAACTTGTGGAAGGTGCCCCAAGTCCCAAGGGCAGTACTTACAGGGCACCTAGGGAAGGGAACCCTAGGCGCATGCAGCCCGAGTACTGGAGAATCACTCCCGGCTCGCGCACCACCTAGAAAACAGACACCACACTCTAGGTGCAGTGCTGAAACAACCACTGGAGCCGGAGCACATAACCGGTGCCTATAGCATCAGCCGAAGAACTGATGGGTGGATAGCCGGTGTGGGAGGTCTGGGGCTCCACCTTCCCCTCCCGGGAGGGGGGAGCTGCGCAGACAGCGGCGCGGTGACGTGTGACGTCACACTAGTTTGCTTGTTTTTCTGTTTGGGAGTTCTATCCACTAGTTCGGATTTTGGTAGCAATTTTAACCAGAATAGGGGTTTGTTTTGGGGCGCTTACCTTTCTGGGTGCCTGTCCCGGTCGATGGCAGACATAGAATGCTTCCAACCACACGGGGGCTTCTATAGGCCATTGCTCCCCGTGCCTCTCTGAGGGGGCCCGGTTCTGGCCGTGGTCTCCGGTAGGCCTAAGAACTCCATACACATGACTGATGCCAAAGTCTGAAATTAGCATATCAGCCTGGGATAGCTCCGGGGAGCCGACGGGGCTACCCCCAGAAACAGCAGAGATAGTACCACTGCATAAAGGATGGAATAAAGCAGAGGCAAAAAAACTAGGCTGATAGCACTAACATCACATATCATAAAAGTCTTTTTGAAAGTGGTAAGAAGTAAGACCACAAAATACAAGGAATCACAGTGTCTACATAACCCAGGACACCATGGTTTCAGAACAGAGCACTCTTGCCTATCACAATTGCTGGACCACTATGACAGGCCTTGAATACCATGAAAGACAAACAAAAGGTGACGTAATATACAGATTTCGAAAGGGATTTGACAAATGTGACCATGGAGTTATTGCACACACAAATGTGTTCAAAAGGAATTACTGGAAAAACAGAAAGATAGATCTTCAGTTTCCTAACAGTGTGTAATAGTCAGCAAAATAAAATCTGCACCATCCACAGTGAAAAGCCAAGTGCCACAGGATGCTGTGCTTGCTCCAGTACTCTTTTTCTTATTCTTATATCAGACATAGACAAGGACACAAATTATATTACCGTATCATCCTTTGCAGAAAACACTAAGACGTTTGAGAGTAGGCAACATAGAGGATACAGCAAACCTCCAATCTGATGTAATCAGGTCTACAGAAAGTGCTACAGAAAATAATATGATGTTTAATGAAGATAAGTTCCAGCTCCTGCACTATAGACAAAAATGGAAATATAAAAATGGAGACCACATATATAGATGATGAGTCACAATAATGTAGCTGAAGGTATGATGACCAAACCTCACATCAGAAGATGGAGACAACATTGTTTCGGTCCGTTCTGGATAATCAAGTCGTGGAACATACACAGAATGCAGTCATCATATTATAGGACGAAAAAGCAATGTATAGGATCTGGGAGTAATAATGTCAGAAGATCTTACCTTCAAAAAATTCAATAAAGTAGTCATCAAAACTGCAAGTAAAATGACAGGTTGGATAACAAGAACCTTTCAAACAAGGGATGCCATACCATTGATGATACAGTACTTTTCAAGACACTAGTGCTCTCTAGGGTGGAATATTGTTACACAATAATGGC
This sequence comes from Procambarus virginalis, assembly GCA_020271785.1. NCBI lineage: Eukaryota > Metazoa > Arthropoda > Malacostraca > Decapoda > Cambaridae > Procambarus > Procambarus virginalis. Next base: position 15,462,747 of record WNGS01165751.1, read on the forward strand.
CCCTTTCAAAGCTGGAGAGTGAGGAAAGATCCTTTATTGCTAGAATCTACTTAATAAAACATTTGGACTGATTAAAATGTTTAAATCTGCATTCTCTAGTGCAGATGGGAGATATACATAATTTACACTTAGAAAATATTAGTCTGGTTCCAAATCTGCACACAGAAATAATATCACTTGAGACCAAGAGGCATGGCAGGATGTGCAGAATACCCTCGTTGAAAAGCCGAAGCTCAATAGGTACTCTGAGAGAGAACTCTTATCAACATCAAAGGCCCGAGACTGTCCAACACACTTCTGCAACATACAAGGGGCATAACTGGCCAACCTCTCATGGTGTTCGAGAGAGAACTCGGTAAACACCTCCAAAGGATACCTGGTCAACCAGGCTGATTCATACATCAGGCTCGGAGCAGCCGTATCCAGCAGCCTTGTTGACCAGACCACCCAGGAGGTCTTGTCAGAGACCGTGCCGCGAGAACATTAACCCCCAGAATTAACACGAGGTAACTGCAAGGTAAGGTAACCTTTCAGTTAAGCTTCATAATATTTCATTCATTGTGCTGGTTTTTGTTTTACTACTGTAGAGTATTTTGAAGTGCCTTAACCCTTAGGCAACAGTTATCATCATATGTTGATTCACGAGATAATGCGGTTATAGTCATATGACGATTTATATAATTATTGCCTGGGTTTTACCTATATGATGCAAATAAGGATATAGTTGGTCTATGTAGATGAAATGGAGTTTTCCTTGACCTTTGAAAAAAAAAATCCTGCTCTCCATAGTTACTACTAATTCTATAATGAAACATTATTTTTTGGAATTTTTATATATTTTGTGCATAGGCAAGTATGACCATTTTTCCATAGCCGCTGCCCAAGGGTTAATTGTTTCTACTAAATGCAGAACAATTTGTTGTGGATATTGTAAAGAAATGGCACTGGTAATCAATGTATATTTTAGCTAACTTCTCACCATTTATCACAAGCAAATATCACATAATAAAAATTGTTTTATTCTGTGGAAAGAGAATTTTCATTCCCACGTTTTCTACAAAATAATTGCATAACATTTTACGTCTTTGTTTATAATTAAAACATTCAAACCTATTTCACTTAATTATATACATTAATATATATTACATTATGCTATGTTGAGCTCTATAAAAGGATAATGCAATGCATTATCATCATCCTCTAATAATTAACTTAAAAAAGCTGTATGGTTCTTGCTCCGACCCCATGTCTCGAATAACATGTTGAACCTTAAGCACGAAATGGCCTTATCTGGGGATTAAATGCTAGTAATCAAACTTAAAAATAACTATATTATTCTTATTTTTGATTAGATTAACATAGTAAATTAATTAGCTTATATAAAGCATAAATATACAAATCCTGACGTGATATATATAAATTTTGAAGGACAATATGTATTAACAAAAATATAGACAAATCAGAGAAAGCTTTTCACATATCTGATGCAAAATGGGTACAGAACATAATGTGGAAATATGCATTGGAAAGAGTAAAGGGGTTACTTAGAAAATCAGACATATGGTAGAAGCAGTAGAGGTGTAGTTAGCTTATGGTCAAAGTTCAGGCTATACCAGAATGTGTGATGTCACTAACTTTTTTTTATGTTGATTGAATGCTGCTGTTAGCGAGTTCCTGGTTGAACAATTTAAGTACTGTACCTTATAAGAATGATTTAAGAAAAGATGAGAGTAAAAATATGAAGGAATTGAATGATGAAATTATCATGACAAGTGGGACAGTGACAGTTACAAGACATTATTCAAGAATGAATTTGGGTTTATTAGATGAAGATAAATATAAATAAAAGATGTGAAGTGGTTTTTATCTAAACAAGCCTGAATAAGATATGGTTGATAGGAACTATAATGTGGAAGGATTATAAAACCAATAAACCCAAAGCTACACAAATATATAATTGACGATTTTGTATAAGTATGACCCTTTGCAGAAATGGAATAGGTAATCAGCAATGAAGTAGCAAATTTTCTTCTAACTTGGCAAGTCTCTTAAAAAACAATTGAAAAAGTAGATGTGAAATGTGTGCCCATGGATCCAATTTGTGATAACTGGCAATTTACAGTATTATAAAATGTGTTAATAAGTTTATTGATCTTTTTCTTGTCTAAGGTATTCAGGTAATTTTAGCACAATTTGCAAGTCTTTCCTAACAACTAATAAAAGAGAATTACACATAATCCAGAAAAGTTATTTCAAGCAGTTTTGGTAGTGCGAAGGGAATGTATGTAGAGAAAACTATGAAGGTTCTAAAAGGCATACAAATGACAGGTGCATTGACTAGTGATGGTATAATGCTGCGTCTCCAAAAGTGTGATGCAATCAGAGATACACTAATGGAAGTTTAAGTTTGATTTTTTTTTTGTTATTAAGACAAAGGATACCTGATCAACCAGGCTGTGAATCATACGTCAGGCTGCGAGCAGCTGCGTCCAACAGCCTGGTTGATCAGTCCAGCAACCAGGAGGCCTGGTCGATGACCGGGCCGCGGGGACGCTAAGCCCCGGAAGCACCTCAAGATAGGAGGATGATGAAGGGTTGCAGTAATGGCTTAAAAAAAAAAGTGAAAATTGGAAAAGGAATAGTGGAATGGCAGTGAAGAGATTGTATGTGGAATAATGTGTGAATCTGTCGGATCCACAGTGTAAGATAATATGAAGGAAAGATTATGTAATAGATGATGATTGTCATCTATTAGATAATGAAAAACTCTATTGGACAGATTACTTTACATTACTGCGTTGTTTCTTTTAGCAATTTTTGTCATTACAGAGGTGAACAGAAAGACAAATTTGATTTTTTAAAGTGCAAAAATTCTAAGTTAAAGAACTAGAACAAAGACATGAAGACCTGATGGTTGAAGGGAACAATCAGGAGAAAACACCAAACCATTATAACTATATAGCACTTGGATCAACTGATGGCTGAAGAACTTAATTCTTTAAATTATTTCTCAGCTTTGTGGAGAGCAGTCCATGGTAGGATAAAATAAGAAGTAAAATACAATACAGTACTGTACAGTAGTTTGAATCTCTGACTTGACAAAGTGGCAAACTCGGTAATTGTCACCATGTCAGTCAAGTCGTCATGGCTCTGTGCATAGCATGATTCTCGACACTTATAGCCACACACAGTTACACGAGCACTTATAGCCACTACACACATTAAACCCAAGTGTCATGAACTAGACAGGTGAGCTGTGTTTACCATTTTTGGTCATACATTATTACAGAAACATTAATAATTATAGATGATATAGGATAAATTTAGTATGCAAAGTTTTCCGAATGCAAAAGATGGGAATTAGAATTATGAAATGAATAATTCCTGGTTAATGAGATGGACTTTCAGAACTTGGATTTAATGATAGATGAGATAAAAGGGAGCGTTAAGAAGAGAGTATTATATAATACTGTATTATAGGAGTGTCAAGTGAAGAGATTTATTTAAATGAATGCAGGGGTGTAATAATAAAGGGGAAGGGGGGTGTTAATTGAAGAGTCAGCAGAACATGGAAAGGGGGGGGGGGCAGAATACTGTTTGAGGAGGTATATTTTAAGGGAATACCAGTGAGAAAGGTTTCCGAGGGATTTCCAGCGAGAGAGATGTTCTGAGGAAGTACCAGTGTGAGAAGGATGACCTGAGGGAGTACCTGTATGATGGTATGACCTGAGGGAGTACCTGTGTGTTAAGGATACGCAAGAGTTCATATATTGAGGAAGCAATATGGTGAATATACAAAGATTATGCTGTGTGAAGTCATGGCAAGACATTTTACTCTGCAGTGCAGATTAATATTCAGGCTAACTAAGGATCTCACAGATATCTGATGTAGAAATAATTGTAATGGATATAATTTATCATTGCTGTGGTTAGGGGACAAAATTATTACAGAAGTACCACATTGCTCATCATGTTACGTGCCAAATACTTTTGTCTTTTTTTATTTTTACTTTTCATTTGGGAAAGTGTTCCAAAGTGTTTTGTGTAATATATAAATACAAAAATTTGTTCAATACATAAAAATCACAATATAGAAAGAGGTAAATACTTTATAGTCACCTGACTGTTTTCAGGAGGTAGTATGCTATAGGTTGGTCAATGCAACTGGAAAAAAGAATGTCTAGTACTGTACACTAAAAAAGATTAAATATTAAGTTAATTACAGAGCTTGAAGACATACTGTATAGAAGAATTATAATTGCATATCTGTTTTATGAAACCTCACTATTACGCTCTCCCTGAGTGTTGAATCACTGTGGACAGATCACATAGAATGATTCTGCATAAGCCTTCCCATCTGTGTGTATCATTACCATGTGTCCCGAGTGTGCATCAGTAGTGGTTTGGGTGGTCATATTTGTTGGCGTCTGGACGGCTGTAGACTGAGCAACAGACACGTGAGGAGTGATGACGTGACTGGCAACTGGGGTTACCGTTGGGCTTGTAATGATATGGCTATTACTTGGAATGCTATGTGAGGTCCCATTGTTTGTCTGTAGGCTGTGTGCAACATTGTTTGCAGAGATTGTGTGAGCTGTTAAATTGGTACCCTGAATGCTGTGTGAACTTATACTATTTGCTGAAATTGTGTGTGCTGCCATGGTATTAGCAGAGATGGCTTGGGCTGATAAGCCATTACCTTGTATTGTGTGTACTGTTGCATTACTGTGTGGTGGTTGAATGCTTGTCCCAAGAGTTGTCAAAGATAGATTAGTGTTTATTTGATTATTAGCTTGACCAGTATGTGTAAAAGATCCTAAAACTTGTGTAGATTGGTGGTGCTGCTGTTGAGTAGTTGCATTTGATGTAGATGACACGGGTGTAGATATATTGTTTGATGTAATGTATGGAGGGGATAACCTGTCGCTGGGTGGGTTATGAATACCAAGAGGTTGTTGATGAGTGGGACATGACAATGCCTTAATGTAACTGACCATGTGGTCTATGAGTGCTTCCTGTTCATCTGAATAACCATCACTGGTTGACTGATGTGCAACCAACACTGGAAGCCGAGTTGGTCTGTCATATAAGAGCTGAAATGGGGAACCAGGGGTATTTTTTTGTTGAAATGTTCTATATGCTAAAATTACTTGATGCAAATAAATGTCCCAATAATATTGATTTTGATTACTATATTTCATCAAGGCACCACACAAAAGGGAATTATACCAGTAGTGTTCAGTATACCCATTTGACTGAGGGGAAAGCAAAGTAGATATTCGTATGGTAATTCCCATTGTTGAACACATTTTTTCAGTTAATCTAGTACAAAATTCATCATGATTGTGTTTCGTCATTATTTCTTCAATAGACCCATGACGACATATGGTTTCGGCTAAAAAATTTCCAACAGAGTCCGTTGTAAATTCAGAAATTGCCACTGCCTCTACCCATTTTGTTACACAGTCTGTCAAAATAATGATAAATCTCTTTCCTTTGTGCGTCTCACTCAAAGGCCCAATAACATCAAGACCACAGTGTGCCATTATATGATCTCTGAGCACTAATGGCTGTTGCATAGTTTGCTGTGGTACAGCAGTTTCACATTTGAACACGTTACACACAGGTTCCTGGGGAGATGGAACACTTGGTTCTAAAATATTGCCAATTACATCCAGTCCTATCTGCTCAATGGCCTTGTCAACAATTTTCTCTGCTGACTTTATCTTGATATCTCCATCAGATTCTGTTCGAGCTATGCTGACATGTCGCATCGAATTATTTTGCTGATTACCTTGCTCGGTGCAAGTCTGACATTCAATCTTGACATAGTTGTGAACATCTTTAGCTATCGTCTTCCAGTAGTAGTTGGTACTGATCTTCTTAAGTCTGCAACATAAAAATATGAATAGTTATTGAGGGACGGTCCTAAAAATATGAGTTGATAAATTAAACAAAAATCTAAAGTAGTTCATATCTAAAGTTCATAACTTTAGATATACAAGTTATGAACTATATCTAAAGATCAAGTTCTTTAGATATACAGTAGATAATGTTATTTTGGATTTTCTGTGAAAAATTTTACATATAAAAATTGCCATATGGTTAATACAGTGGCTCAAATGAGAGGAGATCTCGTCACTTTTGCTTTACTGCTTTTTTATGACATGGCCATGACCATCTGATGAAATATATTTTACTCTGGTGCTCTTTACTAGCCAGTTCAATCTTGTACAAAATTGTCGTTTTACTGTGATACTGTTAATCCCACCAAATTTGTAGATAAACTGAAATCTACTGCTAGATGTTTAGGAAATGGTGTTTTATTTTATATTTTTATTATGTGGGTGATTATTAAGCACTGTGCTGAGAAGCAGAGTAAGGTTGAATATTTACTTACGTCCTGTTGATGCCATGATGCCGCCCATCCGGCTGCAAGTGGCTGGATTCTATTATTTTTCTCTTGTCCTTGACACCTTTCACAGCAAGGAGTGCTCCATACTTTTTGTGGTTGTAATAGAGCTGATCCTTACAGTATGTAAAAGGGCGGCACTTTTTGCGCCAATTACTGCGGCTATCTTTAGTTTTGATGTTTTCGGGGTATTTACTTCCCGAGAGGTAGGTCAATATCTCTTCAAATTCGTGTTCATCCATTGCTGGGGTACATGGAAAGTTTGATATAATTATTGCATCTATTCTTTGTATGCAACTAATAAAACTACAGTACTGTACATTGTTTTAGAAGCATTACGAGACTACAGTAATATAATGTAAGCTATTCAAGAATTACAAGTCTTCAATTGTGAATTGTTTGACCCTTCATTATATAGTATTGTAGTTTCTTGTAATTGCCTTTGCCTTATGGTGTAGTTAAATACAGGTCTCCTGTATCCCATACCCACTTTCATTACTTTGCTGGAATTCAATCCAAATGTGTAAAGTAACAAAAATAGGTAAGGGAGATAGGAGATCTGTAATTTAACTATATCATAAGAGGAAGGCAATTATAAAAAACATTGAGAAAAAAGACTCAGGAGTAGACATAATTCTTCCATTAACACCAGAGGCTTATGTGAATGTTTATGTTGAGACAGGTAATTAACATGTCAGGTATAAATATCTAGATGGGCCATAAAGAGCTAGATCTCACTAACCCGTAGTCACTGATAGGTACAGTATTTGTGATTACCTCCTGTACTTGAATCAGCAAATATTATTTTTTGAACATAAATTTTGTGAACTATTTTATCATATGCACCACAATTTAGGACCTAATTAACCCCTAAATGGCACAACTAATTAAGACTAGTTACATTTTTTTCATGTTGTTCTTCCTAGAACTTAATGAGTATTCAAAATACTGTAATAATTAAAATGTTTTCCACAATAAGTGACTGGTAATACAAATGCAATTCATGACATGCATGCTTGATGTAAATCATGTTTTAATAAATTTTAAAAATAAACTGAGGCCTACTGGCTTGTGTCAGGCAGGTTTACATAATGATTTTGATGTGCATTTATCTAACCTAACTTTTAAAAGTTTAAAGTTTCTGCTTGGCAACTTATTCCACACATAACCTACTGTACAGTACAACTATTACTGAATTTTTATTTAAATCTAGGGTTAAGTCCTGGAATTGGGTAGGTTATTCAGCACCACATGTTTTGTCCTTATTAGCTGTAACCAGAGAACACCGCAAGGAGGTAAATGTGCCCCTTTCTTTATGCCATTCATTCATTCATTTGTACACTTTATTGCTATCTCATACCCCCTTTCAATAAAGTGCAATTTTAACACTAATATTTTATCTTCATATGAAAGGTTCTTGCATTTGGGATTCACTTTCTTATACACATGTTTCAAGAGAATTTATATTTACTCTTTAGTTAATGCTTTAGGATATCATCAGTACATCAGTTTAGGATATCAGTCTTGTTCGTACTTCTTTGGAGAGTGAATAATCTTTGAAATCTTGCAATACATTTTGAAGTTTAACTTGAAATGTTGTTGAATCATGAACTCTTGGAAAATCTAAGGACTGTGAGTACTGTATGTTGGATACAAGCTTAGAGTGCTGCTATTTGTAGGTGCAATATAGATTAGAATAATAACTGGCACTATGGCAGGACAGTGTTTGTTTTATGTATAAAAGCAGCAGAGCACCCCTGGGCTTCTATCCAAATGCACAGCACCAGTCATCTTTGCATAGAGAAGTCTTGGCAGATATATAGAAAAGCTTAACATAGTTCCAATCTACAAAAAATGGTATGGAAGACCTGCTTGATGCAGTTCTAAGTTATTTCTACTCCCTAAACCTGGCCCAGGGGCCAGGCTCAACTTGTGGGAACTTGGTGATGCACTTCAATTAGGTCTGGGTATGCATGGGTTGCTGACTTGACATCCCTAATTTTTTCTCTTGTACAGAAAATGTTCTTTAAATATTAAGCAAAAAGTAGCACATGCAGTGGCTGAAGCTCTTAGATCTTTGATTTTATTGTCACCAAAGCAGTAATCAGTATTTTATTAATACCTAATTTGTCATTACAAATTTATCAAAGTAGTTTTTTATAATTAATGTAAATCTAATTACTGTTGGCTCATATGAGGTAGCTCCTACATACATCCACCTAAACTCATTCATGTCTAACCAATGCTTGATACAATCCAGCAGTCTCATGTCTATTATTTTACTCCAATTTATAAAACAACCCTGTTTCAAAACTGGTATATACCCAGGGCCTTCCACAATCTAAATTTCAACAATTGACATTCTTTGAAATTTCTATTTTCTGTAGAACTGAAATTATGAGAAATATCAGTGAAGTAAGGAAGGCCAGTGATATAGTATTACATAACCTGAACATGTCTTTACACATGTCCCTGTGAAACACCCTAGCCCCGTGCCTCCCCGTGTCATACCGTGGCCCCGTGTCACACCGTGGCCCCGTGCCACACCGTGTCACACCGTGGCCTCGTGCCACACCAGGAGACAGACACTCAGTGTGACTGCACGATGGAACTTGTGTGTATCAAAGCACTTGACTCACCCTTGCATGAGGATGTGACAATGTGCTGCCAAAAGGCACGAGTGTGTTAGACGGAGGTAGTGTTGGCCCCCAGGTGTTGCGTCCTCTCCCACTTGTTGCGTCCTCCTTCAGGTGTGTCGTCCTCCCCCAGGTGTTGTGGGTCTTGTGAGTTTGTTGTGGTCCCGTCCTTCTCCAGCGCTGCCAACCCCGGCAACGCCCTCCCCCTCCACAACCTCCACCCCTCCCTTTGGTGCGCCTCCACCATGTCGCCGCCTCGTGTGTCTAGCTAAATAGAGACGGGAGGAATATTAGGAGAGGCGTGCAGGTGTGTGTTAGGGCAGATGGCGGAGGGTCGGGATGTGACAAGGTTGGCATCAGATCACTACTCCGCCGCCATTGGTTCTCTCTCTCACTATAACCAATGCCTCCTTCACTCTCTTACCGGCTCTTCCAGCCTCCTCTCACATCTCGGAGATGTGTACAAAATGGCAATTAGATTTTTGCACCCGTGAGCTGTAATCCTGGTCGGCAACTGTGCGTTAAGGTCACCAATTGCGACATATTAAGAGGGTGATGTCTTTGGTAATGCTGCTTCCTTATAGCTTTTTAACGCGGCTTTTAAGTTCGCGTCCTCACCTTTATCACTAAACAGTTAGGTTTTTATATTATTTAAATGCTACATCGGCAATGAGAAATGTATATACGATGATAATTTATACATAGTCATTAAGAAAAAGGTATATTTGGATTTCTCTTAGTTTAATGCATGTCTTAAGAAAACCTTGATGTCGTGTTAAGTTCACCCCCTCCACATCCCCTCCGGACCCAAGACGCTCGACTAAGGAATACACAAGTACCGTATTGTAACTTATAAATAACTCCTACACAAATGTGCGTCGCTTTAATCAGGATACTCGTCACCACTATATTGCGTGATTCCCTAAATGAGTATTGATTAATACCTGGACTTGCAACGTCCAGCAATTATCATACACCGCAACCAGCAATTAATACATTATCTAAATTACAGAGACAAATAATTTATTTAACATCGTATAGTATATGTATGTACTCAGCAAGTACAGTAGATACAAAGTGTGCAACAGAGTAATAATAGCTGATCTGTTAAATGCAGAGTAACACACATTAAAGAAATATATGCTAACGTGTTTCGACCCTTTCAGGGTTTTGTTAATAGCAGAATTACTGACAAGAGAGTAGTTTTAGATTCAGCTCCTGGGAACCAAAAGTTGCACGTAGCACGGGCTATGGTGAGCCCGTAGTAAGCCAGGAAGGAGAGAGTCGGTTACATCAGGCAAAACAACATGGTCACTTAAGTAACATATACAAGGAGCAATTGTTTCAAGTTTAATAAGCCACATTGTAGTACAGAAAACATTTTTTTTCACCTTATAGGATTAAACTGGAACTGTCTACCCGCGGAAGCCGTAAAGGCCAAAACTGTTCAATTTTAAAATCGAAATGAAAAAATCATGAGGACGAATGGGGGGGGGACCTATGACAAGCCACTGGCTTCCTGTCTTTGTCCTCGGGTAAATTCAGGTAAATACAATACTTGCCGAAACGCTGCGCGTACTAGTGGCTTTACAAGATTGTAATACTATGCTATGTATTCTCACAAACCCAATGTACCTTCTTGTATATATATAAATAAATAAATAAATACTTTGGACGCCAGCGGAAACATGGAATTAAGAGATGGGGGGTGGGAGTGTAAGAGGACAAACACAAAGGAGAAAAATATAAATGTAAATTAAAAGATAGTAGGAGAGTGGCCTTAACAATGATTAATATACAACACGGAGGAAGAAATACTAGCATAGTTACCGAATTTAAAACGCATCGAAAACGGGGTCTAAACCGTTCACGGTGGGTACTCTGCTATTTCAGTAAATTTTTTTATTTATTTATTTAATTATATACTGTATATACAAAAAGGTACATTGCGTTTATGAGAGTACATAGTATTGATTTTTACATTCTTGTAAAGCCACTAACCCGCATGGCGATAGTGGCTTTAGTGGGACCACATCAGTCACATCAATAAAATTAGTTTTTTTTTTAACAAGTCACAAGATTCAGGGCAGAGAAATTACATAAACTTATTCAAACTCAATGACCGTACAAGGCTGGGGAAAACTAAGCTAGTTAAATGACATAACGAAACCCAGATTTTGCCCCTGACATTTATTTATATACAAGAAGGTACATTGGGTTTGTGAGAATACATTGCATAGTATTTACAATCTTGTAAAGCCACTAGTACGCGCAGCGTTTCGGGCAGGTCCTTAAGCTAACAGATAATTTTAAGTAGGTAAATTCTAGCAGAATTAATAAAATAATATCAGACACATTGCAAGATAAAAAATGAAATGAGAGAGATTAGTAAGTACTGTATATTAAAGCACATTGGTATATTAAAGCTCTGATTGATTACATTGACAGCTTGATTGGTAATTTAAACAAGATTAATAGGCACCATACAGCAGATTGATAGCACATATAAGAAGACAGCAATGATCACAATGGTAAAGATGTTCGGGTTGGGTACATAAGGATTGGGAGATTGGGTAGCAATAGATACAGTGCAATTTTAAAGCAACGAGGTAAAAAACTATGAAGATGAAATTAGGTACTTTTTAGTATTGTTTTTGAATGACGCAAAAGTTGGACAGCTTTTCAATTCATTAGGGAGTGAGTTCCATAGACTAGGTCCCTTTATTTGCATAGTGTTTACACAGATTAAGTTTGTCTCTGGGGATATCAAAGGGATATTTATTTCTGGTGTGGTAATAATGGGTCCTATTACATCTGTCCAGGGAGAGTTTCAGAACAGGGTTTTGTAAATGTAGTTGACACAAGAGAATTTGTGGAGTGAGATTATGTTTAGGGAGTTAAACAATGGGGCTGAGTGTTTCCTGAAAGCAGAATTTATTATTATTCTGATAGCAGATTTTTGCTGGGTGATGATGGACTTAAGGTGGTTTGCAGTGGTTGAACCCCGTGCACAGATACCATAATTAAGATAGGGATAGATTAGTGCATAATATAGAGATGAGAGCAGAGTTGTACATAATATCTGATTTTGGAGAGTATACCAACTGTTTTAGAGACTTTCTTAGTTATGTGTTGTATGTGGGTGCTGAAGTTGAGTGTCTTGTCTAGGAATAGGCCAAGAAACTTTCCATTATTTTTATTACTAATGTTTACATTGTCTATCTGAAGCTGAATATATTGCCATGTATCTCATGTTTATTAAACAAATTCTTTATTTACTGAACAGTACATATGTAAATGATTGCAAGATTTTCATCCTAATAATTGAGAAGATACTTTCACTTGCACCAGAGGTGGTACCCCTTCTAGGTTACTTCCATATATATATACTTCCACTGATGACTGCTCAGTGCAATGAAAATGCATTCTATATATATATATATATATATATATATATATATATATATATATATATATATATATATATATATATATATATATATATATAATGCATTTTCATTGCACTGAGCAGTCATCACTAATGGAATATGAAGATGTAAATTTAATCTACATACAGTATTTGGTGTTCATTAAAAATTTATAATTGTTCTAATTTGTTTCATCTTAGACAGCAGCCGAGGTGGCACAGCAGGCTGTGGACGATGACGTGCATGTTGTAGGAGCATCATCCCTAGCTGCAGGTAATGCAACTACTGTACTATAATTAGTTTATGTATTACATGCACAATTTTGGGTAATGATGTTTGTGGGGATGATGAATTCATGTCAACTGTGTATTTGTAAATACTGTCCAAACTATGGGAAGAACCACCAACCAGGTATCTTGGTTATCTTGAGGTTATCTTGAGATGATTTCGGGGCTTTTTTTTAGTGTCCCCGCGGCCCGGTCCTCGACCAGGCCTCCACCCCCAGGAAGCAGCCCGTGACAGCTGACTAACACCCAGGTACCTATTTTATTGCTAGGTAACAGGGGCATTGGGTGAAAGAAACTCTGCCCATTGTTTCTCGCCGGCGCCTGGGATCGAACCCAGGACCACAGGATCACAAGTCCCGCGTGCTGTCCGCTCGGCCGACCGGCTCCCTCCAGGTAAGCCAGACATCTGGATAAGCATAATTCTTACCAGGGAAGTCTAAAAATGAACATGTATTCACAATTTTTTGTACCACAACCAACATAATTTGAATTTCCACTTATACTATAATTAAGAAAATACTGTACTTGTACCCTGTATGGGCGGTTAACACAGAGGAAGCTGTGGCATCTACCTACAACCACAACTTTAAGGCCTGATTTGACCAAGAATTTGAAAGTCAGAGGCAGAGAATTTAAGTTGAAATGCAGCAGGTACAAGGTGTGGAAGACACAACACTCAACATTGTTTCCTCTGGTCCTCCAGTTATTGATCCTGCATGAACCTACTTCTCTTGCTGCTGCTTATGAGGCAGTAGCTGTAGTGTGTATTTGTGCACTTAAGGTTAGGTGCTTACACATTCTGGTTTTATTTGACACCCCTCTGTTCCTTAATTTCCTTGCCTAGACTGTTTGGAAAGACCCTTTTCAAAGTGAAGACAATGTTGATGACAGCCAATATGTTAGGAGTCCTAGGTAGATGATATGACCTCTGGCTCAGTGAACCTTTTAGGAACTGGCTTAGAAAGGAGTGTTTTCTGGTGGGAGACCAACTGGTCACTCCTGAAGCTTCAGGGAGCAACTGGGGCTCCTTCAGAGAGATGTTTCATTACATTAAATTCTGGGTTTATTACAAACACCCTATTTTTAATGTGCATGTGTGTTAGTATACATATTAATGCGCCTGAATAGGATATCTGAATGATGAGACATTCTCTGCTCAGGTCATCGTACGTTGGTACCAGAGCTGGTACAAGCCTTGGCTGACCTAGGACGACCTGACATCCTAGTCATTGTTGGGGGAGTTATTCCACCCCAAGATTATGACTTCTTAAAGAGTGCTGGAGTAGCTGCCATCTTTGGTCCAGGTATAAATTAATGTGTGTGTTTTAGCAAGGCATTCAATTTTTTGTGTTATAGGCATGGCATCTACAACAGGTAATATGTGTATTTTTAGTACATTATTGCTCATATGCTCATATCTAGATAAGTAAAATCTTGAATGAAGGCCAAAATAATGTGTTTTTCCATTAATACACAAGGAATGTTTCCACTGTCGTCAATAAACAGTGGGCACCATTTAGTGGATAAGTTTTCACAGACCTTTGACTTGGCTTGTAGTATCTATTTTCTACTTACAAAGTCTTCTCTGCAAATTTATATTGTAAGAGTAAAATGCATTTAAAAAATATTATTATTGTAGTCTTTGGAATAAAATTTATAATTAAATTTTTTTTATAATATCTGCACAGTTGATAACTTGTTACATTTACTCTCATTAAATGCTTAATATAACAGTACAGGGTATTCTCTTTTAGGGACACGCATCCCAGTTGCAGCTGTGGAAGTGTTGCAGCTCATCACCATCTCGCTTCAAAAGAGAGCAGCAGCCAACTAAGGCACAAGTGAAATGGAGCACAAGACAGTGACTCAGGTGCTGTGTAATATAATAATTCCTCACAACAGTCCAAGCCTCAGTCACTTGAGATTTATGTCTAGTCTCATTTAGTGAGCAATGCAGTGCAGTGTGTGATATAAAACAAAGTGATAAAATACTTTACAGCACAACAGTTTGATAACTCCCATTTTTTTTTTACTGTGGTTAATGGTAGTTCAAACCTATGCAGCCACTTAATTTTTGTCAAACTATCAGTTACTAAATGTTTGATAACTTTATTTCGTAATGAACTTAAGGTTAATGCATTTTAAATTAGAGCATTCAAGATGCAGCATACCAATTTGTATTATTGAAATGTATATTTATGGATTTCTGGTCAGTAATTTATGTAGTGTATATAACGGTAAAATATATATATTTTAATTAAATGTTTTTATAATTATGCTACAACCATAATATTTTAGGCTTATAATGTCGACTGGGTATATCTTAAGGTTATCATGAGATGATTTCGGGGCTTAGCGTCCTCACGGCTCGGTCCTCGACCAGGCCTCCTTTTCGTTACACACCCCCCAGGAAGCAGCCCGTAGCAGCTGTCTAAGTCCCAGGTACCTATTTACTGCTAGGTAACAGGGGCATCAGGGTGAAAGAAACATTTTGCCCATTTGTCTCTGCCTCTACCGGGGATCGAACCCGGAACCTCAGGTCTACAAATCCGAAGCGCTGTCCACTCAGCTGTCAGGCGCCTCGGTAACACACGAAATCAGACTAGCGTGAGTTTAGGTAGTCTTAACACACTGTATGACCAGACAGGGGCACAGAAAAACATAACAAATAACACTACAGTATATTCTATAAATTACAATGGTAACAAGTACTGTAATTTATGACATGAATCTATAGCCAAGAGCAGAACACTGCAGCAATGGTTGCAGGTCCATGGTATCTCACCTACTACTCTATGGTTAAGTGGAGAAGACACAAATGTCTCCTAAAAATCCCATAACTTCCACTGTGGATCAGCTGTCTAGTATACCCAAAGCCAAGATCAATATGTATTTGGTCTCTCGTAACTTGTGGTATGTCTCTCTCTGTTCACCATGGACATTCACCACATCAAGAAGACAGTCAGTCCAGCTCTATGCGATACAGCTTCTGTGACCTATGGCTTGGTCACCGATCCCCCAGCATGGTAATCCCAAACAAAACAAAGCCCACAGTACTACACCTCATCGAGTTCAAGTCATCAGTGGAAGGATCTCCTGCAGTTCCTTGGCACCACCTAGAACTGGGACTTGGCCTACCATCTGGATGCTAAGGGAACCGTTTCCTTCCTCATCGACGGCAATGGTACAGCGATAGAAAGAATTTTTCAACCATTACCATGCCTGACATGTAAGCTTTGTGACCAGCCATATGTGACCTCCAGAGCTTTGACTGCTTGCCATATGTTTGTCCAGGTCATTGGTGGCTGCCAACCTCTTCAATTGCCCTATGAGGGCCTCTTCTGAACATCCCATGAACTGAATTACTTTACCATTGAATGCTATGGCAAGCAGGGAGCCATCTTCATTACCTGTGTGAAGGCAGCAGTTTGTAATCTGACTTGGTCCTGATGGGATAATCACAGCCATGTCATCATAGCCCGAGCTGGTTCTAGTAGAAGACAGACCCTGCCACATTGTTGCTCCTGGGAAAGCAGTTTTTGTATTCAGAGATGCTACAAAAGGTATTAAAATGTAACAACAAATTACCAACAGGCTTGACATCTTACAAGAAAGTGAGCAATATTTACATACAAATGCCTAATTTATTCCTAAACTATGGGAAATATTTCTTAAAAGTCATGTTATACGAGGATAAAATAAACTGTTTTGAGTTGAGAAATCTAGTGATAATTGTTGATATCCCTCAGGTTGTTGCAGACATTACTTCAATGACAATTTCCCCTCTGATAATAACAGTCCAAGAATTTCACATTATTTACTGTAGGTACAGTATAACAGTTGACCAGTGGTCTGGTCAACATAATTCAGCCACGTTATTGTGACATCGTCTGCACAGTATAACAGTAATCTGTTGGAAAGAATCCCCAAATTATGCAATACTATTAAAGAATCGTTTCAATTATTTTAAAAATTTTAATTTATATTTTCCCTACTGGTTATGCATTATATAATTGACAAAGTATCCTTCGTTGTTGCTTGTTCTACATTAAGTGTTCAACATAAAAATGATCTAGTAAATCATAATTCAAGTCTTGCATCTATATTTGCTTACTACAGTATAATACATTAAGGCATCTATAGTTATTTTCCATACTGGACTGTACTACCCTGTTCTTTTGCATACACATATACATACTGGTATAGGGCAATACTACATACAGTAATTATGAATATTATAGTACATTTCCTTGAATCAGGTTGTGCAAAATATTATTCTTGTGATGACCCCAAACAAACAAGAATCCTCAGTTGTCGCCATCGTCTGGGATGAACTTGCGCATGTTTGCCAGTAGGTCGCCATGAGTGAATGGGCCTCCATTGGAGTATTCGTCGTCGTTTGTATGGGCGGTGTGTGGCAGTCTACAAGAAGATGAGAGAAGGCAAATCAGAATACCTTAATTTACATACACTTACAAAACCAGCTTTGTATGTAATGAAATGCCTTCTTCTGGAAGAGCCCCAGTGGCTTCCTGAAGTAATCAATCTTGCTGAGAAGGCTTCCCACTACTGGGTCACATCAGTTGCAGGAGTCCTGTGCTTGGCCTAATGGTAACCAGAGCCATAACCTGGCTCCCTCACAGAGGTGCAGAGAGCAGGAGACTATTATTGTCACACACACACAGGGAAAGCATCCAGAACGTTGGCAAAGCTTTATAGAGAACTGCAAGGATAATAGAAAACAAAGCACTGAGGCAGCCAAACAACTCGACAAGGTACAATCCAGGTACAAACTATTCAGGCATCACAAATGAATCACAAAAAAAATAGTACCGATAGCTGCCAACAGGTGGTCTGGAGCCCTGTCCTTCAGCTGCTTCCAACAGTCAATCTGGACCTGATAGACAATGAACCAATGAGCATAGTAGGGAGGGTGGGCATTGCGGAGCCACAAAGGTGCTAACAGAAAGAGGCATTTCATTACATTCGATGCAGGTTTTCTGGAAGGACCCCCTGAAACTAAATACAAAGAAACAGGAAAACAAGGGAATCTGGCCCAGTATCACAAAAGACTGACAGGGGCCAACAAAATGGTCCAAATGGCGGGCCATAAGAACTCCAAAACAAGCCCAAAATTAAAACCAAGGAAAACAAGGCCAACCACAAGGTATCCGAGGCAGAACTGGTGGCACTCTCGGAAATGGTGAAGAGCTGCAAATGGGGAACAAACAATTCACCCCCCCAGCTGGACAAACCAAGCATCAATCATAAAAAGATCCCTCCTAAAAGGCAGCCAATTCATTCTATGCCGGAAAAGGAGAAGGCAGCAGACGATCAAATTGTCCATCAGGGTCACAGGAACAATATCCCTTCTGCCTCCAGAGGAGAGCACAAATCTCCACAACCCTGCAACCAGAGACAAGAGCCAACAAAAACACCACTCTGAGAAAATGTCCCTGACTGAGGAGAGGAAAGAAAGAACAAGACTTTGTTGAGAGAACAAGATTGCTCAGGAGGAGCATGAGCCGACTGCAGGTGGAAGAATGACCAACAAAACAAAAATAGCAACAACAATAGTCCCCTGCTCTCTGCACCTGTGTGAGGAAGCCAGGTTCTGGGTCTGGGTTCCAGTAGGCCAAACTGATGTTACCATGTAGTGGGGGAGCCATCTCAGCAAGATAGCTTCAGGGAGCCACCAAGGGGCTCCCTCTCCCAAAAAGTAAATTAATAAATATAAATATATACTGTATATATTTCACATTTATAACATTTTAATAAGGCGAATCAATTTAACTGAACTGCCCCCCCAACTGAGAGATGGGAGACAAAGGAAACCAGATATATTTACTCTAAAAAATTACACACAAGATGCTTATCTCGTACTTGTGTTATAGCACTGACACATCTGAGAGCAGGTAGGACACCATTGGTATTTATAGGCAGGTATTTATATTTGTAAATGTATTCATTTAATATACACAGCATTCATTTCAGAATGATATACATAGGTTCAAATTGTTGAAAATATTAAAATATTTGCTCTAACTTTACTGCAGCTGCATGTTTACTGTTTTGCTTAGACACCTTTATATGCACAGATGTGCTTAGCCACACCATACTCACTGTGGCTTGCCAAGAGGAACCACCACCTTTGCTGATGAAGCAGAGGAAGACCTGCCCTCTGTAGCTTCATCATGGGCAGTGTCTTCCCCGAGGGCATTGGCTTGAGGCTGGTCCTCGGCCAGCAGGAACTGACGCAGCTGCAAAAGTTCCTGTACCCGCTGTTCCACTACCGACAAGTATACAGACACGCTGGCACTTGTGATTTCCCCTCCACCTGTGTCAATAACGGCACTTAATCAGAAAGTCAAATGAACATCCAATTTAAGAATACGCTTATTTTAATTATGAGAAATTTTATACAGCATTTACTTACGGTAATGGTGCTTGTAGATGTTGACCTTCAAGTCCCAAGCTTATTAGGCTCAGTGATATCAGTATCTGAAGTATTGTATGGTATCTGACTCCACTACAGTGCTTCAATCAGCTCATTTCAATTGTTCACTACTCTAGAAAGACATTTTCTGGAAGAGCCCCTTGGTGGCTCCCTGTAGCTATCTCGCTAAGATTGCTCTATACAGTACTATAAAGTCACATCAGTTGTGGAAGTTCTGTTTAGCCTACCTGGGACCAGAGCCAGAACATGGCCTTCCCTCACAGAGGCACATAGAGCAAATCATTTCTGAAATTTCAGCTAGAAAGTATTCAGAAAGTCAGTGACACTTGACAGACAACTGCTGCATTCACAAGAACTGAAGCCTTGAAACTGCCAAACAACTCTCCAGACAAGTAAAACAAAACAAACTAATTTCCTTGAAACTAGCCCAACCAGTTGAATAACAATCCCTGCCACAAGGAAACCCAGAGCTTGGTCCTCTGCCAACTCTCAATTCAGTTCTGTCATTGATATATTGCCCAGTGCATCACAGCAGTATACATGGTGGGTCCCAGTGCTTCTAAGCTAAGTGCTGCCACCATCCTAGGATTTGTCTTGTAAGGTTCACTTGTTTGTATATTGTTCCAGTATAGTATTAGCTTCATGACCTTCTTTTCTATCCAGTGTTAGTGCATGGGTCTGGCTTTTTGTGCTTCAAACTGCATATGTCGAGCAGTTACAGTACTGTACTTCCTTGGGTGTTCGTTTAGCACTAGCTTTGCACTGACAGTATAACTTCTCTGATGTGCTCTGGTGTTTATCCTTTCAAGGCCTGGCCATAAGGGTGGAGTACCTTACTTTAGGTAAGGTACTTTTAGGTAAAGTACTTCTAAAAGTATCGGTCAGCATTCCTTTCCCTGCCTCTTTCGTCCTTGCTCTATTTACAACTCTCCAACTGACTGGTTTTGGACCAGCCCAAGATTACTCAGCAGTTGGTGTAGTGGCTGTGCAAGAGCTTGAATTTTCTGCATGGAAACCTTCTGCATGGTTTTCAATTTGCAGGATTTGGCTCAGAACTGTGTACCGGTTTCTCCAGTTCCAGCAATTTTTCTGCTGCCACTACCATCAGGCTGCTCTTTGCTGGCTTCATCACTTCATTACTTCATTACCTTCCTCATCAGGCTTTTTGAGGTTCAGCCCCATGGGGATTTCCAGCTCCATTGCTCAATGTCTTTACAGATATGTTGGCTCTGGGTTGGGGCTTTGTGATTAGCACTTGCCAGGCCTCCCAGGGTCAGTAGTGTGTGCGATCCCTGGTACGTCACTCAAACATGGTGTGTGAGTTTGCAGCTGTGTGGCAGGCATAGGAGGAGGATTTGGTGCCCTCCCTCCAGTGTCTGGCTCTTGTCCCCGGTAACCCAAACAGAATTCCTGTGACTTATGTAACTTCATAGTATGGCACAATCTCAGTGAGATAACTACCAGGGATCTACCAGAAAAAACATTTAACTGCATTCAACATTGAGTTGTTTCTCATGTCTGTGTTTTTTGGTGCAGATACATAATGTGTTTGTACCACTGCTGCCATGTTAATGTTCCACCAATGCCAAATAGTCAGCCCTGCTATTTCCCCAAGAATTTTGTATTTATTATTGATAGTTAAAACTGTTTCTTCTCACTTTCTGATGTTACACTTCTCAGTGGAACATCAACCCTCAGGTCTTTGTCTGATTCTATGAGGGTTTCCTCTCCCATTTGAGTCACTGACATGCTCAGCTTAAGCAATTCTTAAAGCTGTTTCCATTAGTTAAGTTCTCTCTGTATTCATACCCTCCCTAAGGTTCTCTAATCTTCCATTTTTGCTATGATCATACTGTAGTTTCTTTTAATTAGTGGACCCATTCATGCTTACATCTGTGGCAGCTCTTTCTATGATAATAACAGTTATAATATTTGTCATATGTATTATTGGAACTTTTTGTGTAATTTTATAGAGGATTATTTATCACTGCTTCAATTCTTTTTGGTCCTTTCATTATTATGATGCTATCCTAATCAAATCATTTTGAAAGGCAAAGGCTATCTCATTTCAGATTTAAATGTAAATGTGATAAACCTACAGAAAATAGCTACTGGATTAAACTACAGTATTACTCTTATAAAAGCAGGTTCCAAAAACTGACACTCAACCTGCCAAACATGTCACACTTGTCACCGGTGTCTTTAGTGCTTGTATGTCAACTTCATGTTTTACATGTCTGACCACATAAGTCATTTGTCTGTCACCTGTGTATCCTACCCATGCCACTTACCAACAATGGCAATGATGGGCTGGGCATCACACTGCAGGAGATCAAAGAGCTCTTGAGTGGAAGTTTTCATCTCTGTAAGAGTGTCCTCTGCCTGCCTCAGGTCCCTCTCCAGTGCATCCACAGCCTCCTCAGCACTCCTTACTTCCGACTGCAGGGGGTTCCATCATCAGGGGAGAATGTTAGAAATATCAGAGGGCATAACAGGTAGGTGAGAGAACACACAAGTGTGGGTACATGACACACTGAAATAGGGGAGTAGGATAAATAATTAATTTCACACAGTATGAAATTCTGCAATGTTAATTTAGCTAATCAAAACCATTTGTGATATTCTTTTCAAGCCTTCATCTAATATGACTTAAATAAAAAGTAATATGCAATTAAATAAAACTATAACAGCTGATCTTTGTCTAAACAAAATCTTTTAATGCAGAAACCACAGACCTCCAGCTGAGAGACAGTGCGTTGTGAGTCTCTCTCTTTCTCGGCTCCTTTTCCTCGCGTCTCTTCGATCTGTTGCCGAATTCGACGAACTTCTGCTGTCAGGCTTGTTACCTGGAGTGAAGACATACCCGCACTTCCCATCGGTGATAAACAAGATATTTATTAAACGTCCTGCACCCAGACACACACATCCTTTTAGAATTAGATTTCATATCTGAAAACTAATATGAGTGAAAATGCAATACTATGCCAGTATTGTTCCTGCATGTAGACAATATTTGTCTTGCATGTGGCATTATTTTACCTATGAAAGTGGGTCTTGGGTCACTTCATTTAAACTCTAATTTAATTCTTGCTACTCAAACCTTAAATTACTATTTTGACGGAATTATCAACACATTTATGTTGTATCCAACTATGCTGACCAGTTATTGTGGGTCTCATGGGGTTACTGTGTGCTGTTGTGTGATGTGTTGCTGTGTGTTATTTTACAATATAAGATTGCACTGTGTTTTGTGATTTATATTGTGGTAGAGTGTTATGAGGTCTTGATGTTAACTTTTCAAAGGTCCCCCTATTTTTCCTGACTATTTTATCCACCTGGATTTTGAACTGCAGTAATATCTTGGTATTTATGGCTTTGTCATGAAGTTTCCATGGGTTTATAAACCTATGGGTGTAAAAGCATCTCCTGTTTTCTGTCCTACATTGTAGTTTGTTATACTTGAAGTCATTGCTACTTGTTTGTGTTATATATGTCCTTTTAAAGAAGTGGTCTAGATCAACATCTCCAAATTGTTCAGTAATTTAAAAGTTTGAATGAGATCAGCCCCATCATGTCTGGTTTGCAGTATTGTTAGCCCTGTGGCCCTCAACCGTTTCTGGTATGAGTCAACTTAGTTCAAGAATTTTAGCCACCTGGTGTTGAACTTTCCTCAAAGCACCTATGTCCATCTTTCTGAAGATAAAGTCTCCATCCTTGGATACAATAATCCAAGTGGGGCCACAAGAGATTTATACAGTTGTATAACCTTTTCCTTGAATTCAAAATTTTGTTTGACTCTTCCTAGGATGTTTTTGTTTTTTATCTGCAGCTGCCACTTGTGCAACTTTCAGTGATTGGTGGATTCCAACTCCTAGGTCCTTTTCTTCATCATTCTACTGCAAGCTGATGTTGTTGATTTAGGAGTTATGTTGTTCATTGTTATGGTCATTGACCTTCCACATAGAAGGTCTTGCATTTCTCGATATTAAAAAGCATTTGCTAGTCTTCAAGCCATATGTGGAGTTCATGTAGACCTCTTTGTATGGCCTCAATATTATTGTCATTTCCTACTTTACCTTACATCTTAATGTCATCTGCAAATTTGATGATGTGGTGTGTAATATTCTCATCTATGTATTCTCTCATGTCTGGTTAACAGTGTTGCTAATCCTGTGGCCCTCAACTGTTCCTGGTATGAGAGCCGACTTAGTGAGGTTATTTTGTATTACTGTACATGGTGATATTGTGATGTGCAAAGGTTATTCTGTGTAATGCCATTTTATTTTGGGATTTCTTTTATGTTCAAACACTACTGGAAATTGCAAAACTAAGGTAATATAGATAAGGAATCCACACCACAAGTGTATTTCTAACTGACTAAAGGTATTAATACACACTGCAAGAATAGGCACACACATGAAGCAAATTTAATGTTGTGAATATTTATGCCTGTAATCTTAACCATTTTTGTAAATAACAAGTTTTGCATGTAGTATATTGACTACAATATTAATATGAAGTAGGCCTTTGATCCTTAGCTACTAAAATATTATGGAAGGAACATGAAAGTGTGATAAATGAGCACACAAATGAATGAATCAATTTTCTGACAAAGATATCATCAAAACAGAGAGTTCACATTATCACCCAACCACTTGGGTTAGATGGTAGAGTGACAATCTCTCTTCATGCAGGTGGCGTTCAATCTCCAACCATCCAAGTGATTGGGCACCATTCCTTCCGCCCGTCCCATCCCAAATCTTTATCCTGATCTCTTCCAAGTGCTATATAATCGTAATGGCTTGACGCTTTCTTCTTATAGTTCCGTTCCCTTCACATTATTAGAGAAGCAAGGTTTACCTCATTGTTTAGGTCAGAGATATAGGTGAAAAGGGTGTAGTTGTCATTCTCAGCCTGCAGGTAGTTGGTGACGAGGGTTTCCACTGACCCCTCTCCACTCATCTCCCGTAGGTGAGACACGGATGCCCGGTATGTAGCTAGTGTCTGCTCCGGCCCCCGAGGCTCTCCACTCTCACCTGGAACACACGAGATACAATCTAACCCAGAGCACATTTCACTCACACATTCTTTACACACTGCCGACGATAATTCGTTTCACATCACATGAATACTGCAGAGTGCATTTATTCGCCCTAGAACTTTTGTGGAAGCTTACATTTTTAAGTATCCTGTATTTAGAAATGCATTTCAAACTACTGTACTCATCTGCTGGATACCTCAAACCACATACCCTCTGTTCGTCGCTGTGAGGCATCATCATCCTCTCCAGCAGAGATGGTGGCGACGAAAGCCCTTAGGTGATTCTGGTGATCTAGTGCCCTTTGCAGTTTCTTCAGCTCATGGGTGTACTGTTGTGCATCCCTCTCTCCTCTCTCCTTCAGTGCCCTCATCTTGGTCTGTGCCTCATCTCTGGGAAGAACAAGTTACAAAAGGGGTGTCAGACAAAGAATACCAGGGGTGTGATCCTCCTCTCTAGACAAGCAAGTTACACTGATGGGAAGTGAAGGCTGGGGAGGTCAAGAATGTCATACCAATAGTCACACATTCTGCGATTCATCTTTAGGATAGCAAGGTATACTACATGGAAATTGTATTGATCTTCAGAGTTGTAGGTGGTTACTAAGTATTTTGTGGGAACTAGGACTATAGCTAGGGGAGAGTTACAAAAACTTTTGCAAATAACACAGTTAAGACTCCTATTTTTTCACAAAAACCAGAAAATTATAGTATTATTGTATAACCTTTATAAATACACTTCCTTTGCAATGAATGAGTACAGATCCCAGCTGGAGGAGTAAACAAGGTTATCCATAAACCATGCTCATGGATATCCTGTAGAATGGAATACTGGCCTTTAAGAACAAATGATCTCACCCTTCCCTTCCCTCAAACCCAATTACCTGAGATCTAACTGAACAATACAGTTGCTGGACCTTTAGAAATCACTTGCCTCTCAGAGTATGCCTTCGTGACCTGGTCCATGATATCCCCCTTCCTCTTCACAGTGTCCGCAAGCTGCTTCTCCAATCGCTGGGCCTGATGGGCTACTTCAGATTAGGTCATTTATTGCTTACCTCCTTCAAGCAATCACATGCAACTTTGTTTTGAATTGGATACATGCTTTGCATTGGTTAATTATGTCAGTTTTCATGATATTTACTTTATACATTTTTATTATTCATGAATCAGATAAAGACAGTGCCTTGCATATCCACTCAATTTAACAACCAATATGGGGTGATACCATACTCCTTAAATTAGGATGATTATTAAATATGAAGTTATGTCAGTAATATTTCAAATAATTCACGAGCCTCACAAATACTTTCTTAACAAAAATTATATAACCACTCAACCCCCACCCAAAGCTCTTTTCCATCTCCCCCACCCAACTACACCTGTCCCCTAACACAGGTGTAGTTGTAGTTCCCTCTCTCACACACACACACATACTTGTCTGTCCCACACACTACACTTACAAGTGTCCTGTAACTACACTTAGGTAATTACACAACTGCTGAGTAAGACTGGTACATTCCTGCAGTCATTGCAGGAAAACACTGGTACTTTCCCACATCCACTCCATGAAAACATTCTGAAAAGCATTGGCCTAGCATGGGCAAAGTTATGCCTCAACAAACCAATAATAGTCGCTGGTTTATATAAAGGCAAGCTCATAATATTCAATAGCAACCATAATCCATTTCACTAGATGTTGACTCTGTAAATGAAGATGCAAGTACTGGTCTAAAAATCAGCTCTTAAATCCAGCTGGATACGAAATCTGAGGTCCTTAAATCGGGTGGATATGAATTCGCTCACTAATTTGGATCATGTATGGTGGACTCCCCTATCCGAGGTACATGTTTTTTTACCATATTTAATTTGTATGGTTTTACCTATCTTTCTAGTGGACTTGACAAGGACAGGAAGACGGCAGCATGTTAAAGGTCCCTTCATTTGTTCTAATGATTCTGTTGAGCTGGATTTTGAAATTCAGCCATTTTGGCATTTACAGCTTTGGTGGGTAGGCAGTTCTATGGGTCTATAGCTATGGGTGAAAAGCATCTCCTGTTTTCCATCCTGGATTGAGGCTTGTTGAGCTTGAAACCATCGCTCCTTGTTTGTGTTACATCTTACCTTTTGAAGAAGTGGTCTGGATCAATATCCTCCAAATTGTTCAGTGTGTATTCTAACAGTTTGAATGAGATCACCCCCCCCCCCATCATGTCTGGATTGCAGTGTTATTAGCCCTGTGGCCCTCAACTGTTTCTGGCATGAGTCAACTTAGTTCAAAAATTTTAGCTACCTGTTGTTGAACTTTCCTCAAAGCACCTATGTCCATATTTCTGAAGATAAAGTCTCCATGCTTGGATACAATAATCCAAGTGGGGTCACAAGAGATTTATACAGTTATATAACTACCTTTTCCTCGAATTCAAAATTTTGTTTGAATCTTCCTAGGATGTTTTTGTTTTTTATCTGAGCTGCCACTTGTTGTGCAACTTTCAGTGATTGGTGGATTCCAACTCCTAGGTCCTTTTCTTCATCATTCTACTGCAAGCTGATGTTGTTGATTTGGGAGTTATGTTGTGCATTGTTATGGTCATTGACCTTCCACATAGAAGGTCTTGCATTTCTCGATATTAAAAAGCATTTGCCAGTCTTCCGGTCATATGTGGAGTTCATGTAGACCTCTTTGTATGGCCTCAAGATCATTGTCACTTCCTATTTTACCTCACATCTTAATGTCATCTGCAAATTTTATGATGTGGTTTGTAATATTCTCATCTATGTATTGTTTCCATTTAGGATGACCCTTTGCTTTCTTTATTTTAACCATTGCTTTATTCATTCTAGTAATTTACCATTTATTCTGTGTGCTTCTAATTTCCTTACCAAATTTCATGTGGTACCTTATCAAAAGCTTTAGTGAAGTTCATGTGTACTACATCTACTGGGAATCATTTGTCTAAATAGCTGGTTACCATTTCCAAAAATGTGAGTAGGTTTGTAAGGCAGGATATATTTTTAACAAAACCATGTTGCATTGAGTCTTCTAGATTGTATACAGTGAGATGGCAAATGATTCCCTCTCAGGACTCTCTCCATGAGCTTTCACGATATGAAAGATATGCGAGGTCAAGCTGATCGAACTGTAGATTTTCTTCTGAGCTCTTCTGCCTTTTTTGAAAATTGGGGGTGACATTAGCATATTTCCGATGCAGGGGGAACTATTTCTTGGTCCAGAGATTTTCTGATTATATTGCATGTTATGGGGATATCCCATAATTTAATCTCTTCACCTGCTTGAAGCATTTGTGTGGCATTGGAATGTTGTCTAAACTGTCTAGTATGAACACTGATTTAAAGTATTTCCACAAGTGATAAACATTTATTAACATTGTTAAGGCATCTAAATGGCAATAAAAACAGAATTACAATACAGCAATACAGTATTTGAATGTACAGTATGTACTGTATTTGTAAACATAAGTTGCCATGTGTCATTTGCAACACAACAGCTAAGTTCTATAATTTGGATTTTGTTCGAATTAAGAGACCATCTATCTCGGCTGCTATTTTGGCCGAGTTAACAAAATCGGAATCAGTAAGGAGTCACTTTGTTACAAATCTTGGCACTGCCCCAGGCTGGACATTGGGAGTTGAACAACTCCCAAAACCTACTCTTAAGTATGATCCAGGTCTTTGAAGACTGATGCAAAGACCAGTAACTTTAAGCTGATGAGACAATAGGATGGGGCCCAGAAGTTGAAGCATAACCTGAGCCCATGGGTGGTGTTCTGGAGCTACTGAGTAAAAAATGCTACAGCCTCACACGCGTGAGGTCCGCAGTTCGAGACCCATACAGTCCAGGTGAATGGAATACTAAATAAACTTTAAAAAGTAATACAAAATATTAATCTTGCAAATCACTGTCAAAAGGCATTATACAGTGTTGAAAACTATTCTTGCAACCACCATCATTAATCCCTTGCATGCATGCCGAGTGCACTAAAACCCCACTTGTCAAGGTTTATGCAACACACATTAATTCAAGGAAGAGTACCCCATCTGTACACAAGTACAGTACCCTGCATTAATAAGTTAGGGTCCCGGTAGCACAGTTGGGGGGTCTAGTCTCGCAATCAAGAATTCCGGGTTCGAATCTCAGGTGGGACAAAAATGACTGGTCGTGTTTCCTTTCATTTAATGCCCTGACCACCTAGCAGTAAATAGGTACCCAGGAGATTGTCAGCTTGTGGGGTTGCATCTTGAGGAAGGTTAGTAATTCGACTTGTGGTGGGACCTCGACAAAAGCCTAACATGTACTGTATTTATAAATTGGCTTCCTGCCCCTCGACACAATGAATTATTAATTATTATTATAAACAACAATACTTTTACTGCCAAATTGTTTAAGACGATGTAGGTAACTTGTAGTGCAGTGGTCAGTACAGTCGCCTCACTACTGATTATCCCAAGTTCAATTGCCAGACAAAACTTAATATCTGGGCACATTTTTCCTTACAACTGATGCCTCTGTTCACCTAGCAGTAAAATGTTACCTGTGAATTAGACAGCTCTTGTGAGATGCATCTTGGGGGTTTAAGCCCTATTAGGCATCCTGTCCCCATTAATGGGAAAGCAACTCAACCTCTCATCCAGTAGTAGACCACAACATTACCTGTAGCATGAACTTGTCTCTTTCTTTCAGAATGTTCTCCAGAGTTGTTCTCAGTACACGGTTGTCTGCCAGCACTGCATTCAGCCTCACTGTTGCCTGTGAGGAAATGGAAGTGTGATTACATTAATACTACAGTATAATGACAATTGCATGTTTCTTAAGACAACCCAATCTTAAACTTAATGCATCTCAGTTTGGAGCCTATCTTTGAAAGCATTTAGTACAATTTAAGCTACTTATTTTGAAACATACTCAAACTAATGAGCATCAGCTTTCATAGATTTGATGGATTAGTTAAGATTTGTATACTTGTGGTTAAACCAAATTAAAAAAATCTTACCTGCTGAATGCGGTTCTGTAGTGCCTTGGTTGCACTGAGAGCAGCCAGTCTGCGGGACTCCAGCTGCCTGGCGGAGGGCACTCGTCTCCGGGTCTCCCTCACACGTCTCTCTGCTGCTGTGATGCTTGTGTCTAGTTCCTTGATCTGTTAACACCAAGGTGTGCTGTTAAACAAACTCATATATTTTCTGCTAACATATCTCTGTCGTTGATTTTAATAATCATTCTGGAGTGGCCCACACTATTAATCATCTGTCCTGGGTTAACATACGAATTTAAAAATGCCTTGGGCTAATACAGAACAATTTTAATCACAAATAATTCACAACAAATAGTTCATAAACTTAGATTTATTCTATCTTGTCTAAACTAAGTTATTTGGTTCTGTGCAAAGTTGTTTAGCGTATAAATTACTGTGAATTAATGGATGGGTGTCACTTTTTTTTGTCCCTTTCCCTGGTGACTTCGAAGGGTGTATGGTTTTTATGTAGCTTCACGACCCTTTGTTTTCTCAACCACAGGGCATGGGAAGAAATGGAGGCTTCTTTTCCTTGTCTCACAAGAGTTAGGCTGATGATAATGAGTTAGTAATGGAATAATTTTATATTTGTTTTTATCATAAGACACAGCACAAATGTATGGGTACATAGTATATACAACAAAAAGAAATTAAAGGCTAAAGATAAAAACAACAAGCTGTCTAAATGACACATATGACAAGTTTGACATTGGCATACATGGAAAATAAACTAAAAGTGGAAGCTCCTTTCAAAGCCCTGGAGCATGAGGGGTATTATGTATGTACATGGTGTCCCTCCAGCCACTGCCATACCCACTCGAGGGCTCCAGCCAGGTTGTCTACCCTCCTGTGAAAACCATAAGGAAAGTGATGATCCCCACCCCCCACCTTGGATAGTTACCAGCTGCCCTGACTGTGGGTATCACCCTCATAACTATATCTGCACCCTTTGCACTGTGATCTGCAGGACTATGATGGTCTGCCCCTTGATGTAGACTTGGACCATATACTGTAGAGGGAATATGCCCAGGTTAGGGATTTCACTGAACAAATCTCAAGATCACCCTTAGTAAGGCCCATACCTTGCAGTTTACTCTCACTTTCTGCACCATCCCCCTCTCCAGTTAAAAGTACTTGAAGAGGTGGATGATATGTGCTTGCCGGCATGTTACCCTGACCCACTGAAAGATCTCCAGGGTGCCACATTTGTCACACGCTCTTATGTTATGTGGACAAGGGAGTGGAAAATTATCAGCCATGACCTGGGTGTGCTTTAACTATCTTTCTCTTTCCTATACAATACTGCCTTTCTGGTATATATTCAAGAAAATGCCTCACCATCCTATGAGAGTAGAAAACAGGCAATTTATGATGATTTTGTTTCTTGGCATTCAGTCTCTCTAGCAGAGGGCCAAATGCTCTCACCTCACCTGACATAATATATAATGTTTTGTATTGTTTTAAATGAAGATCAGAAATACTCGGTCTCGCTTAAATGCCCCAGTGAATCCAATACAGTACTTTTCACATGGTTCATGTTGTGTCTGTATGCTCTTGTACTGGAATCTGGAATGACACAGTATCTAGGAATTTGCTAAAATTGTGACAGATCATGCTAAACAATCTTCCATCAGGCTGAGATAGCTGCATCAAACAGCCTGGTTGATCAGACAACCAACCAGGAAGCCAGTTACAGATCGGGCCACATGGACATTGATCCTCGGAATCATCGACAGGTACGGTAATTGATAGGTATAGCATAGTACCTTCTTTTCATAATTACTTACTTGGCCTGATGATCATGGACACTCAATTTGTCCTGAGAATTTTTAACCCCCACCTTATCCTTTTCCTTGTCGATAAGCTGCAAGTATTTGGCTTGACGGTCTAGGGTGGCAGCCAGAGTGGTGATAGTCTTGTGGTCTTTAATCTCATTTTGTGATGTGGCCATGGCTGACAGCAGGCTCTCCAGCTCCAATTTTTCCTTCTGCAGGTCCACCAGGATTTTCCTGAAGCAAATGAATAATTGATTGAGGTTTTTGAAGACTTAATTCACCATTGCATGTTTGTAGACAATTTTTTTGCCTACAAATCTTAAAGAATAGGCAAATCCCTTAATTTTTTTTTTTTTACAGAGATCTTGCATTTGTCTTCAGAGAGGAACAAAAATTATGTTTTTTTGTCAACTTATAAATACAAAGATCTTACCTCTGTCGGCCCAACAGGACTGTGGCTTCATCTTGATACTGACGGCGGTTCCTCTCCATCATGCGATACTGCCGACGGAGGCGAGCCAGAAGGGTCTCTGCCCCCTCAAGCTCAACATCTTCCCCAGCTTCCTTCTTTTCCTCACGTTTTGACATGTGTCTCCTCTGTCACCTGAATCACACTGCCCTCACAGTGATATACAATTGGTGTTTATATACTGCAACTTAAAACTGATGAGAGATTAGGTCAAAGTTCATAGATTCAAATGTGTATGTCAAAGTAAGTTCACAAGTCAAAGCAAAGGCCACCGGTTAAAGTAACTTTCAGAGTAAAGTTCATGTTTCAAAATTTAAAATCAGAGTGCTAAACTAAATTTTCTTAGTGGTGAACAGGTTGTAGATTGCACAGGCTAAGGTGGCAGTCAAGATGCATATTGGTACAGTACTCTTTTTTTTTTTTTTTTTTTTTTAACAAGCCCAACCCATCCTATCATTCTACTCTAATAAAAATAAGAGATAAATTTTGTTTTACATATAGGGTGCATGAAGTGTGAGAGCTTTAATACTGGCTCTGTGGTTCTTGAGCCCCTATACTGTAAGCAGCAGCATCTGAGAACAATAA
The DNA here is from genome assembly GCA_020271785.1 of Procambarus virginalis. Taxonomy (NCBI): domain Eukaryota; kingdom Metazoa; phylum Arthropoda; class Malacostraca; order Decapoda; family Cambaridae; genus Procambarus; species Procambarus virginalis. The sequence continues at coordinate 15,494,863 of WNGS01165751.1, forward strand.
CACAAAATTGATCCACTGGATTACCTTTGCTGAATTTAGAAAAATGTAATATTTGATTCAAGTAATTTTTTACACTCAAAAAGCACCATTAATTATATAATTCCATAATAATTCTAATTGTGAAGGATAAGAAGCCTCTACTGAGACTTATATCATCATCCCTACTCTTAGGGGTAGGGTGAACTGCTGACCTCCAGGAAGGTAAGTAGTTTACCCAATTATGAATTATATTTAATACTGAATTTATCTTTACATTAAATTTATAAATTATTTTTTTCAGATTGTTACATTATGGTGGCTAGCTTAATAAAAGTAGAAAGAATAGTGCTGGAGCTTTTGTACACAAAGGATGCTGACACTTCACATTCGGTTGTAGATACATTCAATGCTAAACACCCAACAAGAGTATCAATCAACTACAAAACCACCAATAAGAACTTTGCTCATTTCAAGGAAATGGGAAATGCAGATGATCAAACATGATCGAAGAAGAACTACCGATACCGAAACATTTTTGTTGGTAAGATGTAGTGTGGAGGAAAGCCCCATAAATCAATATGAAAAATATCACAGGAAACAGGTCTATCTAGGAGTTTGATTCAGCACACTCCAGCAACCAATAAATTCCACCCATCATAGTTCAGGTAGTCCAAGAATTACATGGTGATAATTATGTTGTCAATGGTTTATGTAGCATACACACATGAAAAAACGTTTTATGTTCAGTGATGAAGCCATATTTTACCTAAATGGTGAGATCAACAGACACATGCATGATACTGGGCTCATAGTAGTCCACATTAGCTAGAGGACACTCACATGCACTGTTATACAAGAATTATGGTACAGGTTGCTATGTATATTAGTAATACTCTAATGGGTCAATTTGTTTTCCTGATACCGTGATGGCTGAGTCATATCTGCAATATGCTGCAAAACTTCCTTGCACCCAATTTGGATGACATATCATTACACCATTGAAAAGATATGTGGTTTCAGCAGAATAGTATTCTGCCGCATAATAAAATGGATGTTTGCAAATTTGTACAAGAAACATTTAGAGTGAAATGTATTAGATGATGTGGAGCAATTGATTAGACACCAAGACACCTTTGGATTATTAAATATGGGGGCACCTTAAATCAGTAGTTTATAATAACTATCCTAGAACAATAGATGCATTAAAGGATAAAAGATAATTTGAAGCCATAAAACCAAATACTTCCATGCTTAGAAATGTTCAAGTCTTGCATTGAATGCGTTTGAAAATGTACTGAAGTAAATGGATGTCATTTTGAACATGTAACTGATTAACTGATAATTCATAAATTATATTTAAAAAAAGCCAAGTGGTTTCCTTTTTATACTTTGCCTATGGGGTCCATGGGGTCCAAATTTAAAACGAAGCCAACCATGCCACTGAAACCACTACTACAGGACCCATAGACAATGTTACCTAAGAACGTTCAGTACTGTACTTCATTGTAATCAAAAGGTTTAAACAACATAACCGTCACGGTTATTAAATGGTAATTTTTGGCACCGGATACTGTAGATAACTGCTGTGACCTGAGGAAGGTTAGTGGCGGCTGCCGTTGCTAGGGACGCTGTCACCTTGGTGACGGCTGGGGGGGGGGGCGCTGCTGGGGGAATGTAAACAACACAAGGCGCGCCAACTCTCAGCAGGCACAAGTAAGTAAAGTAAATCTTATTCAGGAAAGTACATACATAGTTGATTTACGAACATAATGTTGGATTTATAGATAGAGCTAGTACATACAAAACCTAAAGCCACTAGTACGCATAGCGTTTCGGGCAAATCACTTTGAGCAGAAGGGGGATTAATTAACACCCCAACATTTCTACCAGTTCCTTACCTTGAGGTGCTTCCGGGGCTTAGCGTCCCCGCGGCCCGGTCATCGACCAGGCCTCCTGGTTGCTGGACTGATCAACCAGGCTGTTGGACGCGGCTGCTCGCAGCCTGACGTTCGCACCCAAAAAAAATTCACTTCATATATAAATGATTGGTCAATATTCAAACTATAATATAATGTTATTAACAGTTAACTTGGCAGGTATATAATTATTATATATTGGGGGAAGAGGGAGGGCTGACGGTTGAGTGAACAGCGCTCTGGGTTCGCAGTCCTAAGGGTCCGGGTTCGATCCCCGGCGGAGACGGAAACAAATCGGCAGTTTCTTTCACCCTGATGCACCTGCTGACCTAGCAGTAAATAGGTACCTGGGAGTTAACCAGCTGCTACGGGTTACATATGCTACATATCCTGGGGATATGTGTGTGTGTGTGTGTGTGTAAAAATTATGATTAAGAACTTGCCCGAAACGCTATGCGTGCTAGTGACTGTGAAAGAATGTAATAACTCTTGTATGTATGTATGTATGTATATAAATTAACTGAAGTGGATTGAGGTGATACACATAATATAGGGGTCATAAAAACAACAACTAGGGTGAGCGCACTTTATAATAATTTATTTGCAAGAAGGTACAATGGGTTGGTGAGATTTCATAAGATTGGTATTTTTACATTCATGCAAAGCCACTAACATGCATAACGTTTCTGGCAGGTCCTTAATCTAACATAACAGGCAAGATGAAAAGATACATTGGAGCAAGGTTTTATATCAACAAATAACTGCAATGGCATGAAGTGGACAATTTTTAATTCATCAGGAAGCGAGTTCCAAAGACTGGGCCCTTTTATTTGCATGGGGTGTTTGCACAGATTTAGTCTGACTGGGGATATCAAATATTTATTTCTTCTTGTGGTGCTCATGGGTTCTATTACACCTATCAAGAAAAGGTTTCAGATCAAGATTATCATTTAGGAACAAGGTTTTGTATATGTAGATAGCACATGAGAATGTGCTATCTAAGAGAATGTTAAGGGACTTAAACAGAGGGGCTGTGTGTTGTCTGAAGACAGTTTGTTATGGTTCTGATTTTTGCCGAGTGATGATAGGCTTGTAGTAATTTTCAGTGGTTGAACCCCATGCATAGATACCGTAGTAAGATGGGGATAGATTAGTGTGTAGTATAATGAGAGGAGAGCAGAGTGGGGAATATAATATCTAATTTTAGAAAGTATACCGACCGTTTTTGAGACTCTTTTTGGCTGTGTTGTATGTGGGTGCTAAGTTCAAAGTCTACGTATAGGCCAAGGAACTTCCCCTTTATTTTTATTGGTAATGTTACGTTGTCTATCTGAAGTTTAATCAGATTTTATTTACTGCCAAATCAAATGTAGTTGGTCTTTTTTATGTTTAGTGTAAGTTTGTTAGTTGACATCCATGAGGGGACTGTAACGTACGATTATGTTACGTAAATTAGATACACAGTGTTTAGTGAGTTTCATATTTATTTAGTAGTAATGATTACAGTTGTGGGCATTGTCGTAGACGTTCAGACAGAGCTTGGAGCAGAGCTGAGTGAGGCCGGAGTCGCGGAGCTCTATGCGGGAGCTCCCATCACGCTCTATGCGGGAGAGCGTGATGGTTCGATGGGGAATCGTGTCTGAACTCGATGGGGAGCGAAAGCATTGTAGCTTGATACGGTCGTAGTCTACTGTCTGCTCTGTGTCGAAGCTTGTGGCGTCTTGGAGGTCGATTAGAACTGTACACGCAGAGTGCTACATTCTTGAGGTTGAAGAGGTGAGGTAAATCCAAAGTGTCTGTACTGGAGTTATCTGAATCACTGTGGAAATTGATTGATGAAGATTAAGCCACCCAAAAGGTGGCACGGGCATGAATAGCCCGTAAGTGGTGCCCCTTTTGAGCCATTACCAGTATCAATAGATGATACTGGAAATCTGTGGAGGTGCGACTGCACCCCTGCGTGACGGGAGATGTCTCCCGTGACTGGAAATTGTACTGATGGCTATTAGATTGATTGATTAAGATTAAGCCAGCCAAGAGGTGGCACAGGCATGAATAGCCCGTAAGTGGTACAATTTTTTTGTTCAGTAAATCTATTGTATTCTGAGGTCGCATTTAATAGTCAGGCTGCTATTGTGGGGGAGGATACTGCTTGACAGTATTTATGACGGTGTCTAGCTGCTGGACACCTTTTTTAACCAAAAAGAGTGGCAGTGTTGATTGCTTCAGGGTGGTTACTGCGTGATTCGGGGACTCTTTAAAAGCTCTTCTAAGGTCGTTGGTTACTTCACATTCCAGGAGATAGTGAAGTAGTTTCTTTGTTTGGTAGAAGATGCATTCTCTGTCGGGGTTCGCCAATCTCCCAATTGCATCTGTAATGTTGGCTGTTCGATTGAAGAAAATTAAGCCACCCAAAAGGTGGCATGGGCATGACTAGCCCGTAAGTGGTGGCCCTTTTGAGCCATTACCGGTATCAAGAGCTGATACTGAAGATCTGTGGAGGTGCGACTGCACCCTGCGTGACGGGAGATGTCTCCCGTGGTTGGCTATTCGCATATCCCTTGCTTATATTTGGTGACTATACCTCAGCTTCCTCCATCAGGATGGAAAGAATGTTACCTGTAAATAGGGATAGAATTATAGCTTGCGTAATTAGTGCTAATTAGTTACGCCATTAAGCTAACGAGAGGCTGTAGTATTTTTTGTACTCTACATTTATTGTTTGTTTATTAATTTATCGTAGTGTGAAGGGGTCGAGGTCAGAATAGATGAAGGTAGTATCGTCAGCAAATAGTATAGGTTTAAAAATGTTTGAAACAATTGGCAAATCATTGATGGACAAGAAAAAAGATGCTGCCCTGTGGCACCCCTACTGTCAATGGTAGAGTGGGGAGGTTATGATATCTATGGCTACATATTGGTGTCTGCCACCGAGATTGGACTATATTCGTTCCTGAGCAAGCCTCCGATACCATAGTAGTGAAGTTTAAATAAGAGGTAGTTATGTATTACAGTATCAAAAGGCCTTTTTCAGGTCAGTTTAGAGGCCAATTAGGGACTCATTTTTGTCAAGGGCTGTGTAGATTATATTAAGACAAATTAATAGCATCATTGGTCTTTTTTCAAAGGGGGGGGGGGGAGACAAGCGAAACTGGCTGAGACTTAATATGTTTAGTTTTACAAAGTAGGAATAGAGCCGTTTGTAAATCATTTTCAAATACTTTTGAAAGCATAGGTATATTTGATATTGGTCTAATTGTTTGTCCAGCTGTCTCGCCTCCTTTATGAACTGGCGACACTCTTGCTTTAAGGATATCAGGAAAGTACGACACTAAGAGATATGTCGAATAGGAGTGCTAGGGTTAGTGCAAGAGCGGGGTCAGCACTCTTATCAGATGGTATTAATGTTCCCAACTTGAATTATGGGTATAATGTCTGTTGGGCTGACTGGTAAAAGTAGTGTTAAAATAGCTGTCTGAAATGTGTCTGGGGTCTGGTATTTTTCTGGCAAGATTAGCACCAATTGATTAAAAGAAGCGATTAAATTCAGTTGCAATATCTAAATCTGTTGCAAGTGTGTAATCTTATCAAGGGCAGCATGCTAGAGAGTATCAACGGCCAAGGTAATTTGTATAGCTGAAACAGGCGACGCCGCCACTAAAATAGGTGGAGACGCAGGGATGGCTCCGGAAGTAGTGGGGTGGGGGGGGGGGTAGAAATAGCCTAAGTTACTATCCCTTTGAGATGTATTTTTTTCTGGTCTCAATATACATACTTGAACTTTAACTTGCTCCGGAGGCGGAAGGCAACGGATCTATCTATGCGGAGAGTTCTAAAAGTTCAAGGTACCAGAGATACAAAAGGGGGGCTTACGAGCAAGGAAAGTTGGTTTTAAACAAAACGCACAAATTGCCTAAACATCTTTATTACGTATACAAATACATACATCGGTAAATTAATTTGTAACAGTGCAACAGATAATCCAAGTTCTTTGGATACCAGACAATGAAAGCAAACTATACTAATTTTAAAAAATTAACCGAGGAAGCTGACCGCACCTGACAGTCAACAACACGGGGGACCAGTAATGAGCTAGCAGACGATAAGGGATGACTTACTTTATTGGGAAGTCAAATTTAACTTAATCGTAAATCATCCCTGGGAATCATTCTATTAAATATTACTCATTCCCTGCTCTAGCCTAAATGAAAGCTTCTAAAACAACTTTAATATCAATGTTACTGCAATCTCATTCTAAGAAATGGAATATGAACATAGTTTGCTTAAAGTATTGTTAAATCGCAGACTTCATGTTTCATTAATTAACGAATTTAAGGAGGTTCAGGTCTCGCCAAATCGCTACAACTTATAAAATCAAAACCCACCCGTGCAATCTATATGCATTCGGGCTGGTTCACTCTTATTACCCAACTATTACATTTTTAAATTACTTTAATCAGTTAGGAGCATAAGTTTCAAACTTCCTTTCATGATTTTGAATACATACCATTTATATCCTCGTTCAAAGAAAAATAAGTTATTTAAAAAACCGAGGTAGCAATTAAAATTTTTAAAACATTCCTGTAATGGAAAATAAAGTCGATGGTATGGATACCATGCCTAAAATATTCGTGCAGACAAGCCTTAGTCTCTATGGGGAAAGTTGTAAAAGCACGACGCATTGAGAATTTTTTTACAGGCTAAAGTCAATGGCAAAACTAAAGCAAAGAATAAACCCAGCTAACTCTAGAATCAGAGGATTATTCCCATCAAACTTAAAATTCATTCCCAATGCATCGTCTATATACAAGATCACAGTAAGCTAGTTAACGGGTAATGTGATTTCTGAGGTCATTGGGGTCTGGGTAGATGTACTTCCGTTTTTGTGGCTTCGAGGCGTTCACCATTTGTCTGTTAAGGTGATCAAGCCTAGCCTTCATGTCTTCTATACCACAACTTGCCACTGTCTGGGGCGAAGATACGGGCTTCAGGTCTACATCATTGGTGCCCAAGTCGGCCGCTGAAGACTTCCTTCGTTCAGAGTCTACACTGTCAACATTAGCGTTAGCAACCGCCGCAGACTTTTTCATGAGGAAGAACCAACGCTGGACAGGGCTAGCAAGGTTCCCAGGAGTCTTTTTCGGAGATTCTTCCAGCTGACGCGTAACAACTGGGGGAGCAGACGAGGGTCGTCTGTCATCGGCCTTGTGCAACTTCTTAGGGAACGACATTGTCAACTTCTTGATATCATCGGGGAGGGGTGGGATGTACACGAATGGGGCGTCCGGAGATGAGGAGGGTGTGCTTGTACTCTGCGTAATATACGAATCCCGTGGAAGCTTAATTGTTCCATAGGTCGAATCGCACGAGTCATAGATAATTGGGGCGGGACGAGGTCTGAAAGAGAACACGTCTACAGGTGTGACGGCAGCGACTGAAGTCGAGTCGACGGTGGTGGCAGCGGCAGTGATGGTGGCGACAGTGGTGGTGGTGTTGACGACGGCGGAAGCGGCAGCAGCAGTGGCGGTGACTGATGTAGCCATAACAGAAGTGTTGGTGGCTGGAAGAGGAATGGGTGGTGGAGGGTACTTGCTGGGGCCGTACATCTTCGTCACGTCCCAATTACTGGGAATGCTGTCGCTGTTTAAGCGACGCCTTTCGTTCAAGTCCCACTTTCTGCTCATACCGCTGGAGCCCAGGGTTTTAGTGTGGCCATCCCCGCAATGGTCCTTGGCAGATTTGTCTTGCAACAACGGGTACCTCTCCCGACGTTCAAAAAACAAGCTTCCATCTGCACAACTAGTATCTCCTCCCTGGCCAAGGAAGAATGATAAAATTTATAAGTTAAATGCATCGATCATTTATCATACCACGCTACAAATTACTCTAAACAAAAAAGACCGCAGTGAGATGAAATGAGTGTCAAGGCCAAGGAACAGCCTTGTATGGTGTGGCAAAGTTAACCAACATTTTCCAGCCCAAGAAAAATACTGACCAGTTTTAATGAGCTAATTTTAATTAGCCGACAATCTTTCAAGCTACAATAAACATTACCCTTTGACCAGACCACACACTAGAAGGTGAAGGGACGCCGACGTTTCGGTCCGTCCTGGACCATTCTCAAGTCGATTGTGAATGGTCCAGGACGGACCGAAACGTCTTCGTCCCTTCACCTTCTAGTGTGTGGTCTAGTCAAATTACTTCAGCCACGTTATTGCGACTCATCGCCTGCATACCTTACCCTCATTTTGGGTTTAGAGTTAAATATGCTAGGTTTAGTTTACGTTGGTTTGGACAGTGTTTACAATACAAGCTGAAAGTGAACGAAGCACTTTTAGAGTTAGCTACTAACAAGTGGACCAAGTCAACAGCCCGTCCTCCAAACAAAGACCCAAAAGTGATTCCAACACCCGCCAAACCCTGTTTATGAATGAAAAACCGGTTTACACACTACTACTGATTTCGTTCGAACACTTCCGGAACAAGTGCTTCACTGACTAATTTTGTTAGAACTTCAACGCTGTAACTGCTTCACCCACGTACTACAATTACAAATAATCGCCAGCTTAAACACCTAACCAATGCCCAAATATGCACAATATACTAATCTATACAAATGTTTATATTTGAGAAATTCCAATGTTGAATGAACAGCATGCTAAATTTTATGAATGCGTCTTTGGGGTCGACCGCTGGATGGAATAAATAGACCGAGGACGGGTTGACAAATTTCCAATTAACACATTACACCAGGGGGCATTGGTTAATACCTCAGGGAATACCATTTATCTGAATGCTACAAATTCAATTAGTACTTTAGGTGAACTCTTCCCTAGGAATGCACAAAAGTAAAAATTGTGCGCCTGAAGATTAAAGACTGCACTACGTTATTTGTTTGGAAGCATGATCGCTACACCAACAAGTTCAAATCTAGATTTCCACTTTAGGAAAAATTTAAGTTAGTCTGATTACACATGTGCCTTTATTACATATATTAGGAATACGAAACAGAAGTCAGTGAAAATAAGTAAATTTTTCCATGAACAAATAACCTAGATGCATCAATGAAAATTTAAATATTTTGTTGACAATTTCACTGAACGCATAAGTATTGGTTGGTTTGAATGTACAGTATTTGCAGCCTATGTATTAATGTCTTGTTATTAGTACGTTTAGCACATCACCCACGGAAAAGAATAAATGTAAAATATTGTTAATTATAATTAATATGTCGATTGTTTGGTGTAAATGTGAACACTACTGAACGAGGCCAGAGCTTCACTATTCATACCTTTGTATATTTACATACAATTTAAATTCAAACTTTCACGTATGACACTTTAACATGATCGCTTTTATTCGAACCTAATTAATTCACGTACTACAATTAAAAGTAATTGCCAAATAACGAATACCTTGCATATCCCAGCCCGAACTACACTATTTTTGTATTAAAGATGGTACATTATTAGCAAGTTTTCGGGTTCTGGGGCAGTTTGAAGGAAACGCCATGCTCATTGACCATTAAACTAACTAAGAGGTTACACAAATACAACGTCAAAAAGCAAAGGAACACTCAGTACCAGCCTATTCTCTAAACACTGGCCACGAGTGACCACGGTCGACTGTAATGTCTATGCTTTATCACTGCCTACATCTGAACGATGTCCACACCTTTACCCACGGAGTACAACCGCCTCAATGGCCGTCGTAATACTTAGAGAAAGTACCTAAATTAATTACCAAAACGCTCTGCCTAAACCCGACTAGGTATAAACCCCCGCTACACAGTATAGTAGGGAATAAATAGCGGAATAGACTTGTGTCTGACGAGTAATTAAAATATCGACATTATAATCCACGAAAGTCTGCGTTTTATACATTAAGCTGGAGGATGGGCTGGTATAAAAACAGCCAACTGACCGTTTTTAAACAACGGACTATAGTTAAAAGCTTTACCTACGTTTAACTACACACCATCAAATGCACAAGAATTTTAGTTTGAGAAAGTTTGATTAACTACAGAATAATTGACGACTGCGCCTTTGAGAGTGGCCATAGCTTGAACGATACAATACAAACCAAGCTCTACGGGGTATTTGTAGTTTACCCAGTGACATTAAGGATGGAATGGATAGAAAGTTCTGTATTATAACGAACTGGTCTAATAGTACAGTAGCAGAGTAAACCACAGAAAAAGTGGACCGAGGGTCCCGACACGACACTAACAACGGTACAACACTCGAGGGCGTTGTGAACCAATTTCGCTTGACAAGGGCGGGCCAGTTCAACCAATAATTTACAAAAAATCAACAATATCTTACCCGAAGACTTTTGCAGCAACAGTAGATAATACCAGCGAGGAGAAGGAGTGTTATGGCCGCCACCGCTGCCACAGTCACTGCCACGGTCCCCATGGACGCCACCACCTCCATGGAATTAACAAGGGATACGTCCCCAAGTCTTACTGCATCAGTCATGTAGCCCGGATTACCATACACTGTGCAACTGGAGAATGGAAAGGCTAGGAGAGTCCTGATGTGTAGTGTATCTTCTGATCCAGATGTGGACTGGAACACAGCGGTCTTGACCGTCGACTGGGCTCTTATAGAGTGGGCACGCCGCCGTCTGACCCAGGCTACAGTGTCTCGATGGTTGTTCACCTCACCCGGTTCCTCCTTGATGACGAGCGCATCACCACCCATAACTCACACTTAAAGAAAACACTACGTGTGTCAATGTTAATTTCATTTGGAAGGAAATTACATATTCATTAGAACACAAGTAATTTAAAATTATCCAGATCAAGCACACGAATTAAGTGTTCTCTGTAATGTAGGATAAACTGAGACTATCGTATTTATGACATTCCGGTCCCTCCTGAGCCATTATCAGCTAATGTTTATAAATACACATAGACGTATATGCAATAATTTATATAATATTTATTTTATTAATATGCAGCCATTATAGGTCTATAATGCCTTGCACACTCTGGCATCTGACGTGCGTTCAGAAAGTTTGTTTGTAAAAGTTTCGAACACTGGCTTTGCCCACTCGAGCGTCGCCAATAATTAGAATCCTATTTACTGGGTATTATAATAGATGCTGGATCACGTGATTGTTTCCAGCGTAGGTTAGACATATATATGAATGAGTTTGAGTGTATATAATGGGAACTGCCTCGTATGGGCCAAAAGGCCTCCTACAGTTTCCTTAACTCTTATGTTCTTATGTACCCATTAGCTGGTGGACAACGGTCGTTCCATTTTAAATGTTTATTTTACGTGGAAGGGTTCCACCAAGTGAATCTGAAACTGCCATCAAATTCAGACAAAATAATGCCTAGTAAATAATTTGATACCCATGTTGATTCCGAATAAAACTGGTTAGTAAGGAACTTTCATCTTTAAGTATATAAGAACATCAGAATTAAAAAACTGAAGAAGGCCTATTAATCCATACGCGGCAGCTCTTATTTATGTCAACCCAAATTCATTTAAGAGTAATTTAAATGTTTTATTACTAATGCTTCTAGAAATACATCCCAGTATCCTATAAGCGTTATTAAAACAATTATGCATTGTTTTTTTTTTTTTGCTTTAAATTCAGATGTCTTTAAATTCTGGCCATGACCCCCAGATTTTTGTCGCATTCAGACTTCGAAATGTCAACACTTTCCAGCTGTTATCTTCTAACTCTATCTTCATTATTTAGACAAAACCTTGCATTTTTCAGGATTCATCTGCATCTGCCAAGCTTTCATCCATTTCAAAAGTTTATCTAGATCGCCTTCAAGCGATTTTGAGCTGCAGCAATTATATTGAGTAATATAATTGTTTAATTATAATTGTAAAATATAATCTATTATATTGAATAATATAATTGTTCCAAATTCTTAGAATTTTCAGTGCAGATAACTAGATGAGCCTCTTAATTCCACATAACCTATCCCTAAGAATTCCACATCCAAAGGCTTACTCATAATTTATTTCCCGCCCAATTTTCGTAGTCTCTGAAAATTTGCAAATATTACTGCTTAGTTCTGATGATTGATTGATGAAGATTAAGCCACCCAATAGGTGGCACGGGCATGAATAGCCCGTAACTCTATTTTGTATCTGATCGTTTACATATATGGGAAAAACAAAGACAGACCCTATATAGGGTATTCCATCTGAACGGTTTCACAACCAGACTTAATAGCTTCCCCAAGTACCGCGAACCTCTATATCTTTCTAATCAGTTTTGCGTAAGGTACGGTATCAAACGCTATGCTGAAATCCAGTACACAACGTCACCATCCTTTCCTCTACCAAAGACCTTGATAAAGTTAAGGGATATGATGTCACAATCTTTTCCACTATCAACTGATGGGAAAGAACAAATAATCTGATAAGGGAAGATATATCTAGGCCTAACGATGTTTGTGTTGTGATGAATCATTCATATACATGTGTCTAAATTTCCCTCGAAGCAATCCACAGTGTGTAGTTACCCGAGAGATTTTGTGATAAGTAATTTCAGCGGTACGCATAGTTCTTCTGCCAGTTCCTTTATGACTTTGGATTGGATTCCATCCACACTTGGGGCTTCTGAGTCCGTAAGATACACGTGGGAATATTGTTGAATGAGGCAGTTGGTGAGATAGCGAAGAGAGCCACGGAAAAAAACTTTTATCGATGTTGTATGTCAAAAACTCTGAAACAAATAAAGACAAGATGATCCAAATGGATGAAGAAAAAGTTAAGATAACGGTAGGTGGACAGCAGTAACGCACTTAAGCATAACGCAATAATAAACTCAAATTCATCCTTCACTTATGGCAGAGGAAAGTCTATTTGGAAGGACTCAATTTACGTGAGATTAGGAGCAGGATATAAATATTTCTGGCAATACGGTGTTAATCGGGAGACATCTCCCGTCACGCAGGGTGCAGCCGCACCTACACAGATCTCCAGTATCAGCTCTTGATACTGGTAATGGCTCAAAAGGGCCACCACTTACGGGCTATTCGTGCCCGTGCCACCTTTTGGGTGGCTTAATCTTCATCAATCAATCAATCGGTGTTAATTTCAGTAAAAAAGATAAGGAGGTTAAGTTATGTAGCATGCCGCACGCCCACACTTTAGATCACTATGTATTAGAGTGTCAACTTCTTGATAACTATAGAAATAAAGACATCAGTATTGTACCACATCAAATTGTTTGGATGTGTGATAATGAAATGATAAAGATGATTATTAGGAGGTACAAGCACTTTACCACAGGAGTGTAGCACTAAAATACAAGTTCAAGTAAGTTTATTGAGATAATAAAATACATCTCAAAAGTATAGAGTAGCTTAGGCTATTTCTACCCTCGTCTATTTAAGGTCCCTTAAGGGCTCACAAATTCACACTATATACATATATTAATCATATTTTACATTTCACATTCCAGTAGTAATCACATGGTATACCTTGAGATTTATTGAATATGCTGCACTCGTCATTTGTTGTTTTGGTAAAGGTAGTCTAAAGTTGGAGAAGGTACAAAATGAAGCCATGAGAATAATCTTGGGATTGATTGATGAAGATTAAGACACCCAAGAGGTGCCTAGATCATGCCAGGGACTGAGATAATGAGGATGGAATTGAACTTACAGTTGGGGATAGAATTTCAGAGATAAATGTAAAATTGTTATCCACTTCCGCGGATATAAACATTCCATTCACATGGCTCACGAGGCTAACCATAGCCCGTGCTTCTTGCCCCGCTCCTGTGCCAGGTAAGTTACGGGGTCACCATAGCCCGTGCTACTTGGAACTTGTTCCGAGTAGCTGAATCTATAACAACTATAACAACATGGTCTCTACTCAAGTTACAGCCCCGCTCCTGTGCCAGGTAAATTCACAACGGGCTCACCACAGCCCGTGCTACTTGGAACTTTTTGTTCCAAGTAGCGAATCTTAAACAACAACAATGGGTTCTAGGAGACTCGAACCGTGGACATCACATGTGTGAGGCTGAAGCTCTATCGACCAAACTATTGAGTAGTCTTAATAAGGAAAGTTTCCAGAAGCAGCATCCTGCTGCCAAACTGGAATTTCGACTTTCTCTGACTACTACTGACGTGGGCGTGGATCACTAATTCCTCTGAGCTTCAGTAATAGTCACGGAAAGTCGAAAATTCCATTTTGGCAGCAGGATACTGGTAATGACATTTATGAAAAGGACACTTATGACAGCAGGATGCTGCTGATGACATTTATGACAACGTGGATGATCCACGTGGGGCGTGGATCACTAATTGGATCATCTGCTTCTGGAAACTTACCTTATTAACACAACTCTTATCTATCATCCTCACTCTCAGACTCTGCAGACATTGCACAATATCTCCTTTCACTTATGCAGGTCTCATCCGCCATTTCCTAGGTATGCAAAGGCACGGGGGTCATTAGTTCAAAATTTTCTAGGGAACTCCAAGATGTACCCGTCCTCCATCATGGCTGGGATAGAGCTCACTAAAATGCAGTTTGTAAAATATAAAAATACCAATCTTTTGTAATGTCACAAAACCCATTGTACCTTCTTGTGAATAAATTATTTCTATGAGATGCCTATTGGATAGACGGTAGATCGACGGTCTCGCTTCATGCAAATCGGCGTTCAATCCCCGACCGTCCAAGTGGTTGGGGCACCATTCCTTTTCGCCGTCCCATCCCAAATCCTTATCCTGACCCCTTCCCAGTGCTATATAGTCGTAATGGCTTGGCGCTTTCCCTTGATAATTCCTTCCTATTGGAATGTGAAATGTAAAATATGATTTGTATACTGTATGGATTTGTGAGCGCTCTGAGGAACCTGAGTACAGGAGGGTAGAAATAGCCTAAGCTACTCTATCTTGTTGAGATGTATATTATTGTCTCACTAAACATACTTGAACGTGAACTGGTACCCATGTGTGTAGTTATCCTAATGAGTAGTTATCCTAGTGAGTAGTTATCCCAGTGTGTAGTTATCCCAGTTATCCCAGAGCTTTGTCTCTTTGGTCCCGCCTCTCAACTGTCAATCAACTGGTGCTAGAAGTTGAGTGTGTAGTTACCCCAGTGAGCAGTTATCCCAGTGAGTATCCCAGTGGGATACACAGAGTATCCCAGTTATCCCAGTGTGTAGACACTACTACACCACCACCACCATCACTACTACACCAGAGTGTGTAGTTACCTCAGTAACTACTACACAGTGCTATATAGTCGCAATGGCTTGATGCTTTCCCCAGACAAGTTCCCCCAGTGTGTAGTTCCCCCAGAGGCCGAGTAGCAGCGGGGTACTCTATAATGCAAACGGAATCGATTTCACCAGACGATCCCCAGGTCCTGATATGTTAGTGTTGTAGTGTGAGTTGTGGCGCGGCAAGTGACCATATTTACCTTATACGGTACGTCTGGTT
This sequence comes from Procambarus virginalis, assembly GCA_020271785.1. Taxonomy (NCBI): domain Eukaryota; kingdom Metazoa; phylum Arthropoda; class Malacostraca; order Decapoda; family Cambaridae; genus Procambarus; species Procambarus virginalis. Next base: position 15,510,196 of record WNGS01165751.1, read on the forward strand.
AATATCCATGTGATATCGCTGTGACGATTGTGAGGAGTGTCGTGTGGGTGTGTATGGGTGTGTGTGTGTGTGTGTGTGTGTGTGTGTGTGTGTGTGTGTGTGTGTGTGTGTGTGTGTGTGTGTGTGTGTGTGTGTGTGTGTGTGTGTGTGCGGGTGTATGGGTGTTTTGGGTGTGTGCGTGTGTTAGAGAGAAATATATGTACTAGACATAATAGAGGAAAACAAAAAATTGCTTAGAAAGGCGGGGTCCATGTCTGCAGATACAAATAGTAAATACACAGGAGTGTGAGCCAATCCATTACTCTTGTCAACATACTCACTGGTAATGAGCAACACATTAAACTACCGTGGCAAAAAAACAAAGGAGGAGCGTGTTTGTAGTGACGTCTAGGGAATAAATATCAGTTATGACGTCACACCTTGGTGACCCCCCCAACCCCCGGTGTGTAGTACCACCTAGTGTACTCTCCTATGTTTGTAAGGCGGTTGAATTCCATCTCTTGGGCTCCATCTCGGGTTTTAACCTGTTTATAGTTGAACTCTTGTATGTCGTTTCCTTTCACTTCTTCTTCCTTGAATGGTGATTCTAAATTGAGCTCTCGAGTGAGTTTCCAAATTTTTGAGTGAGCTCCTGTGTTGGAGCCTCATCGTCATTACACCACCACCATCACTACCTCACACTACACCACCATCACTATACTACACCACCATCACTATACTACACCACCACTATATAACCGCCACTATGTAAGGACGTACTTGAAGGACATAAATCAAAGAGTTACAGTCAGAGAAGAGGCTTCAAGGTGGAGGAATGTAACAAGTGGGGTCCCACAAGGCTCTGTCCTGGGACCACTGCTGTTTCTAATGTATGAGAACGACCTGCCCGAGGGAATGAGCTCAGACATGTTTGCTGATGATGCAAAGCTGATGAGGAATTAAAATCAGAGAAGTACTGCATGAAGTTACACGAGGACCTTGACAAACACTGGGAGTGGTCAAACCAATAGTTGCTGAATTCAGTCCCAACAAGTGTAAGGTAATGAAGCTGGGAAAGAGGGAGAAGTCATCTACACCATACGGGGAAGACAGATACAGAGCTCAGAACGAAAGATTTGGGAGTGGATATAATTTTTAGTCAACTATTGTGGTTTGCGGGGGATAGGTCTCACACCTGTCCCCCGACAAATTGAATAAATATATTAATATAGCACTAACACTAGAGGCACACATAAACAGAATAACATCGGCAGCATATTAAACGCTGGCAAATATAAGGACATCGTTTAGAAACCTAAATTCGAACCTTGGAAGCATACAATAAAAATTAAAAAAAAAAAGATTTGCGGCAAGGCTAATATCAGTGCTAAATGGTTAAGCTACGAGGATAGCCTAGTGGGGCCTAAATTTCACAACATAAAAGGATAGAATAAACATAGAAGATATAATCACTATGTATAAGATTCTGATGGAAACAAGGATCACAAGGTGCTGATGGGGATAAGTATAAGGTGGACAAGGTTAGCCTCTTCAAACTGAGAGACAGTAGGACAAAAAAGACAGGCGGAAGTTGGAAGCACAAATGAGCCGAAAGAATGTAAGAAAATACTCGTACCCAATACTGTAGTCAAGACGTGGAATGCACAAAGGAAGAAGATGTGGAAGCAACCTCCATCCACAACCTTAAGGACAGATTCGATACAGAATTTGAACGTCATAATAGTTGAACGGTAACCTTACCTACCTTGAGGATACCTTGAGGTGCTTCAGGGGCTCATCGTCCCCGCGGCCCGGTCATCGACCAGGCCTCCTGGTTGCTGGACTGATCAACCAGGCTGTTGGACGCGGCTGCTCGCAGCCTGACGTATGAGTCACAGCCTGGTTGATCAGGTATCCTTTGGAGGTGCTTATCCAGTTCTCTCTTGAACACTGTGAGGGGTTTGCCAGTTATGTCCCTTATGTGTAGTGGAAGCGTGTTGAACAGTCTCGGGCCTCTGATGTTGATAGAGTTCTCTCTCAGAGTACCAGTTGCACCTCTGCTTTTCAACGGGGGTATTCTGCACATCCTGCCATGTCTTCTGGTCTCATGTGATGTTATTTCTGTGTGCAGGTTTGGGACCAGCCCCTCTAATATTGTCCACGTGTAAATTATTATGTATCTCTCCCGCCTGCGCTCAAGGGAATACAGATTTAGGCTCTTAAGTCGGTCCCAATAGTTTAGATGTTTTACCGAGTGGATTCTAGCAGTAAAGGACCTCTACACGCTCTCCAGGTCAGCAATTTCACCAGCAGTGAAAGGGGCTGTCATTGTGCAGCAGTACTCCACTCTAGGTAATGCAACAGATACAGCAGGGCTAGTAGGCGGAACATTAAGAGCTAAACCTGACCCCCCCCCTCCATACAACCACTAGGGCTAGACGGTAGAGCGACGGTCTCACTTCATGCAGGTCGGTGTTCAATCCCCGACCGTCCAAGTATTCACCTAGTTGTATTTGCGGGGGTTAAACTCTGCTTTTTCGGCCCGCCTCTCAACTGTTAATCATTTTTTTTCACACGCACCCCCTCCCCCCAGGAAGCAGCCCGTAACAGCTGTCTAACTCCCAGGTACCTATTTACTACTAAGTAACAGGGGCATCAGGGTGAAAGAAACTCTGCCCATTTGTTTCCCCTATGGCCGGGGATCAAACTAATACTCATACTCCGCCCAAGTAAAACAGAAACAAGCAACACTTAGTGGGCCAGCCAGAGGCTTAGGGCCCGCGCAGGAATATCCCTGCAAAAAAAAAAAAAACTTACTTAAAATAACACTTTTTAACCCTCATCTTCGACATCTTACATATCTTACAAACTGAAAAGTGTATTAGATAAGAATATATCATTTAGCAAAACATAAAAATGTACTGTATGATTATACCGTATTGTTGTTATAAATATAATCCTATTGGTCAGTTGGAGACTTCACAGCTGATCAGCCACGCCACAGATCAATAAACAAGAGTAACTTTTATAATTATAAAGAAACTAACACAGGAACGCAGAAATTCCCGTCATTAGCCCCGCCCATTTCTTGACCGCGGTTTGTGATTGGTTAATAAATGGACTTGACCGTGTTTTCTGATTGGTTAGTGCATAGTCGAGGTCCGCGATTGGCTGAGGGGTAGAGAGCCTAGCGAGGGGAGGTCGGCGGAGCGACATACACTCACAAGTCAATGGTGTGCTCAACCATCAACAAGTGCACACCAGCAACTAGTTCCTGAATTTTGACCGTAGTTTAAAATAGGAGACGCGTTTCTTGGTGGATATTTCGTGGTTGGTGAAGCTTACAAGGAAAACTCTCCACCAGCAAGATGGTCAGCGGAGCGTAAGTAAAAGGGGTTGAGGCATCATAGTGTTATGATGCACATCACTAGGCAACCGCACTCGAGGCAAAAACCTGTACTAATATTAACAAATTTTTTCTGATTGTTCAAGAGTATATATATATATATATATATATATATATATATATATATATATATATATATATATATATATATATATATATATATATATATATATATATATATATCTATATATATATATATATATATTTTATATATATATATATATATATATATATATATTTTATATATATATATATATATATTTATATATATATATATATATATATATCTATATATATATATATGTATATATATATATATATATATATATATATATATATATATATATATATGTGTGTGTGTTTATGAACAATTCAAAGTGCAGTATCATTTCAGCCGTGACGAGTCAACAAATTTATCAGCGAGTTTCAAAAGTCGACGATCTTCCGGTTGCAATAATATTTTGGTCAGTTGAAGAAGCTCAACTTGAAGAATTACTCCAGTAAATGGCTAGGCTCAGGTGGGGGAGGGGGGTGCCCATGGCTAGGCTCAGGTGGGGGAGGGGGGGTGCCCATGGCTAGGCTCAGGTAGGGGAGGGGGGTGCCCATGGCTAGGCTCAGGTGGGAGAGGGGGTGCCCATGGCTAGGCTCAGGTGGGGAGGGGGGGGGTGCCCAAGGCTAGGCTCAGGTGAGGGAGGGGGGTGCCCATGGCTAGGCTCAGGTAGGGGAGGGGGGTGCCCATGGCTAGGCTCAGGTGGGGGAGGGGGGTGCCCATGGCTAGGCTCAGGTGGGGGAGGGGGGTGCCCATGGCTAGGCTCAGGTGGGGAGGGGGGTGCCCATGGCTAGGCTCAGGTGGGGGAGGGGGGGTGCCCATGGCTAGGCTCAGGTGGGGGAGGGGGGTGCCCATGGCTAGGCTCAGGTGAGGGAGGGGGGTGCCCATGGCTAGGCTCAGGTGGGGAGGGGGGGTGCCCATGGCTAGGCTCAGGTGGGGGAGGGGGGTGCCCATGGCTAGGCTCAGGTGGGGGAGGGGGGTGCCCATGGCTAGGCTCAGGTGAGGGAGGGGGTGCCCATGGCTAGGCTCAGGTGAGGGAGGGGGGTGCCCATGGCTAGGCTCAGGTGGGAGAGGGGGTGCCCATGGCTAGGCTCAGGTAGGGGAGGGGGGTGCCCATGGCTAGGCTCAGGTGGGGGAGGGGGGGTGCCCATGGCTAGGCTCAGGTGGGGGAGGGGGGTGCCCATGGCTAGGCTCAGGTGAGGGAGGGGGTGCCCATGGCTAGGCTCAGGTGAGGGAGGGGGGTGCTCATGGCTAGGCTCAGGTGGGGGAGGGGGGTGCTCATGGCTAGGCTCAGGTGGGGGAGGGGGTGTGCCCATCCAATGTTGTGTATGGGTCTGGCCAAGAA
>WNGS01165751.1:15538602-15553434 GCA_020271785.1 Procambarus virginalis
AATAATACCCACAAGGACAATAATACCCACATAGGACAATAATACCCACAAGAACAATAATACCCACAAGAACAATAATACCCACAAGAACAATAATACCCACAAGAACAATAATACCCACAAGACAATAATACCCACAAGAACAATAATACCCACAAGGACAATAATACCCACAAGGACAATAATACCCACAAGAACAATAATACCCACAAGAACAATAATACCCACAAGAACAATAATACCCACAAGAACAATAATACCCACAAGAACAATAATACCCACAAGGACAATAATACCCACAAGGACAATAATACCCACAAGGACAATAATACCCACAAGGACAATAATACCCACAAGGACATTAATACCCACGAGAATACTAATAAAGGGAACAAAACGTTAGAGTGAAAATTCATGAAGTAACCTCGCAGCCACTTACGAAACCTGTGTATCTTTCCACAATCTATGGCGGGTTTGTTTACATTTATTAAACAATTTATGAGCCCTGAAGCACTATACGAGGTTGTTTACAACAACACTAACTGTCGGCCGTGAAGTTTCGAAGCTTTTTAAGGGAAAGATGAACAGGTTTCATAAGTTAAAAAAAAGTGGTTGTGTAAATGTGTGAAAAACAAAAACAGGGGTACTTACATGGTAGGATGTCTTTATATCTGTTCTTGCGCCTGTTGACATCTTTCTCGCCTTCTAGACAACAGTAGTCGGGTCGGGTCTTCAAGCTCTCTGTCAGCAGCTTGAGTTCCTGGTGGAAGAATTTCATGGAGCATTACAAGGCAGGGCGGCATGTATCTCTCCTCTCACTAGTGTTTACCTGTGAGGCATACCTGTCACATACACCTGTCAGCTTAATACCTCCGTACCAGATAACTGTATTTCAGAGACCTGTAACGTACTACATAACTACAGTGTTAGATATATGTCATTAAAACTCCATCTATCTCCCAAGAGTACTATTCTTAAATATTAATTGTTACACAAGTAAAACCTGGCGGGGACACACTGTAAGAATTACACGGTACATGAATGGGGAACTTGGAATACCTGACTGGTATATGTTGGTTCCTGAAGGGAAAAAATGTGAATCATATGACTGGTGTAAAGCCGCACCTCGCACAGACAACAGGGCAGGCCACTGTAACTCAGTAAGAACATGTTACTTCTGAGGCATTTCCAGTGCTTCTCAATTATGAGCACTCCCATGTACAATCATGGGCACTCCCATGTACAATCATGGGCACTCCCATGTACAATCATGAGCACTCCCATGTACAATCATGAGCACTCCCATGTACAATCATGAGCACTCCCATGTACAATCATGAGCACTCCCATGTACAATCATGAGCACTCCCATGTACAATCATGAGCACTCCCATGTACAATCATGAGCACTCCCATGTACAATCATGAGCACATGTACTGCAGCTAGTGTGTGCATTAGCTACAGACAGCTAATGTAGTCCCAATATACAAAAAGGGCGACAGGCAAGAGGGAACTACAGACCAGTGTCCCTAACTTGTATACCATGCAAGGTGATGGAGAAGATCGTGAACAAATACCTAGTAGCACATCTGGAGAGAAGGGACTTCGTGACTCACCAACATGGGTTCAGGGATGGCAAAACTTGTCTCACATTTTAAATAGAATCCTACAGTATACCTGGAGCATACATGGAGAGGGTTTCAGGAGTTCTTTTACTCCCCAAGCCTGACCTGAGGCCAAACTCGACTTGTGATAACTTGGTCCAGCAGGCTGTTGCCTGAGGCGATCCGCAAGCCCACATATCCACTACAGCATGGTTGGTCCGGCACTTCTTGCGATAACCTGTACAAGTTCCTCTCGAATACATCCACCTTCAGTCCGGCAATATTTCTAATGCTTGGTGGGAGGGTGTTGAACAGCTGTGGACCTCTGATGTTAAGACAGTGCTCTCTTATTGTGCCTATAGTCCCTCTACTCAACGTTGGTTCTATTCTGCATTTCATTCTGTATCTTTCGCTCCAGTAGTCGGGAAGAGAGAGCCGAAGCACAATTGAGTACCAGACTAGTACTTAATAGGGTATGAGATATGAGAAACTACGGAAGCTAAACCTCACGTCGCTGGAAGACAGAAGAGCTAGGGGGCGACATGATTACTAGCTAAACTGAGACAGGGGACCAAAAGGGCTGAAGTTCAACCTCCCCAAGCGCAGTTATGTATGTGGAACTGGAGGGGGCAAGAGGGACAGGGACCAAGTTGAGGGAGGCTGGTGTGGGTGGGGAAAGCCAGGGGTAGTGGGGAGGGTCAGAAAGCAACCCGTCCTCCTAATAGCACGTCGCATTTTGACGTATACTCTCCCTAAGGCAAAAAATCGTCGTATTAGAAAATGGTCGCGGCTCGCGAAATTGACATACTGTCCAGTTTTGTTTTGGATCCTCTGGTAGGTTAGGGGAGGGCACTTTAGTACAACTTCTTGACATTGGGAAACTTTAGATGGACGGGCTGGGAAAAAGAGCGAGTGGCTGGGTCTAACGTTAGTTGGAAATGTTTGTGGGGTAGGGTTGGTGGGGCAGGAATGGCAGGGGGCAAGGTTGTGGTGGAGGTGTGGCTGGTGAAGGGTAGGATTGGTGGCACAAGAGTTTTCATCTAATTGTGCTTGAATTTGAGCTCTGTGTCCCAGCCTCTAAGCATTCAGTCAACTTGTGTACAGATTCCTATAGGTTCAATCAATTCCTTCAATAGGCTCATTCCTGAGCCAATTGAGTTCTGCTATATCAACATTTGAAGCTGTGTATGGAGTCTGCCTCCACCATTTCACTACTTAATAGTGCTTTTCCGTTTGTTCAGTACAATGATACTGAACAAATTATTTAAAATTTGGCACTTAGTTTTCATGTGTCCCTCTTGTTGGTGCACCACATTCAAACATTCTGTCCTTGTTTGCCCTGTCGGGGACAAGAAGCATATTAACGAAATCGAGGGTCAACGTCGGACCTTCCATATGATGTGCAACCCATCAATGTTGCATAACTCCCAGGTGCTTATTTTGTTAGGTGAACAGAGGCATTAGGGGTGCTAAAACGTCTCCGTCCTGGGCGTAATGGAACCTGGGATTTTCGGTTGTGAACCGACTGCGTTGGGCACTCTTCTGTTTTCCCACTGACGCAAGGTTTAATTCCTTTAGTCTTTCCTCCTGACAAAACTCATTCCTCTGGCTAGTTTTAGACTATTGGTTACCGAACCTCCACTGTTCACCCTAAGAGGGAGAGCTCTCAATTTGCTAATAGGTATCGGACGATATCTGTACCTGTACCAACTTGTATAAAACAATGATGTACCGAAGTGTCGGCTGAAACATTACCAATAACAATACTGAAAAAATACGACCAAATACATCGTACACCTCTAGTACCTCTGTAAAGCTTCCCACCAGCGCCCACGGGATGGGTATGGGGTGCATAATAATGACTAGACTAAACCCTCCTCTAGGCACAGCCAATGCGTGTTAGTGTTTGATAAGATAAACACACCAGGGATAAAGGGAGGGGTGAAGGGCAGGTCAGCACCTATATCAGGCGCATTCGCTACAGTCACAAGCACACCTCCGTCCGGTCTACTAATATTTTATTACTATGAGAGAGAGAGAGAGAGAGAGAGAGAGAGAGAGAGAGAGAGAGAGAGAGAGAGAGAGAGAGAGAGAGAGAGAGAGAGAGAGAGAGAGAGTGTGTGTGTGTGTGTGTGTGTGTGTGTGTGTGTGTGTGTGTGTGTGTGTGTGTTGTGTGTGTGAGAAAGATGTGTGTGTGTAGCTGTAACAGTGTTTGTGAAATATGAGTAAAAATGATAGAAAAAAGAAGAGAGGAAACGAGATACAGAAGATAATTAGGGATAAAAGAAAAAAATAGAGATAAGGTAACTAGAAATATAATTGAGAAAATAGAAGTTCACAATGCACTCTCTAAAAATTACAGTAATTATAGCAACCATGAGTCGAACGTACAAAAATGGTCTGCTGTACCCAAAAGTGTTCATGTTTAATACTATTGGAATAATCCACAAGACATGGAGTAAGTATGCTCATACAGTGTATAGTGAAGGAGTCTGATTCACTGAGTATTTTAACATTAAACTTGGGTTCATTTGATTTGGAAAGTAAATCTTTACATGAGTTTGAAAACTGGAGAATTCTTCTTGACGTATGATTAAGAGGAACAATACAGTTTTGACAATAAATTTTACAATAAAGGGCAGGTATCTTCTCAATCAAGTGGCTGGAGCTGGTTTTCAGTGAGACAGTGTAATCACAGGCCTTTCCTGTCCCATCCACTTAACATGAAAACGTACTACAGGGTTTCGGTCCCTAATATTATACTCTATATACAAAAAAATATTTTTGTCTGAGAGTTGTGTTTAATCAGATGAATTTTTAGTCTCGTTTTAGATGTTATGTTATCCTCTCTACGTACGCTGTATTTTTAACTTCTTTACTAATAAATGGCACCGGGATATCCAGAGTTTTTTGGAAATTTCGTAGGTTTTAAATTCAGGAAATCCACTTACTTACAACGAAATATGTTGTATGTGAAGCTGACATTGAGGAAAAACACTACAAGGCGGAATGCAGTGATTGTTAGGTAGGAATAAGTAATTACTCAATCGTGTTTATGTCTATACACCTGCACCATCATTACGCTATTTTCAAATTCCTCTTGAATACCTAACCTTCCCTAGGCAAAATATAAACAATCCACGGCCTAACATGCGCAGTCTTAAGCCTAGTGTAGTATATATTTGTATAATACTAAGCCTAGTGTAGTACATATTTGTATAATACTAAGCCTAGTGTAGTACATATTTGTATAATACTAAGCCTAGTGTACTACATATTTGTATAATACTAAGCCTAGTGTACTACATATTTGTATAATACTAAGCCTAGTGTAGTACATATTTGTATAATACTAAGCCTAGTGTAGTACATATTTGTATAATACTAAGCCTAGTGTACTACATATTTGTATAACACTAAGCCTAGTGTACTACATATTTGTATAATACTAAGCCTAGTGTACTACATATTTGTATAATACTAAGCCTTGTGTACTACATATTTGTATAATACTAAGCCTTGTGTACTACATATTTGTATAATACTAAGCCTTGTGTAGTACATATTTGTATAATACTAAGCCTTGTGTAGTACATATTTGTATAATACTAAGCCTTGTGTACTACATATTTGTATAATACTAAGCCTAGTGTACTACATATTTGTATAATACTAAGCCTAATGTACTACATATTTGTATAATACTAAGCCTTGTGTACTACATATTTGTATAATACTAAGCCTAGTGTACTACATATTTGTATAATACTAAGCCTAGTGTACTACATATTTGTATAATACTAAGCCTTGTGTACTACATATTTGTATAATACTAAGCCTTGTGTACTACATATTTGTATAACACTAAGCCTTGTGTAGTACATATTTGTATAATACTAAGCCTTGTGTACTACATATTTGTATAATACTAAGCCTAGTGTACTACATATTTGTATAATACTAAGCCTAGTGTACTACATATTTGTATAATACTAAGCCTAGTGTACTACATATTTGTATAATACTAAGCCTAGTGTACTACATATTTGTATAACACTAAGCCTAGTGTACTACATATTTGTATAATACTAAGCCTAGTGTACTACATATTTGTATAATACTAAGCCTAATGGAGGTTAAGTTGTTGCCTTTTTTCTGGGCCCATAACATACGAGCAGTTCATGAAGTGAGCATTTTGTAGCATCTTAGTCCACTCTACATATACTTTACAGTATGTGTGTGTTTTATCATGTGTTGAGGATGCGCTCAGATTGCGCCGGTCCTTATCTATCTCTCTTCCACTGCAATTTAGATAAAAACATGAGTGTTCTATTTTGGCACCATTCTGTCATCTCGCTCACATGCCAAGGCTGACAGACTGAAGAGTTATACCGATTGCTAGCTACCATGACAAAACTAGCAGAGGTACTCCACTAGGGCTGACAAACACGGACTTCTATTGTCTCCTGCAGTCATGCCAAGCAAGTCACGAGGACCATAATCACAATTAGAATTAGTTTTTAAAAAAATTAAATGTTGGGGTATGACTTACAAGACCAAAGTTTAAAAGCCAACAACAATTTAATATAGTAACATTTTTTCTCCAGATCTCAGTCATGAAAATTTCGGGGAAAGAAAACGAGTTGTGAGCTTGGAGAGGAAATTATAGTGCGTGAATTAGTTAAGAGATGATTTAGCTGGGAACTGAGTGCTTTGCTGGCCACACGTGATGGTTTGCTCTCACCTGCTTTTCTGGCTGCTTTTGTCTCAAGAGCGCTGATTTTTTTTAGTACTTAAATTTGTACACAGGAATTCTTTACTATTTTATTTCAATATATGTTGATGGAAAATATTTCTCCTAATATTTGCTGAGATAGCCAGCATTTTTGTTAGGTATATAACCTAATCCAAATTACAGTGTTGTATATCTCCATTACAGTGTGCCACTTTGCTACTTTATCATTATATAGTTCAATTTTATCATTTCAGTGTGCTATGTTATTAGTGTTTTGCTTCATCATTAGTTGCAGTGTGAAACTTTATAATTTGTTTACTACTTTATCATTACAGTGTCCTGCTTTACCATTACAAACTGCTACTATATCATATCACCCTCCACCTGTACCACGAGTTTCTTACTTTACCATCACAGCCTGTTACTTTACCATCACAACCTTCAAAATATGCATGATGTAAAACTGTCCACACAACATATCAAGCAACAGGTCCTTCGCTGAAACATACGCCTGGTTAAGAATTTGACCTCTGGGAAAACCAGCCAATTATCTAGGGCATCGTCTTTAGTAATGGACTACACCGCCATGACCCGCAGTTATCCTAAGCGAAAACTATTTATATATCTTCCGGCAGTTTGGAGTAACATGGGATGGCGTTGATAATTGCTTCCTGCGAGATGCATCGGAGTTGGGATGGCTGCTTCCAGACACAGACAGCTTTAAAAATGGATTGACGACCCAGAAAGAAAAAAAAACCTCCGGAAGGAAAGACTCGCAGCAACGGACGGAAAAACTGCTCAAACTCTATACCAAGATAAAACAATTTTATCTAAACCATTTTTTCCCATTCCACAAGCACATCTGAACCGAGACCGATAGTGCCATTCTTGTATTTATAGGTGCAATAGATTACCTGGAGCTGGTTTCGAGGATCACTGACTAGGCCACCTGGTTGACGCTCTGATCGACTGGGCTGTTTGTTGGTCACCTCAGCTAGCAGTCCGCGATCCACAGCCGATGGATAAGGTACTTTTGTTTATCCAGTTCCGTCTTGGAACCAAGATAAAACAATTTTATCTAAACCATTTTTTCCCATTCCACAAGCATATCTGAACCGAGATCGATAGTGCCATTCTTGTGTTTATAGGTGCAATAGATTACCTGGAGCTGATTTCGAGGATCACTGACTAGGCCTCGTATTTATAGGTGACTTGTAAGCTGTGACATAAGCTGCTCAGTATACTGATGCCTCTTATGCTTACTATCAGTTTACACAAAACCCTTTATTAAAAGGTTCGCATCAAAACATTTCGCTACAAAAATCAACACTACTTTAGAAGTCACAGTTACAATCTGGGCCCAGCCTACTGTCAACAAGTGGACGATTCAGGTGAAAATAAACACAACGTCATATATAAATTGAAGATTTAAGAACAGAAGATGGAAATGAAAACAAATAATGGTTTTTGCAGTACACCAAATAAGACATGGAGAAGAGATTTAGGAGAAGTATAAGAAAGAAGACAAGATGGAGGAGGGCGGGGCGGCCGGAAGCTGAGGGTAGGGTGGAGAGACAGGGAGGGTGGAGGGACAGGGAGGGTGGAGGACCACCTCCAAGGTCACCTACTCCACCTGGACCCTCCAACTCACCTGTCGCCGCACCTCTTATAATCACGCCCGCCCCCCAAACTCGCCAGATTTATACTTGTAAAAACTATACTTATTATGAAAAGTGAGATAGAGAAGTTGCGTATGATTGTCTTACCCAAAATTACCTAACAGCATGCAGGGTCAAGCTTTAGCTACTGGACCCTGCTTTACCAACAGTTGACCTTCTAATGCAACACCTTCCCTCTGAATCTCTTGTTATATATATTTTCTTGTTTTATTAGGCTGTGCCTAATGTTTATGATATTCCCGATTAGGCTGTGTCAAACGTCTGTTGAAAGTATAACATCAATAAACTGCAGAACATGTCTTCAAAAGCTTTATTAACTACTTTTATTTATAAAATACATTAGTACCATGGGACACCAAGCTCTCCTGCCACTGTAGGCCAGTGTAGAAGGCAGCCTATCCTCCTGTTTTGGTAGTACTTATAGTAACCATGAGGATCATACTATATATTCCCACGTGCAACGAAATTATTTAATTTTAGGTTACATGCGAAAATTTGGTTTTTGATTCTCTTAAACATAAATTGGATCTTTCATTCACCTTCATTTAAGCATTACGGCATTGTAGTAAGTTTCTTCATAGTTTATATACAGTGGCTAAAACTTTAAAAAGGTTTATATATAATAAATAATTCATAAATTATGGGTATAAAGAAGGTTACTGTGCGTGATAACTAATGCCCTAGACCGGACCGGGGACATTGATCCTCGGAACCAAGGAAAGGTAACCGGAAGGTAAAGGTAGGGCTAGGCTAGGGATGATATCATGCACATTACATTGTGCTGCAATAATCTACAGAAAAATTATGACATTATTTTTATACTGTACGAATATAGATCGGAAATGTATACTTTTCGGGATTAATGACCATAGACCTGAAAATATTATAATAATATATATTATAATATTATTATTGTTATTATTATTATTTATTGTTATGCGAGTTAGTTGGTAGAGATCCTGCTCTTGGGGTGCGGTAACATCATACACATTAGACGCATCGTTTCCCAGTTTCCGCTTTATTTCCCTTTATTTAGTTTTATGACTAATAATAAGTCCAATATTATGAATATTTCATATAAACGCTTTTCCGTTTATATACTTATTTCATAAGAGATGTACTACTTCTTGAGTTTATGTTACTATTATTATTGACAAGAGTAGCATTAATATAATTCATTACTATCGCATCTACTATCCACTATAATCGGGTTATATTCTTTATACATATATTTAGCGATGTTTTTACCTTTAGAGAAACTGGACAAGAGCCATAAAGCGCAGGCCAAATTTCCCCACTTGTAACCGACACCACTAATTCAGAAGCAGACATATTTAACCTTTATTCATTCAAGAGGTTACAAAAAATACAATGACCCCTTTACTGGCAACTCGAGTGCTTTCAATCACACTATGTTTATAATGAGTAATCCACGATTCCATTACAGTGGGGTAAATGTACTTCTTGTTAAACGTCTGGTGGCAATGTTGAATTCTTGGTGGTGATTGTGTGTGTGGGCGGGGGTGAGGAGGGAGGTGGCAGAGTGACCTTGAAGGTGGAGATGAACACCAGTACCACCACCACCACCACCACAGTCACCACTAGCTTCACAGTGTCAGCAGCAGCAGCATCATCCTCACCATCAGTACCACCAAGGTCATCAGCACTATCATCATCAGTGCCACTCGCCTATTTACAACACCACACTGCTGTTCTTAATTTATGTGAATGGCCTACCCTGGGGAGTGAAGGGGAGGGAAGTATCAGGGGAAAGTGCCAAAACATTACGACTATATAGCATTGGAAGGGGTCAGGATAAGGATTTGGGATGGGACGGGGGAGGGCAGGAATGGTGCCCAACTACTTGGACGGTCGGGGATTGAACGCCGACCTGTATGAAGCGAGACCGTCGCTCTACCGTCCAGCCCAAGTGGTTGGGTAGCTCGTACATGTTTGAGGATAACGCAAAGAACTGCAGAAGATTACTGGATAACCTTGACGACTCTATAAGTGGGTGGATAAGTAGCTATACGAGTTCACGCTCAACAACGTGTACAAATGTGAAAGGGAGAAAGGAAATCTGGAGACATCTACGCCATAAAGGAAAGACAACTACAGGAATCAGAAAGAGAATAAGATTTGAGTAGATATAATTCCAACACTTATACCAAGACACAAAAAACACGATAGCATTGGAAGATACTGAAAGCTGGAAAACTTTAAAAGCCGTTTTAAGACAATTTAAGACCAATACTGGAATATACAGCACCGACCTGGAATTCTCACCTCGCAAAGCACAAAACCAAAATTCAAAAAGTGCAGTCGAGGTTTGCAACAAGATCAATGCAAGAACTAAGAGAGTTAATCGACGAGGATGGGTTAATGGAATTAAAATTTACTACTCTAGATAAAAGATGAAACAGAAGAGATATGATCACAGTAACAAAGCCCATCCTCCTGGTTAGAGCCCATCCTCCTGTTTAGAGCCCATCCTCTGTTTAGAGCCCATCCTCCTGTTTAGAGCCCATCCTCCTGTTTAGAGGAATATTTTTGTAACTATGTGGACCATCGTACATATATGACGTAATGAACAATTAGTAGAATTTGGTTCTATTCCTTTTACAAAGTCATGAAAAAATAAAGCTAAAAACCAAACTTAAATAGCCCTCGGTTAGTATAGCACATGTGTACTATCTTAGACCTTAGATAGCGTGTATAGGCCTAGGATGATTAGGTTAGGCTTTATTAGCAACATAAATACAAAACCCATTTCCGGGTCTATCCAAATTCAATAGTACCAAATTCTACTATCCATTACGTCATATATGTATGATGGTAAACATCGTTACTATACGTACTATCTAAACAGAAGGATGGTCTGCATACAGTATATATTTGGGAGATAATGACGGCCTCTTAAAATTGAAAGAAAGCACAATAAGACATATGGAAACTGGAAACGCAAATTAGTCCGATGATGCAAAGAAATACTCGTAGTCTATACAGATGGCCAACAAGTGGAATGCACTGAAAGAAGTCGCAAAAGCCACCTCTATCCATAACCTTATGGCAGATTCGATTTGGAGTTTGAACATCAGGAAAGCTAAGTTATATCGCAACAAATACAAAACTAGCTCTAGCTGGGGGGCATAAAGTGATAGTTCTCACTTTCTCGTAGTCAGTGTTAAGTACAGCACTATCACTAGCAGCACCTGCAGCACACTACCAAGATCACCATCAGTACTGTCATCAGCGCCACTAGCCTACTACCACCACTGCTAGCTACAAACATCAATAGTATCACCACCACCACCACAGCTAGCATCTGCAACACACCACACCCTCCATCACTACCACAATAACAAATAGCAGAACCCAACACAGCAGCACCAATTAATAACACCAACAACAACATAATAGATTGTCTCTGTAAAATGAAGTGGGAATAAAAGCCCATTTAAAAATGTATTGGGTTATTAATTTCTTTCCTGATAAATAAAATTAGAAGACTAAATGGTATGAACCAATTTACACGAATAGACCATGACAATTAAAATTCATAAATAATGAAGGAAAAACAATGGACATGAGAAGCCGTGATACCAGAGTTCATTCCAGCCGTACGATACGTGGGTCACTGGAGCGTTGGGTAGACGCTCCAGGTAACATAGGTCGGTGCTATACACTGACTGGACGGTCGGTGGAGCGCGGATGCTGCAGCAAACCGGTTTGTTTCAGCCACGCAAAACCTCCACTTTGTGGCCATATAAGGCAGCCAAGATTTCAAGCAGGCAGCGTACAGCTCCAGCGCTGGCAATACTGCGTGTGCTGCATGACCGATGTACGATGACTGGGCCCCGCCCGCCACCATGACCCAACCTCTGGACTTGTGAAGATGACATTCCGGTTTAGGCGTGAAAGCACCTTGCTCAGTGAAACTTTATAAGAGGTCTAATCTTGGTTATATAATGTGTTGATCAAACAATCCATGATTTTGTTTTTTAGTATAATAACGACTGATCAACACACCTGCGCTGCGGACCGTCATATTAGTTTCTGCAGTAATATTTTTGTGTGAATATAATTAACAAATTGACGCGTTGCCAACTTTTATCTTACATTTTGCACAAGAAAGGACGCAACGAGCTACCCTGAAGCTCCCGCATGACAACCAACTTCTAAACAAAGATATAAAAACTAACCTGTGTGAATGTAAGCTCTGTCATCCAGAAACCTGCAGGCTTCAACAAAGGTTTAGCAATGAAGACCTTCATTCAGCGAGCGAATTGCGCCCAGGGTGGTTGTATTTATGTTGGACTTCAGAATTAACAAGGTCGTATGCAGTAGGACGAGCCAAAAGCCAAAGTGGCCATAATTATCGTACTCAGGGCAGCTGTGAGCGCCATTCACCGCCACCAAAGTTAACAAAGACGCACACTTCGCCTACACCAACCACCTATTATTTCCCTTCACAACGTGCCCCGGTAAGGGAAGCTTAAATAAAATATAATGGCAGCAAGGTGCACTTTTTAGAGCAGAAGACACTAGTTATGGTAAGGGAACAAAATGACAAAGGTTCGAAAGCTACTCACTGTTGCCAGAACCACAGTCGTCTGCGTGACCTCCACGAGTAAATGATGGCACCAACATATATTATTTTTAAATAAAAACAATGTTGTTCTCAAAACAAATACTAACTGATCGAACAAGAAAGAAATGAAACTATCAGGGTGAAAGCGCCAAGCCATTACGACTATCCAGGTATGCTCCAGGTAAAACAGTCCTCCGGTAGTCTAATATATCCAGTAAGAATTGTGTATGTGTGTGTGTGTGTGTGGTGTGTGTGGTGTGTGTGTGTGTGTGTGTGTGTGTGTTGTGTGTGTGTGTGGTGTGTGTGTGTGTGTGTGTACTCACCTATTTGTGCTTGCGGGGGGAGCTTTGGCTCTTTGGTCCCGCCTCTCAACTGTCAATCAAACGGTGTACAGATTCCGAGCCTACTGGGCTCTATCATATCTACCCTTGAAACTGTGTATGGAGTCAGCCTCCACCACATCACTGCCTAATGCATTCCATCCGTTAACTACTCTGACACTGAAAAAGTTCCTTCTAACGTCTCTGTGGCTCATGTGGGTACTCAGTTTCCACCTGTGTCCCCTTGTTCGCGTCCCCCAGTGTTGAATAGTTTGTCCTTGTCTACCCGGTCGATTCCTCTGAGGATTTTGTAGGTTGTGATCATATCTCCCCTTACTCTTCTGTCTTCCAGTGTCGTAAGGTGCATTTCCCGCAGCCTTTCCTCGTAACTCATGCCTCTTAGTTCTGGGACTAGTCTAGTGGCATACCTTTGGACTTTTCCAGCTTCGTCTTGTGCTTGACAAGGTACGGGCTCCATGCTGGGGCTGCATACTCCAGGATTGGTCTTACATATGTGGTGTACAAGATTCTGAATGATCCTTACACAGGTTCCTGAACGCTGTTCTGATGTTAGCCAGCCTCGCATATGCCGCAGATGTTATCCTTTTTATGTGGGCTTCAGGAGACAGGTTTGGTGTGATATCAACTCCTAGATCTTTCTCTCTGTCCGTTTCATTAAGTACTTCATCTCCTATTCTGTATCCTGTGTCTGGCCTCCTGTTTCCACTGCCTAGTTTCATTACTTTGCATTTACTCGGGTTGAACTTCAACAGCCATTTGTTGGACCATTCACTCAGTCTGTCTAGGTCGTCTTGTAGCCTCCTACTATCGTCCTCAGTTTCAATCCTCCTCATAATTTTTGCATCATCGGCAAACATTGAGAGAAACGATTCTATACCCTCTGGGAGATCATTTACATATATCAGAAACAGTATAGGTCCAAGGACTGACCCCTGCGGGACTCCACTTGTAACGTCTCGCCAATCTGAGACCTCACCCCTCACACTGACTCTTTGTCTCCTGTTGCTTAGGTACTCCTGTATCCAACGGAGTACCTTCCCTTTCACTCCAGCCTGCATCTCGAGCTTTTTCACTAGCCTCTTGTGTGGCACTGTATCAAAGGCTTTCTGACAATCCAAAAATATGCAGTCTGCCCACCCTTCTCTTTCTTGCCTTATTTTTGTTGCCTGGTCGTAGAATTCAAGTAACCCTGTGAGGCAGGACCTGCCATCCCTGAATCCATGTTGGTGCTGTGTTACAAAGTTCTTTCGCTCCAGGTGCTCCACTAGCTTTCTTCGCACAATCTTCTCCATCAGCTTGCATGGTATGCAGGTTAGGGACACTGGCCTGTAATTCAGTGCCTCCTGTCTATCCCCTTTCTTGTATATCGGACTACATTAGCTGCTTTCCAAATTTCTGGCAGTTCCCCTGTGCCAGAGATTTGTTATACACTATGGAGAGTGGTAGGCACAGTTCTTCTGCTCCTTCCTTAAGTATCCAAGGAGAGATTCCATCTGGGCCTATAGCCTTTGTCACATCCAACTCTAGTAAACACTTTCTTACTTCCCCGCTTGTAACCTCAAACTCTTCCAGTGGTTCCTGGCTAGCTATCCCCTCACTTAACTCTGGGATTCTCCTAGTTCTAGGGTGAAGACCTCTTGGAATTTCTTATTCAGTTCCTCACACACTTCCTTGTCGTTTGTAGTGAATCCTTCTGCCCCTATCCTTAATTTAATAACCTGTTCCTTTACTGTTGTTTTTCTCTGATGTGGCTATGCAGCAATTTAGGCTGAGTCTTGCCTGCTTGCGATGTCGTTTTCGTATTGTCTTTCCGCCTCTCTTTCTCATCCGGACATAAATTCTGGCATTCTGTATCTTTCTCTGCTCTCAGTGTCCTGTTAT
>WNGS01165751.1:15559344-15573144 GCA_020271785.1 Procambarus virginalis
AAAACGGTTTAGGGTTGAAGAGGATTCCAGCGGTCACGTTGTGTTCCAAATAGCATTGTAGCCTATTGTAGAGGGTTTCAGGAACAGAGCAGTGGAACCTTTTGAGTGAACCAGTTTTTTAACAGGTAGCAGAGGGGAAAATCGTGCCTGAGAAACCGTTCTGCATCATGGTCACCAGGTTACATCAAGAAAAAGAAGGTTGGGTAGACTGTATCACATCGACTCAAAAAGCTTTTGATACCGTCCTTCACAATGGGCACGTGTATGAGGTGGAGAGACAAGCTGCGATAGCGTGACACACACTAGACTGGGTAAGGGAGTCCATGACAACAAGGGACAAAGGGACACAGTCAGAGAGGATGTCTAGCTGGACGGGAGTGGAAGGTGGGGGGTTCACAGGACTTCGTCCTAGGATCATTGCTTTTCATAATCTATGTAAACGACATTTGCTACCCGAGGGAGTGAGCTCTTACATGTGTTTGCCGATGACGCCAAGCTCACGAGAGTATTATATAACTAAAAAACTGTTAAGTGCTGCAGGTAGACTTGGCAAAATCCAGAGTGGGCAGACATGTTGTTGTAAAAGCGTTCAGCCTGAACGCGTCTAAGTTAATGAAATTAGAGCAGGGAGATACGAGACCAGAAGGAATATACACCACAAAGGGTGTAGATTCTACATGATTTTTTCGAGTCATAGAGAGAAAAGGATTGGGAAGAATATATTCTAATACTAACACCAGAGGTACACACAAACACGATAGTGTCAGCAGCACATGGAATGGCGTACACAAGAAATCATTTAAAATCTAATCAATGATTCATTCAAGAAAATATACACACCCTATGTCAGACAAATAATAAGGGTATACAACATTATCAATGAATCCGCACTTTGCGAAGCACAACAATTCAATTTGAAAAGCAAATGTTGCAGCAAGGATTAGTACCAGAATTTGAAGGGCTAAACTGTTGTGGGCAGTGTACAGGGAACTTGATTTTCAAACCCCCAAGAAGGAACAGATGTGATCACTACATACAAGATACTGAAGAGGACTGCCAGGTAGACAAGGACAGTTTTTTTCAGTTGAGAGAACATCGTACATCGTGGAAGTTGGAAACCCTCATGAGTGATGTAAGATGTCTCGTACCCTGTACTGGTGGTCAGTAAGTGGCATACAGTGAAAGTGAAGGTTATCGAAGCCACTACATTCTCGCTTTCAAAAAGAGATACGGCACATAATATGAACGTCAATAGATATAAAAGGTAAGTCAGATACAAAAGGGTAAGAGGCGGGGCATAAAGAGCAATATCTCACACCCACGTAGTCACTGATAGGTGAGCACTGATAAGCAAGAAGTGTGTTAGTCAGAGCACCGCATAGTCCCGTGGGCGCGATTTCGTAAGCTTTAAATTATTGCATTGCTGCGCGGTACATGACGGCTTGTACGTAACATTGTGGCCCCATTATCTAGGCGCGTGTGTGCATGGAGAGGTGCAGGAAGTGGTGTGTGTATGCATGTATCTGTGTACGTCTTGTGTGTATGCCTGTATCTGTGTACGTCATGTGTGTATGCGTGTGTCTGTGCCTGTGTACGTCTTGTGTGTGTATGTTGTTTTGCACCATTCACCGCTACGGACGTGTTGACACAGCTTTGAAAAGTTTCTTTTGAGAATGAGCTTCAGTTATGTTTACTCTCCGGCCACACCTAGTCTCTGCCTGCTTCTGGGAGGAAGAGGAATGAAAAGAATGAGGAGACATGAAGGGCGTGGGGAAAAGGAAATTACACACCCCACATTTTTCAACCTGTCCTCCAAAGTGTAGCTAGCGTCTATTGCCACTATGGGTGGAATATGGAAAACATTGATTGTTGTACACACACACACCACACACACACACACACACACACACACACACACACACACACACACACACACACACACACACACACACACACACACACATACCCGAGCTGAGAGGTATGAGCTACGAGGAGCGACTGCAGGAATTAAACCTCACTTCGTGGAAGACAGAAGAGTTAGGGGGGACATGATCACCACATTCAAGATTCTCAGGGGAATCGACAGGGTTGATAAAGACAGGCTGTTTAACACAAGGGGCACACGCACTAGGGGACACAGGTGGAAGCTGAGTGCCCAAATGAGCCACAGAGATATTAGAAAGAACTTTTTAGTGTCAGAGTGGTTGACAAATGGAATGCATTAGGAAGAGATGTGGTGGAGGCTGACTCCATACACAGTTTCAAATGTAGATATGATAGAGCCCATTAGGCTCAGGAAACTGTACACCTGTGATTGACGGTTGAGAGGCGGGACCAAAGAGCCAGAGCTCAACCCCCGCAAGCACAACTAGGTGAGTACAACTAGGTGAGTACACACACACACACACGTTATGTACCAGTATTAATTTTATAGTTCCTGAAAAAGAAGACAACAACCAAACCTTTTCTAGCCTAGTATAGTACATATGTACTATAGTAGAGTAGACGTAAGCATGCCTATTATAACCTAGGCTAGATTAGGTTTGTGGTTAGACTGTTTCAATTTTTTTCATAATTAAAAGGATGTGGTACAACGTGGCCAACTTGAGGAGTGCAACGTCCACAGTGGTTATAAGACCAAACCACACATCAGAAAATGAAGAAACGACGACTTATCGCTCCGTCCTGGCTCATTAAGTCGTGTTATAAAATTACACAACTCGGTAATGGGTCCAGGATGGAGCGAAACGTTGTCGTGTCTTCATTTTCTGATGTGTGGTTTGTCATCATATCTTCAGCTACGTTATTGCGACTCATCGTGTGCACAGTAGTTGTGGGTACTATGGTATCTGGAGGATGTCTTGACATAGTGGCCCACCATGTGTACTCACCTAATTGTACTCACCTAATTGTGCTTGCGGGGGTTGAGCTTGGCTCTTTGGTCCCGCCTCTCAACCGTCAATCAACTGGTGTACAGGTTCCTGAGCCTACTGGGCTCTATCATATCTACATTTGAAACTGTGTATGGAGTCAGCCTCCACCACATCACTTCCTAGAGGTGTGTGTGTGTGTGAGTGCGCTCAGCGAGTATGTATTTAACTCACTACTGTATCCCTGTTAATTAATTATTTTATACCTTCATAATGTGCTATTATAAGCAAAGCATTCCTGTGTACGCATACTCTTTTTTTGTTACAAACCTATGTATCTTCATGTATCAAGAGCAACATTATTATCCAATTCAACTAATATAGTAAACTACCAAGCAATTAGCGCGGTAATGTCATATGAGTAGAAACAATAATTGACTTGCATATTATTTTTACTATTACATGCTACCTTCCTACCTTGTGGTGATGCCAAGCATCAACTTCCAGCGGCCCGGTCTCTACCAGCCCTCCTGGTTAGTGATCATATCAGCTAGGCTGTCGGACGCGGCTACTCGCAGCCAGACGTATGAATCACAGCCTGGTTGACCAGGTCTCATTTTGATGCGTGTACCAAGTTCTCTCTTGAAATAAACTCTTGATATATTTGCAAGAGTAAAGGTATATTTGTCTTGCCAGCAGTAGCACTAGTAGGCCACACACTGAAATATCTGATATTACAACTACCGATCTGGTTCAGGATGCGAATACTGGCCTGTAAACAATTGTATTAACTACTCATCACAATATATTAGGTATTTGTAATACGGAGAAAAGTATATATATATATATATATATATATATATATATATATATATATATATATATATATATATATATATGTCGTACCTAGTAGCCAGAACGCACTTCTCAGCCTACTATGCAAGGCCCGATTTGCCTAATAAGCCAAGTTTTCCTGAATTAATATATTTTCTCTAATTTTTTTTACGAAATGATAAAGCTACCCATTTCATTATGTATGAGGTAATTTTTTTTATTGGAGTTAAAATTAACGTAGATATATGACCGAACCTAACCGACCCTACCTAACTAACCTAACCTATCTTTATAGGTTGGGTTAGGTTAGGTACCCGAACAAGTTAGGTTAGGTTAGGTTAGGTAGGTTAGGTAGTCGAAAAAACATTAATTCATGAAAACTTGGCTTATTAGGCAAATCGGGCCTTGCATAGTAGGCTGAGAAGTGCGTTCTGGCTACTAGGTACGACATATATATATATATATATATATATATATATTATATATATATATATATATATATATATGTGTGTGTGTGTGTATATCACGAAAATAAACACGTGATTAAAAATGTGACAATGTCAGACCACGGAGGAAAAATGAAACAGGAATTTCTTAAGTACTTTCGTATATTAATACATCTTCAGAAGGAGTGATTTTACAGATCGAGTGCTGGACATAAATAGGCAGGAGAGAAGGGATCCCTTCTCTCCTGCCTATTTATGTCCAGCACTCGATCTGTAAAATCACTCCTTCTGAAGATGTATTAATATACGAAAGTACTTAAGGAAATTCCTGTTTCATTTTTCCTCCGTGGTCTGACATTGTCATATATATATATATATATATATATATATATATATATATATATATATATATATATGCGAACAAGCCTGAATGGTCCCCAGGACTATATGCGAATGAAAATTCATATATATATATATATATATATATATATATATATATATATATATATATATATATAATATTGATTGGAGATGTGGGGACTCCTCAGTGTTATGCTGTATTGAAACCATCTGCTGAATGCCAGAAGGTCTGCAAGATGACTGAGCTGCTGTTGTGATTGTTATTGTTTGTTTTAGCGTGTACCTGTTTTCACGCTTGGCTTGTTTTATATAGTACAGAATGTATTCACCTAGTTGTGCTTGCGGGGGTTGAGCTCTGCTCTTTCGGCCCGCCTCTCAGCTGGCAACTGTTACTAACTGTTAATCAACTGTTACTAACTACTATTTTTTTTTCACACACACACACACACACACACAGGAAGCAGCCCGTAACAGCTGTCTAACTCCCAGGTACCTATTTACTGCTAGCTAACAGGGGCATCAGGGTGAAAGAAACTCAGCCCATCTGTTCCGCCGGCGCCGGGAATCGAACCCCGGACCACAGGATTACGTATCCAGCGTGCTATCCACTCAGCCACCAGTGCCAATGTGGGCTCTTCGTGCATCACTCCTCATTTTCTAATGGTGCCCTAAAGTCGCTATATATCTTATCATTTTGGACGATGGTTTGAATTCAACGGCCGAGAATGAGAGAGAAAATGAGTAAGAAATAATTATATCACATCCGCCTCTGGAAGTCATTGTACTTGATCAAATAACTACCTCCAGTTGCTTCTTATACTTAACATATATTGTGAGATGGATTATAAATTATATTTCTGTCAGTATATCACTTAATATA
Source organism: Procambarus virginalis (assembly GCA_020271785.1). Classification (NCBI taxonomy): domain Eukaryota; kingdom Metazoa; phylum Arthropoda; class Malacostraca; order Decapoda; family Cambaridae; genus Procambarus; species Procambarus virginalis. The sequence goes on from WNGS01165751.1 coordinate 15,564,735, forward strand.
ATTAATTTTATATTAAAAATACTGTCAATGTTAGTGGCTATTTTCACCCATTCCAATAGAAGGATTAGTAAAATATACAGTATTGGCAATAATTAACATCAATAACGAGGAGATGCGCTATACACAAGACAACTCTTGCACTCACCCAGAAGGGAAACTTGTAAGGAAGCTGCATGGTCCAGGACGGAATGAAACGTCGTCGTCCCTTCACCTTCTAGTGTGTGGTCTGGTCAGCATACTTCAGCCACGTTATTGTGACTCATCGTCTGCAGAAGCTGCATGTATTATAAAGGAAGAGCCCCGAAATCAACAAGTCTCTCGTGGCGTCTACAGTTCTACATTATGTGGCTTGAAAGGAAGATTCAAGAGATGTATAAGATCCATACACTGTCTTCATGTCCTAACATGTGTCATCGTTGTCGATTTTATTTCGGGACTCGTAAGACATCAAAGATAGATGAATCATGTTTCCTTGTGATAAGCAAGATGGCTCCCGTTCATAATACCCTATTCCGGGCATTCAGGGCAATTGAAAGCAGAGGACAAAGCTGTGGCGATGTGTTTGATACACTTTTTACCCACTGTAAGAAAGTACCGAAGAAAATGACACAAGACATTTTATCAGAAGAGAAGGGAACTATGACGAGAAGCACCAAGCCATTACAACTATATAGCACTGGAAGGAGGTCAGGATCTGGGGTGGGACGGGGTGAAGGAATGGTTCCCAACCATTTGGACGGTCGGGGATTGAACGCCGACCTGCATGAAGCGCGACCGTTGCTCTACCATCCAGCCCAAGTGGTTGGGCTATCAGAAGGCTGTATTACAGTATGAATAATGTCATGTACAGTGCCTTCTATATGACACTCGTGACGAAGCATTAGAATGCTGAACAAGATGTGCTGCAAATGTTGGACAACAGGGGCTTCAGGACTATGATGGAAACACATAGCCCTGCAAGAAGTAATCCTAGACTTAGACACTACACCAAAACTTAGAATCTACACCAAAACTTAGAATCTACACCAAAACTTAGAATCTACACCAGAACTGCCCCAGCAAACATAAGAAATATTGCCGGGTACAAAAGTGGGCGTGTTCAAGAACAAAATAAACACGTTCCTGCAAGAAGGGTCAGATAGTGGACAGGCCGGGCTTGGTAAGTAGAAGAACTCCCAGAACCCACTCCAGGTATACTCCAGGTAACTGATATATACACAGTCAGATAGACTGAATGTCTATCTATCTTGGCATAGGCTAACTATGCTAAGCTTGGAAAGTTTGTCGTAGGTCAGGACTGTCAAACCCTTCACTGTGCCGCGAGCCACAGCTTCGTCATGGAGAAATACAAGGCAGAAGGGCGGCCACGCCGCTGACATAGAAATTGTACTGTTATTTGTCCCTCTTGAAGTTGAATGACTGTAGACAGGTTAAGCCGCCGCATCTGGCCAGCCACAGCCTCATAAGCCGCCGCCGTATCTGGCCAGCCACAGCCTCATAAGCCGCCGCCGTATCTGGCCAGCCACAGCCTCCGCCGCATCTGGCCAGCCACAGCTTCATAAGCCGCTGCCGCATCTGGCCAGCCACAGCCTCATAAGCCTCCGCCGTATCTGGCCAGCCACAGCCTCATAAGCCTCCGCCGTATCTGGCCAGCCACAGCCTCATAAGCTGCTGCCGCATATGGCCAGCCACAGCCTCATAAGCCTCCGCCGCATCTGGCCAGCCACAGCCTCATAAGCCTCCGCCGTATCTGGCCAGCCACAGCCTCATAAGCCTCCGCCGTATCTGGCCAGCCACAGCCTCATAAGCCGCCGCCGCATATGGCCAGCCACAGCCTCATAAGCCTCCGCCGCATCTGGCCAGCCACAGCTTCATAAGCCGCCGCCGCATCTGGCCAGCCACAGCTTCATAAGCCGCCGCCGCATCTGGCCAGCCACAGCCTCGTAAGCCTCCGCCGCATCTGGCCAGCCACAGCCTCATAAGCCTCCGCCGCATCTGGCCAGCCACAGCCTCATAAGCCGCCGCCGCATCTGGCCAGCCACAGCCTCATAAGCCTCCGCCGCATCTGGCCAGCCACAGCCTCATAAGCCTCCGGCGCATCCGGCCAGCCACAGCCTCATAAGCCGCCATCATTATTCTCTAGGATTGATTGACATGTTGGAACCCGCCTTGCTTCGTGTCTGGTGTGTCCTACACGCCTTGCACCCTAGTCCAGTGTTGGTGTGATGTGTCTTGTCTCGTATTGATGTGTGTGATGTCCTGTGCTGATGTATGTTGCTCCACGTTGATTTGTATGTTACTTCGTGTTGAGGAGTGTGTTGTGGCCTGTTGATGAGTGCTGTAGCATGTTACTGTGTGTTGATCCGTATGTGTCCCATGTTCAACTATATCGTCGCATGTTGGACTGTTGTCGTAGGTCTATGTTAATCTGTGTTGTCGTTTGTTTGTTTTGTGTGTTGATGTGTTGTATATTTGATCTGTGTGTTGATGTGGTGTATATTTGATCTGTGTATTGATGTGTTGTATATTTGATTTGTGTGTTGATGTGTTGTATATTTGATCTGTGTGTTGAAGTGTTGTATATTTGTTCTGTGTGTTGATGTGGTGTATATTTGATCTGTGTATTGATGTGTTGTATATTTGATTTGTGTGTTGATGTGTTGTATATTTGATCTGTGTGTTGATGTGGTGTATATTTGATCTGTGTGTTGATGTGTTGTATATTTGATCTGTGTGTTGATGTGTTGTATATTTGATGTGTTATCACATATTGATCTGTATTCTTTTATATTTACCAGGAGTCGGCCCCGTAAGTTTTTATACTCCCCAATAGAAAACTTCACCACAGAAGGATTCGAACCCAGACAGCCAGGGGCTCCATGCACCTTAGTGTGTCCTGTACTTTCACCACTAGGTCACAACGACTGTTAAAAGAATTGGAAGTCGTAAGAACGTGAGGTGATATGATGAAATATCTGCCCAAAAATGTCACCGAGTGCTGTTAGGAATTGGGTTAAGGGGCTTACAACTTTCAATTCCTTTAACAGTCGATGTGGCCTAGTGGTGAAAGTAACACTAAGGTGCATGGAGAACCCACACTAAGGCTATCTGGGTTCGAATCCTGCTGTATTCCATCAACGAATACAGATCGTTAAATGGATCTTTATTCTTTATCATTTGTTAAGCTTCGAAGGAGGTCTGGTCGGGGACCGGGCCGTGGGGACGTTGAGCCCCGAAATCATCGCAAGATAAAAGGTCATCTTACCTTTCTAGTAACGTTATCATAATTTTATTATAATATGTATTGCTCGTGTTGTCTATTATCGTAAGGTAATAATCTTTTCATACCGTGCTAATAAAGATTTCGTAGATGCTTTCAATTTTATTGTGAGTCTGATATTTTACAATTTGATCAAACCTGGATAGCTAATACTATCTCAGTTTCTTTGCTTGCTCACAGTTAACTTGCCTCGTACTTATCGTACCTTTGCCAGGGTTATCATATCTTTCCCAAAATTGTTAAACCTTGCTAGAAGTTATCGTACCTTTCACAGAGTTATCGTACCTTATAGACTGTAGGGAGTATAGTCGATTATTTCTCTAAAGTGAACGTGTTAGTCTTCAGCGAAGAAAAGTTATTGCTTGATGGCACTTACGAATTAACTCAGCACATTTTGGTTTGTTTATTGTGGCCCCAACTGTTACATTACTGGGAGAGTTATAAGAGTTCTATAATAAAAGTGATATATAGAGTGCTTGATTAGTTCAGTTTTTACTACAAAAGTGGCCATTCAGTTAAAATGCTGAGGCATCATCTTATAAGAGAGCTCCCTCTTTTATAGTCACTTGTCAGTATGATTCCTGTTGAAACCTTTGTTTAATCTGCTTTATATATTGTATTAGTTTCCTTTGTGTATTCCCTGTTAGTGCAATTGATATTTATAGTATTTGCTTTACCTAAATCTTGGTTCATGTTCTCTCTCACATATCTTTTGTCAACGCCTTGACAGTTTAATTGCTTATAAATTTTCTTTGTTCGTTTCCGGAGAACCCGACAACGCCTGCCAGTTTGCTTGTTAGATTTTTTTTTAACGAAGTCGTGTACAGTAGTACACGACTACTGACTCCTGTTTGCAGACTTAGAGCTTTCAATTCCCATACCTCATGGTAAGCCACACACACACACACACACACACACACACACACACACACACACACACACACACACACACACACACACACACACACACACACACACACACACACACACATACACACAATTCTTACTGGATATATTAGACTACCGGAGGACTGTTTTACCTGGAGCATACCTGGATAGTCGTAATGGCTTGGCGCTTTCACCCTGATAGTTTCATTTCTTTCTTGTTCGATCAGTTAGTATTTGTTGTGAGAACAACATTGTTTTTATTTAAAAATAATATATGTTGGTGCCATCATTTACTCGTGGAGGTCACGCAGACGACTGTGATGTTCTGGCAACAGTGAGTAGCTTTCGAACCTTTGTCATTTTGTTCCCTTACCATAACTAGTGTCTTCTGCTCTAAAAAGTGCACCTTGCTGCCATTATATTTTATTTTAAGCTTCCCTTACCGGGGCACGTTGTGAAGGGAAATAATAGGTGGTTGGTGTAGGCGAAGTGTGCGTCTTTGTTAACTTTGGTGGCGGTGAATGGCGCTCACAGCTGCCCTGAGTACGATAATTATGGCCACTTTGGCTTTTGGCTCGTCCTACTGCATACGACCTTTGTTAATTCTGAAGTCCAACATAAATACAACCACCCTGGGCGCAATTCGCTCGCTGAATGAAGGTCTTCATTGCTAAACCTTTGTTGAAGCCTGCAGGTTTCTGGATGACAGAGCTTACATTCACACAGGTTAGTTTTTATATCTTTGTTTAGAAGTTGGTTGTCATGCGGGAGCTTCAGGGTAGCTCGTTGCGTCCTTTCTTGTGCAAAATGTAAGATAAAAGTTGGCAACGCGTCAAATTTGTTAATTATATTCACACAAAAATATTACTGCAGAAACTAATATGACGGTCCGCAGCGCAGGTGTGTTGATCAGTCGTTATTATATACTTAAAAAACAAAATCATGGATTGTTTGATCAACACATTATATAACCAAGATTAGACCTCTTATAAAGTTTCACTGAGCAAGGTGCTTTCACGCCTAAACCGGAATGTCATCTTCAGCAAGTCCAGAGGTTGGGTCATGGTGGCGGGCGGGGCCCAGTCATCGTACATCGGTCATGCAGCACACGCAGTATTGCCAGCGCTGGAGCTGTACGCCTGCCTGCTTGAAAATCTTGGGCTGCCTTATATGGCCACAAAGTGGAGGTTTTGCGTGGCTGAAACAAACCGGTTTGCTGCAGCATCCGCGCTCCACCGACCGTCCAGTCAGTGTATAGCACCGACCTATGTTACCTGGAGCGTCTACCCAACGCTCCAGTGACCCACGTATCGTACGGCTGGAATGAACTCTGGTATCACGGCTTCTCATGTCCATTGTTTTTCCTTCATTATTTATGAATTTTAATTGTCATGGTCTATTCGTGTAAATTGGTTCATACCATTTAGTCTTCTAATTTTATTTATCAGGAAAGTAATTAATAACCCAATACATTTTTAAATGGGCTTTTATTCCCACTTCATTTTACAGAGACAATCTATTATGTATGTTGTTGGTGTTATTAATTGGTGCTGCTGTGTTGTGGTTCTGCTATTTGTTATTGTGGTAGTGATGGAGGGTGGTGGTGGTGTTGCAGATGCTAGCTGTGGTGGTGGTGGTGATACTATTGATGTTTGTAGCTAGCAGTGGTGGTAGTAGGCTAGTGGCGCTGATGACAGTACTGATGGTGATCTTGGTAGTGTGCTGCAGGTGCTGCTAGTGATAGTGCTGTACTTAACACTGACTACGAGAAAGTGAGAACTATCACTTTATGCCCCCCAGCTAGAGCTAGTTTTGTATTTGTTGCGATATAACTTAGCTTTCCTGATGTTCAAACTCCATATCGAATCTGCCATAAGGTTATGGATGAAGGTGGCTTTTGCGACTTCTTTCAGTGCATTCCACTTGTTAGCCATCTGTATAGACTACGAGTATTTCTTTGCATCATCGGACTAATTTGCGTTTCCAGTTTCCATATGTCTTATTGTGCTTTCTTTCAATTTTAAGAGGCCGTCATTATCTCCCAAATATATACTGTATGCAGACCATCCTTCTGTTTAGATAGTACGTATAGTAACGATGTTTACCATCATACATATATTGACGTAATGGATAGTAGAATTTGGTACTATTGAATTTGGATAGACCCGGAAAATGGGTTTTGTATTTATGTTGCTAATAAAGCCTAACCTAATCATCCTAGGCCTATACACGCTATCTAAGGTCTAATATAGTACACATGTGCTATACTAAACCGAGGGATATTTAAGTTTGGTTTTTAGCTTTATTTTTTCATGACTTTGTAAAAGGAATAGAACCAAATTCTACTAATTGTTCATTACGTCAATATATGTACGATGGTCCACATAGTTACAAAAAATATATTCTCTAAACAGGAGGATGGGCTCTAAACAGGAGGATGGGCTCTAAACAGGAGGATGGGCTCTAAACAGGAGGATGGGCTCTAAACAGGAGGCTCTAAACAGGAGGACGGGCTCTAACCAGGAGGATGGGTTACTGTGATCATATCTCTTCTGTTTCATCTTTTATCTAGAGTAGTAAATTTTAATTCCATTAACCCATCCTCGTCGATTAACTCTCTTAGTTCTTGCATTGATCTTGTTGCAAACCTCGACTGCACTTTTTGAATTTTGGTTTTGTGCTTTGCGAGGTGAGAATTCCAGGTCGGTGCTGTATATTCCAGTATTGGTCTTAAATTGTCTTAAAACGGCTTTTAAAAGTTTTCCAGCTTTCAGTATCTTCCAATGCTATCGTGTTTTTGTGTCTTGGTATAAGTGTTGGAATTATATCTACTCAAATCTTATTCTCTTTCTGATTCCTGTAGTTGTCTTTCCTTTATGGCGTAGATGTCACCAGATTTCCTTTCTCCCTTTCACATTTGTACACTTGTTGAGAGTGAACTCGTATAGCTACTTATCCACCCACTTATAGAGTCGTCAAGGTTATCCAGTAATCTTCTGCAGTTCTTTGCGTTATCCTCAAACATGTACGAGCTACCCAACCACTTGGGCTGGACGGTAGAGCGACGGTCTCGCTTCATACAGGTCGGCGTTCAATACCCGACCGTTCAAGTAGTTGGGCACCATTCCTGCCCTCCCCCGTCCCATCCCAAATCCTTATCCTGACCCCTTCCAAGTGCTATATAGTCGTAATGTTTTGGCACTTTCCCCTGATACTTCCCTCCCCTTCACTCCCCAGGGTAGGCCATTCACATAAATTAAGAACAGCAGTGTGGTGTTGTAAATAGGCGAGTGGCACTGATGATGATAGTGCTGATGACCTTGGTGGTACTGATGGTGAGGATGATGCTGCTGCTGCTGACACTGTGAAGCTAGTGGTGACTGTGGTGGTGGTGGTGGTGGTACTGGTGTTCATCTCCACCTTCAAGGTCACTCTGCCACCTCCCTCCTCACCCCCGCCCACACACACAATCACCACCAAGAATTCAACATTGCCAACCAGACGTTTAACAAGAAGTACATTTACCCCACTGTAATGGAATCGTGGATTACTCATTATAAACATAGTGTGATTGAAAGCACTCGAGTTGCCAGTAAAGGGGTCATTGTATTTTTTGTAACCTCTTGAATGAATAAAGGTTAAATATGTCTGCTTCTGAATTAGTGGTGTCGGTTACAAGTGGGGAAATTTGGCCTGCGCTTTATGGCTCTTGTCCAGTTTCTCTAAAGGTAAAAACATCGCTAAATATATGTATAAAGAATATAACCCGATTATAGTGGATAGTAGATGCGATAGTAATGAATTATATTAATGCTACTCTTGTCAATAATAATAGTAACATAAACTCAAGAAGTAGTACATCTCTTAATGAAATAAGTATATAAACGGAAAAGCGTTTATATGAAATATTCATAATATTGGACTTATTATTAGTCATAAAACTAAATAAGGGGAAATAAAGCGGAAACTGGGAAACGTTACGTCTAATGTGTATGATGTTACCGCACCCCAAGAGCAGGGATCTCTACCAACTAACTCGCATAACAATAAAATAATAATAACAATAATAATAATATTATAATAATATTAATTATAATATTTTCAGGTCTATGGTCATTAATCCCGAAAAAGTATACATTTCCGATATATATTCGTACAGTATAAATAATGTCATAATTTTTCTGTAGATTATTGCAGCACAATGTAATGTGCATGATATCATCCCTAGCCTAGCCCTACCTT
>WNGS01165751.1:15579550-15664919 GCA_020271785.1 Procambarus virginalis
AACATTTTTGCTTTATGGCCTCATGACCTTAATTTTTTCCAAGCTTTTCCTCGCCTCTCTTAACATCTGGCTCTTCTATCCATTTCAAGTTGAGTGGAATCTAATTCCCCATTCCTTTTCTGGATGTTCATGTTCACAGCTCTGGTCTGGGTTCTCTTTCTCTGTCTACCGTAAAACCCATGCACAGTGGCATGTACATTCACTTCTTTTTCCTACCATCCTCCTTCTGTAAGAAAATGTCCTCGTCTCTCTCTTCCTCCGCGCTCTACGCATCAGCGACCCTCAGTTTTCTTGATTCTGAAATTTCCTTATCTACAAATCATTCTCTCGCCTTGGATATCCTTTGCATTTCATCAACTCTGCCTACTCTCAAGCTAAACGAAATTTCTTTCATCCTAAACCTGCTTCCAACAGTAGTAGCACTGTACTATGCCTTCCCTTCATATCTGAACTCAAAACTTTTACCAATACCTTTCGTCCTCTTGACATTAAACTCGCCTTTCGACAAACTAACACACTTAGTAATCTAGTTCACACTGCTCCTCCTGCTTCAAATGCTGCTGGTGTCTACTCTATTTCCTGTTCATCTTGTCCTCTCCAATACTTTGGCGAAACTGGCCGTACACTGAATGACAGACTTAAAGAACACAAGAGAAGTGTTAAGTCTGCAGACACTAACAATGCTCTCTTCTGCCATGTGAGGGATTCTAATCATCCCATGATTGGTCTTCCTCCAAAATAATCTTTCCTGCCTCTACTCTTCACAGACGCCGTCTTGTAGAATCGGCTCTTATACACCAAGTACCCAACATGAACATGAGTCCTGGCTTTGTTGCTGTGGACTCTTCCCTTTCACAGTACATACTCAATGCTCTAATCTTTCTAACAAACGTGACTTAACATAAGCTTACCCCTTCCATTTATCTTTCTTTCTCTTTCCTTTTCTTTCTCTCTTCTCCTACGCTCCCTTGCTATCCTATTACTTTTCCTTCGGTGGTATAATGGGAGCTGCCTCGTATGGGCCAATAGGCCTTCTGCAGTTCTCATTATTACTACTATTCTCTACACCTTACTTTCCTCCTCACCTCTCTCTTGCCTATTTATTACCCGTTCTCTACCTCCTCATCACAAGCGACTTGAGAATGGTCCAGGACGGACCGAAACGTCGTCGTCCTTCAACTTCTAGTGTGTGGTCTGGTCAACATACTTCAGCCACGTTATTGTGACTCATCGCCTCCTATTATTTTCTTAAGCTGCAAACCTGGGGAAAGTAAGCATTAATTAGGTTTTCCTTAATTAAAGACCTTGATATAATGGAATAATGTCCTATGAGTACACAGTAAATAGTAGCTTCATACCCTGCCTACCTTTCCATGAAGCCCAGTGTATTTCTCATAGATTCTCAACTGTGACCAATACTACTGTGATTACATTTCTTGCTAACTGTCAGTAATGTTTATCCAGAGCTTTTTCTTTTCATTCTGATTTTGGCATAGGACTGCAAACTCGTCCACAATACTCCTTGTATCCTTATGTGTATATTCACTTTGTTCTGGGTCTCTATCTTCTATGTGCCTATTGCATGAATACCCAATTTAGAGTGGGAAATGCATTCCTGGAAATAAGAGTGCTATTTGCTTCAGAACTATACGTGGCCATTACAGTAGAGCATAATTCCTGTGGAGATGTGGTCCAAAATCTTGATTAATTATGACCAACATATTTGGGGTTAATTGGGTTACTTAAGCATTAATTCTTCTATTAAACTTAATTATATACTTTCATTATTGTATTGTCAGATGTATAATTCAATAAATAAATATTGTACTGTAAGTTAAAGAGTGCATGGGGTAAGTCAAAACATAAATGTAAACATGGCACAGTTGGGAAACAAGACAAATTTCTGGTGGAGCAGGGACCAGATTGTGGCACATCCTCTGAAGATGGGCCAGCTTGTGGCACATTCTCCAAAGATGGGCCAGATGGTGGCACATCCTCCGAAGATGGGCCAGGTCGTGGCACATCCATCTCCAAAGTGTTAGTACTAACACTAAGATAGAGTACTGATGTGAAATGCTTCTGTGGCAAAAGCATGAACAATTTAAAGGGGGACAGTCTAAGTTAGAATCTGTGGTTAGATGGCTAAGTGGAATGTGGAATGATATAATGACATGATATATCAAGTGATATTTGGTGAATCATAAGATTTAGAAATGTGTGCCAAAATGATTTGGTCATGTTGAAGAAAATGGACAATGATTGACTGGTGAAGAAACTGAATTTGAGAATAGAAGATGAGTAACCCTCTTTTCCTTTGTTGCACTGTCTTTTCTGGACAGACACTTAACCCCATGAAAGTGGGAAATAGGTGGTGATCATAATTTTGCTGACTGTGAATAAAGCAGTTTGTGAAATACTAATACTGATTTAACTGGTGTAAAATGTTCTCTCTTTATTGTCTGTACTCAGATTAGACAAAATTTAGTTTGACCAGAAATTAGGTGGGTAATAATAATAATTTGTTTTGTCGTGGACAGGAAGCCTATGTAATATATGCTTTAGGCTTGCATTGAGGTCTCCCCAATGTCAAGCTACTGACCTTTCCGTGTTTCCTTTTCAACAGTTGCTTAACTTCCTGGTTCCTATTTACTGCTAAGTGAACAGTGGCATCAGGTGAAGGATATCTCCCCAAACCATTTCTGTCCTGACTGGGGATTGAATCCGGCATCCTCAATTGTGATTTGAGAATGCAGCCACTGTACTACAGAGACAGGCTTTTTCCAGGTTAAGGGGATCTTGATAAACTTAACAAGCTTCCCATTCCCGATAGCCAATACTAGTACAAAATACTAAGATTTTTTGTTTTGTTTTATTCCTCTTTAATTGATATGGGCAGTAACTGCATTTTTCTTATTGCAGGATCCATACAACAATATCATCAGGACCACAATTGAAGCAATGGCTGCAGTTTTTGGTGGCACGCAGTCTCTTCATACTAACTCATTTGATGAAGCTCTAGGGTTACCTACTGTCTTCTCTGCACGCATTGCTCGTAACACACAAATTATTTTACAAGAAGAAACTGGAATTCCAAAGGTCAGAATTGTGATATGTTTAGATTTATATAACCACCCAAATTGAAACACAGGGATTATCTGTAAAATTTTAATTTAGACCAGACTAGTGAGTTTAACATTATAGTACAGTATTCCTGAGAATTGAGTGTTTTTTTCTAGTGCAGTTGTTGACTTGCTCTTATTTAGCTAAGTTTACAATATATATTTACTTCATTATATATTTTGAATAGTTAGTCATATCAGTATGACTTTGGCAGTGAAAGACTTGGTTAGGAACTTGATGATGGGAAGAGAGGAGCTGGAGGGCTGCATGAGGAATTGGTAGCGACAATCATTGTAGTTTCATATAGTTTCCTATTGTCGGGAAACAGGAAGCCTTTTGGACTTAATGTTGGACTGACTTTTCTGAGGATGTAACCCACAACAGTCAGTTAACTCACAGATAACTGTTTACTGCTAGATCAGGGGAAAGGAAACATGCCCAAATCTCTTACCCTGTGTGGGAATCAAACTTGAGTCTCAATTGATTGTGAATCAACTGCGCTACAAGTTTGGATATGAAATACTGGTATGGCAAAAACATAAAGTGAGTTGAAGCAAGTTGATAGGGAATCTGAGGATCAGGTGCGTTGCATGGAGGATAGATAAAATGGGGAATGATAAAATCGTGGATAGAGGTACTGTACTGTATAATACAAGTCAGCATATCATAAGATTGAGATGGTTTGGTTGTGTACAGTATAGCAAATGGATACAGTAATGAGGAATAAATATGATTGTAGGAAGAGAAGAAATACAAAAGAAAGTGGGCAGATAAAGTGAGGTATAAGGTAGTTGGACATGCATGAACATCACACAAGAACTGTAAAGGAATATAATCGAGTGAAAGCAATTTAAATGGAGTGAGCATTTCATATTTTCTTACAAGAATACTTAAAAGGAGTTCTTTACAGCTAGTTAATGAAATAGCGCAGATGTGGGTGTGGATGATTAACTGCAGTCTCAGTGGTTTCCTACAAGCTGTTGAATGTGGGAGGTAGAGTAATATATAGGTGGAATTTTTATATCATTACTGTATGTATAACCACTTGGACTGGTTAGTACAACATTAATCATGCTTCTTGCAGGTAGGTGTTCAATCCCGACAATTCAAGTGGTTGGGCACACTCCCATCTCCATCATATCCCAGTCCTTGTCCTCATGTCCCCTCCAAGTGCTATATAGTTGTAGAGGCTTGGCACTGTCTCCTGATAATTACTTGCCTTATTGTATGCATGCTAAAATATTTATATTTTCAGATAATTGATCCTTGGGCTGGCTCATATGCCATGGAGGCATTAACCAATGAAGTATATGAAGCAGGAAAGGTTATTATTGATATGGTGGAAGAGATGGGTGGTATGGCTAAAGCTTTAGCTTCTGGTGAGTTTATTAGGGTATCAAGTGCCTTTGATGCCTGTGATGAATGACTTAATTTTTTATATCTTGATTTGTGGTAGATCCTTGATTATATAAAGACGAGTGAACAAGTGACATCATTAGAGAAGATAGGTCTTCTGCAGTGGATAAATATTTGTGATTACATATTTAAGGGCAAGCTGTAATGTGGTTGGCAGTTGAAAAACATAAGCTACATCCATATTTCTTGCATTGCCACTTGTTGTGTTGAATCATTTTAATGAAATTTTGCAATTGCACTTTCCAGTTTTATTTTAAATTGCTGTGCTTAGAAGATGTCCTTGATTCATTCACATGCATTATATGTGGTTTATCAATGGCCAGTTTTGGCTTATCATTGACACTATTGCTGGTCATGGATATNTTATGGTATCTATACAGTCTATTATTCCATTAGTAATGATGAGAAATATAGTACAGATAGTAGCTTATTATTAAAAATATATTAACAAAAGAATTGATACAAATTTAATGGTACCAGGAATTGTTGTAATATGATCATTTAGTTTCAACAAATTAACTAACTATATTTCTTATAGTAATGAAGATGAACTGAGACAGTAGCTACTACCAGATAGAGCACTGCAACAGTGCCTTACCAAAGGGAAATGATCCTAGGGTATGGCACCAGATTTGTTTGAAACTCTGTTAAGTCAACATTGAGTGCTCCATCAAACCTCAGAGATGCTGTAATGCTGAAACATAAATGTTTGCTATTTAATTTTACTGATATCATTAGTAAAATTGGGTTAGGATCATAGGCAAGTGGTGAAATCTTGTACTGTAATTATTTAGCATCAGTTCATGATATGTATGCCAAAAATGTTGTAAATGTTTCTGTGTATATTTTATAAATAAAATTATTATTATATTAGATAATAATTATTATTACTTATTATTATCAAAGAAAACACATTAAATGCTGTATCAATGAGAAAATCAATAGAAGCAAGAGGAGAATTTAAAACTACACAACTGGGTACTAACAAGTGATTTAAACCACTGGGCCACAATATGCTAAACAGTAATGTAACCTGGGATTCAACTGAGTTCTTGAGGCATCTTCTAATATCTGAGGTATCAAAGGATGCCTCAGGATCCTAGAAGATTTGGTTGGAATCCCAGGTTAAATTAATTTTTAGCATATGGCCTTTGGTTTAAGGCGTGTGCTAGGGAGTAAGTACCCAGTGTGCAGGTTCAAATCCTCCTCATGGCTCCTATTGATTTTCTCATTATATTTATTATTACTGTATTATTATTATTATAATTGGGAGTATGTGTGGTATTTCATATATCATTTGCTCATTCATAACTCACGCATACACAACTTTTCCCATATATCCCCCTTACCTGGAGAACACCTGACCAATCATGCGGTTGAGATGGTGTAGGTTGGTCTGGAGATGTGAAGACCTTTTGGCAAAGGTCATAGATGGCTTCGTTGTCAACCATGAATTCAACATCACAGTGTTCCAGAGTTGTGTGGGTGAACAGGATTGAATTGTAAGGCTCCACTACTGCTGTTGACACCTGAAGGAATATAAATCTTATATTGATTTTTCATAAAGCTCTCAGAATGACTTCGATTATTGAATAAGATCAAAACTTAGTTTATTTATTCTTGTTAATGAAGATGTGTAAAGTACCTAACCTGGACAACTGGGAATATAATGACGTGTCGGGTCTTACCTGGGATGGTAGACATATAAAAAAAGTCGAACCTGAGGTGCCGGATATATCGAAAAGCAGAGTTTGGACTTCTTGCCATAGTCGAGGGAGAGATGTTCCATCAACAGTGACCCGAATCCTGAGCCAGTTCCTCCACCGAAGGAATGAAAGACAAGGAAGCCCTGAAGCCCAGAACATGCTCCTGTTGTTTCCTGATAGTGTCACGCACCACATTCAGCTGCTCCTTACCTGCGGAAAAGGGTGATGAAAGAGGAGACTGTGTTTGTGGAAAAACTTCACTTCTTGGTTAGAAACTACTGACAACACATAAGACACCATCCGTGACAACACAAATTAGTGACCCTTAGCAACTCGTACCAACAGTGTAGTGGCCGCGGGCGTAGTTGTTAGCAGCGTCCTCCTTGCCAGTATGGAGAGAGTTGGGAGAGAACAGGTTGCGGTAGGTCCCCGTTCTGATCTCATCTGCAAGAATACAAAACACACAATTAATTTTGGTTGGGGTTTAAAGCCTATAGAGTACCAATATTATTATGGCCTATTGAAATTGAAATAAGTTCTATCGAATGTCTGGATTATAACAAGTCCTATTGAGTACGAGGGGTCATTAAGGCCTACTGAGTGACACCATCATTATCGCCTATACTTATAATACTTACGCCTATATAAGTAATTCTAAATAATTAACATTACTAAAGCTAATTACCAATAATTTCCCACTTGCATATGTGTAACATTACATTACATGCGTAAATGATGATCTTAAAATAGTTAACTTTTTACTTGATCCTCATGGAAGTATTCTAATACAATGATAAGAAAGGCATTTACGCGATTGTGAAAATCATTATAATCGAGTACCTATTCATGGTAATTGATTCAAAATTCAAATTCAAATGTTTATTCAGGTAAAGTGCATACATACAAGAGGTTATACAAAAATTTATAGATTTATAGATAGAGCTAGTATGTACATACAATGCCTAAAGCCACTATTACGCAAAGCGTTTCGGGCAGGAAAAACCAATGTGATATTTGAGATCGGCGCCTCCAAAATTAGAAGAAACCAGTCTGAGATATAAGTCGGCAAAAACTGTTGATGTTGATGTATATTTTTGCCAGACGAGATAGAAATAATAGCTATTTTTCGTAACCCTTATGAAAACCGCTGTGTGTATTATGTATACATTTTCTTGGTAGCTGGCACGCGGTGATCAGCTGTCACGTGCTGCAACTAGTGCTTGTTTCCAGAACTTTCCGGTGGAATCCCTGGTGTAGATGAAGGTCAAGTTATTGATTGGCAGGTGTACATGCATTCTCTTAGTCCGTCTACCCACTACTACCTCCTCCCCCTTTTCTTCTACCTCTCCTCCTTCCTTCTACCTCTCCTTCCTTCAACCCGCTTCTACCTCTCCTCCTTCCTTCTACCCGCTTCTACCTCTCCTCCTTTCTTCTACCAGCTTCTACCTCTCATTTCTTCTACCTCTCCTCCTTCCTTCTACCCGCGTCAACTTATTGTCTTTCTACCTGTTTCGACCTCTTAAACTCTCATATAATTATGTTTAGGGTGCCATTTACATTCTTTCCATTTTCCTTTCGTTCCCAACTTATTTCCTCTTTCCCAATTCCTTATATTTTTTTTCCCCTTTCCCTCCATGTAAGCATCCACCACAATATGTAGTAATAATAAATATAACACATACTACTAATTTATATGGAAAATGAGAGAGAGAGAGAACACTAAAACAAAGTCTGCAATGACCCTATAAATATCTAAAAATAATACAACAGTGGATTGGTACGCCCACTTGATCTACATTTTGAAATTTATTATTTGCGTGGTGGTATAATTATGTTAATTTATGAATACAGTGTGTGCACAACTCACCTAGTTGTGCTTGTGGGGGTTGAGCTCTGGCTCTTTAATCCCGCTTCAACTGTCAATCAACAATGTGTGTGTGCGTAATTATCTAAGTGTAGTGTGTTGAGACAAAGATTGTCACAAAGTTATCTAAGATGTCAGATGACGTCGTCAGACACATTTGAGCCTGGTTGACTGTAATAAAACAAAGCGCGAATTTACCGCGCAGAATTTGCTGCTAGGCTCTTTCTATGTCTCTTTAATTCATAAATATTCGCTAGCTATTCTATGTGCTCCATGGTGCCACCCTTCTCGTGGTGCCCTCAGCAAGTGTGTACATTGCTTAATTGTTAATCCAGGGCGGATTAACTGCACGTTAATAGCTGCCCTTGTTCTGGTATTTGCAATCAATAAATCTACCACTGCCCTTGTTTTGCGTACAATTAATTCTAAACAGTTGAATGTATCGTTTCTTTCGTTGAGATAGAACCAGCTAGATTATTCAGTATCATGTTACCCCCGAACACGATTCCCTAATAGTTTTACATCCAGGTCCCTACGTGTCCTCTCGAATAACACATTGCATTTTGACGTCAGAATCGCCAACAGACAAAATATGATATACTATAAATCATAGCGCCTCACAACCAACCACTGTTTCCATGCGTGAGACCATCGGTTAGGCCAGGCTAGGTTCGAGCAATTTAGTACATCATTTTTGTGACGTTGTGATAGCTGGAGAGAAGGGGCTGCAAGACCAGGGTGCATTCACACCATTATAACAGTGTGACTAGCTCTATAGCTTACTAATTAAAAAGTAAGCTATAGCATTATTATAAATTATAATACAAAAGTAATAAATAACAGCGATTATAATGCAAAACAGTAATATATATTTATTAGCATGTAAGTACACTTATAGTCCTGGACTAGGTTCAGGACTGAAGCATTCTTGCTTGTTAGTCAGTAAGTTACTGTAGTGACCTTAGGAACTGTCCAGAGGGTGATAGGCTAAATCCAAACACCAGGCCAAACTGAAACTAGCTGTGCGCGTGGCGTCCGGCCGCCCACGTCCCTGGAGCTCCATTCTGTTCCACCACTGACCTATATTTACACCCTTCCCCTTCTTGGTAATTACAGCTATTGTGTTATGAGTTAACACGGCTTCCTCCCTTACATGTTCCTAATACGCCCAAAACACTGCTTCAGTTTCTGGGCCCCACCTTTTAAAGTGTCTAAAATCTAATGCTTTCAAAATTGTGCATAGGTTTAGCTTCAATTGTAATTGAAATAAAAGTTTTCGCTGCCATCACGGTGGCTCATCTGCGCTTGAAGTGTCTCCGTCCTTCTGTTATATCGATACCCCTAGAGTATCTTGCACGCCTGCATCAAGTCAATTTCTGAGTCTTTTTTTTCTTCATGTGACACATTGCATATGTGACATTGTCCTTTTATTTCAATTCTCTCAGTTCTGGGTCTGGTCATGAAACACGTTGCTGCACTTTCCAGACATTCCTGTGTTTTATCTGGGGCAAGCTCCATGCTCGTGCTGCATATCCTGGCACTGATCAAGAGTGTGTGCTGTGAATATCGTGTCTGTGTGTATGTTAGAGGAAGTTGGTGACCTGGCACACGTGCACCTGTGCTTGTCACTCGTACACCCGGGTTATTCATCACACAGCCTAAGACAACAAGTGGGAAGACACTCTCACCCAGTTCCTAGTGCTGCCGAGGTTACCCTCGCGTATTAGGCTTCACCTCCTGACGGCACTGTATCCTTCCTACCCCTCAAGAGATTTTCTCCCTGCAACCGCCTCAAGAAAGATTATCATCCATCTTGCTAATCCTGTAATTTAGGCTTACTGCTCCCTCTGTATGCGTGATAAATTTCATTTGGAACCATTGTTTATTGTGGCTGAAAACATGAGGGTAGTTTAGCCTTTAAGAACGATCCAGCTGTCGGTAAACATCTTCCCGTGCTTGTTATACTAATTATGTATCTTTATTATTTCCTTTTCCTTTTTTATTCTCTTCCTTCTGCTGTCTTGATTCCCAAGGCGCCAGAAAATTGCTGGTCTTGATGAAACCTCAGCACGTAACATTTGTATTTATCATTAAACTTTGAAGACAATATATTTTTATTTGCTTTGTGTATAAAAATAGAAGATATCTTTACTGCAGAATCTGTAATAGGTTCAATGTCAGAAGAGATATTCAACTCTTCAAATATTTATATTCCAAATACTGCTCGTTTAAAATAATTAAAATACAAATCATCATAAAACATGTAAATAAAAGTTCAAATATCTTATTTTTTTTAATAAGATATTTCTTATTTTGATTGGTGTGTATCCTTATATTGTTTGGCATTTCTCTTCAAAATTAAATAGTAGGAAATTTTTAAATGTGCCCTCTATCTCACACACACACCACACACACACACAACACACACCACACACACACACACACAACACACACACACACACACACACACACACACAGTTGTGATTGACAGTTCAGAGGCGGGCCGAAAGAGCAAAACTCAACCCCCGCAAACACAACTAGGTGAATACACACACACACACACACACACACACACACACACACCACACACACACACACACACACACACATACACACACACACACACACACACACACCACACACACACACACACACACACACACACACACACATACAACACACACACACACACACACACACACACACACACACACACACACACACACACACACACACACACACACACACACACACACACACTTTCCTGGAGTATGAAGCTCCAGCCTGCAGTCCATACCTACTTAAACACATGACAAAGTTAGAGAAGATTCAGAAGTATGCCACCAGACTAGTCCCGGAACTGAGAGGTATGAGCTGCGAGGAAAGGCTAAGGGAGCTGAACCTCACATTCCTGGAAAACAGAAGAGTAAGGGGAAACATGATATTCTACAAATTCTCAATAAAATTAACAGGGTGGACAAAGACAAACTCTTTAGCACAGGCGGAACACGAACAAGGGGAAACAGGTGGAAACTAAGTACTCAAATGAGCCACAGAGACGTTAGAAATATTTTTTTCAGTGTCAGAGTAGTTACCAAATGGAATGCATTAAGTAGTGATGTGGTGGAGGCTGACTCTACACACAGTTTAAAATGTAGATATGATAGAGCCCAGTAGGCTCAGGAATCTGTACACCAGTTGATTGACAGTTGAGAGGCGGGATCAAAGAGCCAGAGCTCAACCTCCGCAAGCACAACTAGGTAAATACACATATACACACAAACAAAAAAATATTAGAAAATTATCTTTTGGAAATCGAGAAGGTGGTGGAGGCCAAAACCGTCAATAGTTTCAGAGCGTTAAGCGACAAAGAGTACAGGGAAGACGGGACACCTCGAGCGTAGCTCTTATCCTGTAACTACACTTAGGTAATTACATACACACACACTGCCAACAATCACGAAACCACCATTTTCCACCTACGTTGATGATGCGGAGGGGGGGGGGGAAGAGTTCAACAGTGTTGTTCTAATGGTCGTTTACATAAGCAGTCCTTCTGGCAGCTGATGATACTAATATCTTGTATCATCACAAGTGACCGTCATAACCCCCTCTTCCCCCAAAGCCTCCCTTTCTCAATCCCGTCACCCCTTTACCCCTACCAACCCTCTCACCCCTTACCCTTCCATTCCCCTCCCCTCCGACCAGCACCTAACTCATCACCGACTTACTTCCTTGTTCCAGAAACTTTCTTATCTTTCTTTCACTTTGTTTCCCCTCCTCCGACATTTTCTCCTATCTCCAACGCTTTCTTCCTTCTCTCGACGCTTTCTAACCTCCCCGACACTTTCTTTCCTCTCTAATACTTTCTGCCTTCCCCGAAACGTTCTTCTCTCCTCTATATGTTAGCATTCTTAGGAACAGTAATTATACGGATGTTGTAAACTCTCAAGATATAAGGAGAGAGCGCTACGCCAGTATGAACACAACATTCGAAAGACGACAGAGAGACTAAGAGCTGGGATATAAGGACGGGTGAAGACATGGACCATCCAAGACGGAACGACGGCCTGCAAGAAGCGAGGTCGACGCTTTATCAATTAGTGTTAGTGACTGGGTCGTAAGACGATACAATGATTCCCATTACATATGATTATGAGGATCCCCATTAGACTGATTATGAGGAAACGGTAGAAAACATGAGTTAATAAAAGTTATAAATAAATAAAATAAGATCTAGAGAGGTCTAAGGCCTTGATATTCAGGGATGTAGTGTTGGAGCGTGTGACCCAGATCCTGTTCCTAGAGTTTATGAGTAGTGCTCACGACTGGGAACCTCGTTATCTACAAGTACCTGCCAGAGGTCTTGCTGTTTAGCCCGTCCTCATCAAGAAAGGTCAAATGCTCGTTAATCCAGCCACCAAACCCCGTTTATGAATGGAAAACGGTTTACACACGACTCACAACTGATGACGTTCGAACATTTCTCGAAAAGTGCTTCGTCGATGACCTCTGTTCAAATCGCAACTCTGTAAATGCTTCACTCACGTACTTTAAATACAAATAATCGCCAACAGAACCTAAATACCTAACCTACGCCTAACTATACATAGAAAGTTAATATATAATAGTATTAATTTACATATGAGAATAATCCAATTTCTAATACATATTATGTTATGATTTCTGAATGTGTGTGTGGGGAGGACGACCGCCGCTTTAACGAGCCTGACCTAAGAACGGGTGTTACTACATATCACTGTGGCCGACGTGTTGTGTTGATCAATATATCGCTCTCACAGCTAAACTATTCACAATTTTTAATACCAGTGCTTAGAGGCCATCGAGTTTCTTTCCTTTTTTTCGTGTTAACGTACTTAAACACGTGGAGGTTTGTGCAGCTGTCCTAGACAATATGAAGGGGAGTATAGAGTGTCAATAACTGGCAACGTGATGCTAAAAGTCGCCATCATACAGGGAGACTAGTCATACAGAGGCATGTGATCAGTAGTAGGCCCTGGTAAACTCTACGGAGACAGAACACTGCATTTGACTTATTTATTCACAATGATGGTAATTAGAGGTTCGTGCGTGTATTTACTATTTGTGTCTGCAGAATCGAGCTATTAACTCTTGGACCCCCGACTCTCTGTGTGTGTGTGTGTGTGTGTGTGTGTGTGTGTGTGTGTGTGTGTGTGTGTGTGTGTGTGTGTGGTGTGTGTGTGTGTGTGTGTGTGTGTGTGTGTGTGGTGTGTGTGTGTGTGTGTGTGTGTGTGTGTGTGTGTGTGTGTGTGTGTGTGTGTGTGCGTGCGTGCGCGTGTATGCACGCAAGGTTGCTGTGGTGTGTGAATATCGATGTTTGTCATTACAAATCAATTGTTTAGTGGTTTTTCCAAGGTCGCGACAGTGGAGTGAGACGGTCTAGACATCAACAACACAACACACACATCAGCAGGCTGCCACAGCCAGATATCACCATGGACTTTGGGTAAATGAAGCGGGATATCTACCGTCACTGCGGCTGGCACTGCCTTGGTCACGGGTTCGCGTCGCCTCACAGCCCTAGTGGATGTCCTCATCAGTAGTGAGAAAGGAGACAGATGGAGAATTGATTTTCAAAACGGTTTGGCACTTCACAGTTCCACGCCGACTTGACTCCCGGGGGCCGATGTGAGCAACACCAATTTTTGGGGTGGCGGGATGGTTTGGTTAGGGCTCAGTCAGCGCGCACCTGGCTGGCTGCCGGGTGGGTTAGTGGTCTGTTCCCCCTAGGGGTCCCCACAGCCCACCCAGGGCGCACCTGGACAAANAATGCAAAGATAAAAAATGATGTACCTACTTTAAAACAAATTCCAAGTAGGTAATCTCAAACCGAAGAAACCTGGTTCTTGACACCCTTCCCAAAAGGGCCCTGTGGAGCTACCCCTGCAATGCAGGAAGCCACAGTAATCCAGGGCTACCCCCACATCCCCAAAGGCAATAGCAACCTCGAGAAACTGCACAAATATCAAAGGTAAATTCAAATAATCTATATACAGTACTATTAGGCTGCTAGTCTTTTGTGTGATACATTATCAATATCTTGTGAGGTCCATGAACACTACATCTACAGTATAGGAAGAGCTTTGTGTAGTTGGTTACCATTTTCAAAATGTTAGCATGTTCATGGTAGGATTTATTTTTGACAAAAACCATGATGTGATGATTTTTACAAGATTTGCACAGTAGACGAGTTTCTTTCTTAGGATTCTATCCATGAGCATGCAGAGGAGTAAAGTTAGGTTGATTGGTGTGTAGTTTTCTGCTGCTCTTCTGCCTTTCTTGAAAATAGGGGTGTAATTGCATACATATAATATTTTCCAATCCTAGGGCACTTTTCTTGGTATAGGGATTATTTGAACAGAATTCTAGTTTGACAGTTCATTACCCAGTTCTTTATTTGTTATTTTTTACTAAATTTTGCCAACACCTAAAGCTTTTGAGTGTCCCGGTAGTACAGTCAGGTTTATTATCAACTCACATTTCCTATCACTTTTTTTTTTATTTATGTATACAGTATGAGTTCGTACATTCTTGTAAAGTCACTAGCACTCATAGCATTTCGAGCAGATCCTTAATCCAAATTTTTCCACAAAATGCGACCCATCAAATCGTTTAACAAGCAGGTACCCATTCACTGCTGGGTGAACAGAGGCTACAGTTACGGACTGGTGCCCAGTCAATCCTTCCTGGCTAGGATACGAACCCACACCTAATGCACCTGTTCACTATCAGGTGTGTGTTCGTATCAGGCATTGATACGAACACCTATTGCCCCTGTTCACCTAGCAGTAAAAAGGTACGTATCCAGGAGTTAATAAGCTTATAGTTGGGTTGCATCCTGGGGCCAAGATAGTTCAACCTTGGGATGGACCTTGATATAAGCCTAATACTGTATGTATGTATGTATACACAATATGGCTGACTGTCCCCAAGCAAAATGAATTACAGTACAGTATAGTAAGTACATATTAATTATTGTCAATGATCTTTATCATTTTGCACATATAGACCTGTACTGGGAATATCCCTAACTCATTTTCATCTGCTTCAACTATTTGCATGGGTGCTTGGATGCTGTCTAATCTTTTCAGTGCAAACACTGTTGTAAAATACAGTACAGTACATATTTATTCAGTGTTGGCTACCTTTTTATGTCAGATGGTCTCATCTTTCACAAGGTCCTACTTTTCTCTTGGTTTATTCACTGTTCATACATAAAAAGACTTGGTATCTTTATGTTTTAAGCAAGTTTTTTCATAGTTTCTTTTGGGTGATTTGATTTCTTGGATGGCTGCATTCAATGGTCTTTTGTAGGTCTCATAATCCATACGATTCTTTATGTATTGATGTTTCTTCTATAGGGTGAGCTTAGTTTCAAAGTTCTCTGTACTGCTGTTGTCATCCATCTGGTCCAGTTCTATTTCCCTCTCTTTACACATACTCTTTTCAAAGTTTAGATATGACCTTTGTGAAATTATCCTATGATGCTTTAATGTCTTATCTTCATAAGATATTGGTCTAACAGTATTACTGCATATAAATTATTATTCACTTTAGTATTTATCACTAATGTAATAATGATGTAACACAGTGCTTAACATACAATATTTGATCTAATAAAAATGATCATGGTCTAACAGTAATCAAAATTTAACCTATTTTTCTATAGCTGTTCCCTCCTGAGTAATAGTATTGCTATTATATTGATCCATTAATACTTTTTGTGCAAGCTTTCTGAGTATATTCACACAGATATAAAGAAAGAGCAAGTTAAAAAGAGCCCACTTTCTTGACACCAGCTGCAATACATCTCTTAAGCCACAAATTATTAGTAACTAACATCTTATGTCTTCATAATTTATTGCAACTATTTTATGCTTCCTCAGAATACTGTTCAGTTGGATGCCCTATAGCAAGAACTACATAAGTTACATAAATAATAAACACAAACATAATGCTTTTGCAGTAAACATTTCACTAAAATTCATAGTCATCCCCTATGGCTACAGTTCAGTACATTTTTTTCAGTGAACCCTCTAAGCAATAAATTTAACACACTTGTTACATTAAACCACACAAACACTCCATGCATGTTAGGCAACAATAAATTATTAAGTCTGGAGGAATTGGTAAGCAGTGAACAACACAAACCATTGTACCAGTGTTTCACAAACAGTAATGAATCACTCCACGTGGGAGTTGCAGAAAGCTACATAGCGATAAGCTTACTCAAACTTGTGCATGCTGAGTGCACAAACATGTATGAAAGGTCTTAATTAACACACTTCATGGATTATACAAATTGCTCAAGCTATGAGAATACCTCGGTTCTTATATGGGCAAAAAAGTGCACTGACAACTCTATGGTGAAGGCAAATGCACAGAAAAGAATAATTGCTAAATATTTGCACTAGCCCAACAAACGTGTGACTGTAGCCCTTACACTGCCACCCAGTGGATGCGTGTGGGGTGCATGATATATAAATTAAAATTAAAAGTATTAGTTTAACTCCAATGTGAACAGCTTTGTTTAGAGATCTATGAGATCTAGTTCCTGATCCTGCTGTGTGACTGTAGCCCAACTACCAACCACTTGGACTGGATGGTAGACTGTCGATCTCACTTCTTGCAGGTTGGCATTCAATCCCCCCATCATCTAAGTGGTTTGGCACCATTCCTTTCACCCATCATACCCCAAATCCTTATCCCCATGTCCCTTCCAAGTGCTATATTGCCATATTGGCTGTCTCCTGATAATTACCATTATCTCTGTAACCCTACTGATCTCAATAACCCGACATGCTATTGGCCAACAGCCAATAGCATGGATACACTCATAATAAACTAAACTAATACTGTAAATAAGCTTATGCATATGTTAACAAATTCTGAACCTAATTCGTCAAATATGCAACTTGCTTAGCACATAATAAGTTCCTCAACCCATTATGTACCTCTGTAACCTTTCTGCCACAATTAACAAGATGGATATGAAGGCATAATAAATCTATACTACAGTAACCATGAAATAATTAAGTTTCAAGAATATTTGTATAATAGTTAACTGTGGTACACCCTGTATACTGTAAGTTATGTATATGAGATGAGCCAATTGTTACATTATGACAGAAAACAAGGAGACCATGTTCTTTACACTATTTCTCAGCATTCCTTTAAAAATATTGTGTGTTTATTATAAACCAATATACAGTATTATAAATCTATAATTGTATCCAGGCATGGAGACCTCATCTTCAGAAAGACGTACCGGTAGCTGCTGTGGAGAAAGTACAACACCGGGCAACAAAAATAATTCCAGAACCAAGTCGACTCTCATACCAGGAATGGTTGAGGGCCACAGTACTAACAATGTTGCAAACCAGGCATGACAGGGTGGATTTCATTAAAACTTAAAATGCTTAGCAATTTATAGGACGTTGATCCAGATAATTTCTTCAAAAGGTCAGATGTAACAAACAAGGAGCAACGGTTTCAAGTTCAACAAACCACAATGTAGGACTGAAAACAGGAGATACTTTTACACCCACAGGGTTATAAACCCATGGAACTGCCTACCTGCTAATGCCATAAATGCTGAAATTTAAAATACAGCTGGAAAAAATCATCAGGACAACTGGTGGGATCTTTGACAAGCTGCTGACTTCCTGTGCTTATTGAGGCCACCGAAGTGTAAGTGGCCCTCAGTTAAATTCAGGTAAATAATTTGCACATTTTAAGAACTTTATACTGTAGTCACATTAAAAAGTAATTACAGCACTGTACAATAATGTAGCAGCCACACTAAAAATAATGTGGTAGCCACTTAAAGCATCCCTAAACTATTCCACATTCAAAAAATTCTATTCCAAGCATTTAAAGGTTCACAATAATCGCCATAATCGCTAATGACAATTGTACTGTAATCATATTCACTAACTATTATTAGTGACACCTGTAACACATTCCAAGGTTTCCATGAATCACTTAGGACAGTCAAAAGTAAGCAGTTTCACATCAGGCCAAATGATGATCAGCCTGCCAAATAAGGAAGCAAACTGGGTCCATCACAAGGTCAGATGCATTCAGAAATAACACGGTCAAAGACACCATCGTCAGATGAGTTCCGACTCTCATACATGACAAGACAAACCTCACTAGAGCAAACAACCAATCCCACCCTCATTCAAGCTCTCTGCTCTTACCCTCATTCAAGTTCTGTGCTCTCACCCATCCGAGCTCTCCACCCCATACTCGAGCAAGCTCTCTGCTCTTGGCTCTAGGCCTCGCACAAGCTCTCTGCCCTTGGCTCCAGGCCTCGCACAAGCTCTCTGCCCTTGGCTCCAGGCCCTCACACAAGCTCTCTGCTCTTGGCTCCAAGCCTCGCACAAGCTCTCTGCTTCCAGCAACTCTCAGCACCACATCCTACCCAGCTCTGCCAGCAGCATGTAACAAGCATCCTTGTCACTACCTATTATGACACCATCTTACCAGTTCTAACATCCAGCTGCTGTAACCAAACTATGTTAAATAAACATCAAAACCACCACACTTTTGGAAGACTGTCACCCAAAACTCTGTTACAAAAATATATTATCCTCACTTTGTGGAAGTATGTGATAATCCAACCTACCAGCTCTCTTGTGGTGCAAACAGCCCAGAACAAGAATATATACACCAAAGAGGTCTACCCCACTTCTTGGTGTATGTAGAACACTCCAAAAGTTAACATTAGCTCTGGACTATGTTCAGAATTAAAGTACAGTATACTTGCTGGTTGGTCAGTAAGCAAACATACTGGCCTTAATAAACCCTCAGAGGTTGATAGGGCTTGAGCCCAAAACCCACCACAGATATATATATCTGTTGAAAAGGGAAGACTATGCTGAGAAACCATCTCTTTCATTTATCCTATAAAGGCCAAATGCCACCTGACCACATCAGTTGGAATGGGATGTGATAAAGACAATAATGGATGTGATAATCAAGAAACTATACTGTATAATTCTGTTGAGCAAGTCACTAACATGGCTGGAACAAATACAAAAAACACAAATTAGAAAAGAAAAAGAAAAAATCTCTCTCTCTCCTAAACCAAAATGATAGTAATTATCTATAATTTTAACTGAAGAAAAAGAAGGGTCTATAGTCACAACAATTGTATGAATTTTGTAATGGGTGTAATGAAAATAATGCATTTACCTACCCTAATTTAAAGTTTAAATCCACACCAAAAGAAAATTAAGATTTGAGTTCTTATGAAAAGTTCCTTTAGAGCATGGCCCATGGTCACTCCCTGTGCTAAGATTCAACTAGGCCCAAAGGACAGGGCAGCACA
This sequence comes from Procambarus virginalis, assembly GCA_020271785.1. Taxonomy (NCBI): domain Eukaryota; kingdom Metazoa; phylum Arthropoda; class Malacostraca; order Decapoda; family Cambaridae; genus Procambarus; species Procambarus virginalis. Next base: position 15,599,034 of record WNGS01165751.1, read on the forward strand.
TTGAACCAACGCTTCACTTCCTATTTCAATAAGCCCTGCCGGGGTCATACTGGTGCTATTCAATCTAACATTGAGAGCCCATATAGGGTACTTTAGAGACCTTAAAACCTCAAGATAGAACTTGGCCACCCAGTAGTATCGGTGCAGCATTCTGATAGCGATCTATAGCTCCCCAACGGCAGCTGCAACACCTCAATCATGGCCATAGACTTAAATCATTGTTTCTTGTGAGGTATATAGCTTTGTGTGGTGTTGATGCCAGAATCTGCTTTCAGTTTTGTTGCTGTTCCATAGCTAGTCTGGTTGCTTTCCAGGTCTGTATTGGTTGTCAATAGGGTTCAGGTACTGGAAGCTAATATAATCCAGCCAGTCTTTCTTTTCATATGTTTTAGAGATCAGAGTTCTGACACCAGATCAGTCTGATCTTTGAATCTGCTGCTCTATTAGTACACTATGGTGACTCATTATAAATTATCATAACTTTGCTTGTTGTGTGGTGGGGAAATTCCTTATGGAATTCTTCGATACTGAGGGCCATTTCTACTGTTCAGCCCAACTACTTGGGCTGGACAGTAGAGCAGTGGTCTTGCTTCATGCAGGTCAGCATTCAATTCAAGACTGCCCAAGTGGTTGGGCAACATTCCTCTTCCACCATCCCATCCCAAATTCTTATCTTGATCCTTTCCAAGTGCTATACAATCGTAATGGCTTGGCACTTTCACTTGATAATTCCCGTTCCTTAGGCTTGTGTGGAATCATGTTTGGGTACACACACAGTTTCAGATTGCTAGTAGGCAAGAGACTGTTCAAGCCAATGCCAAATTACAGTACAGGCTTGGGTTTTGAACCACCCATTCCTGGGTTTTGTAAAGTTCTCTCAAGATTCAATATTTTTGGAGGCTAGGGTGGAAGTTCTGGGCCACTTTACTTCCTAGTTTCATGAAACGAATGTAGGCACTTCTGGTCCCTTACCTTCAATAACAATAGCTTTTTCTGTTAAATGTCTAGCTTCTGCCTCTTCTGGCTACAGGTTCTAAGAGATTGCAGTCTGTTCTCACACAGAAGTTTGCAGGAGTTAGGTTAGCAGCCTGATATTGTGTTTTTCTTTTGTCAAGGGTCATGCTTGGAGATTCAGAGCCCCAGCTGGCTCTGTCTTGTTGAAATTAACCCTACAGAGCTTTTGCAGTGTGCCAGTCTGCCATGACTGTCATGTCCTCCAGACCCAGTTGGATTTTGACTTGGAGAATGATCAAGAGGACTAGCTCATAAAAGACTTTCATAAATCTCTCTTAAAAAAAACATTGAGATATTAAGAAGGACTGAGGTATTTTTGTTAATAAAATGTATGATTAACATAATTTTCATATAAAAATTTTGTTATTACAGTACAATACATTATTATAATACTTTTTTTAATATAATGTACAGAGTAATAGAAAGGGTTCACAACTGGTAAAACGTATGAAAATGATAGTACCAGAATGTAATTTTCAATCTAATTAAAATCTATAGAACCTGTACTAGCATTTTGTTTAGAGCATAAGAAAATAGTTATGAGTGATAGCTGGGTGATGTACCATCTGTACTGAATAATCAATTTAAGCATTTAACAAGCATTAATTATCAGGATACAGTATGTTTCTGAAATGTGTGCATATGGCTGAGCATTCTTTGTGTGTATATAAATGTTCTGTGATACAGTTGTGTACTTACATGATCTGCTTCAAATGGGATAATTATGGATGACAGATTTAATAAAGAAAACTAAAGTTTCACACTGATCATTCTGAAAAATGCATTAGTGACTAGCTGAAAACCATGGTGTTTATTATACTGTAGCTATAACATCTAAAATAATTACAAGAACATTCCTTTGTGAAAAAGAGTGAACCAGTGGGTGGGTTGTTAGGTGGACAGGTGAAGGTGTGATCAACCAAGAGCATTATACTCATGTGGGACACTTGCAGGTTACTGTTTGTAATCACCAACTGGTCATATATAGGACCCAACAGGGAAGGAGAGGGGAGAAAATTGGATCTCAGTAGTCGCTGTTTTCCGGTTCTTCCGGATCTGATGAGCTTGCCTCCACCTCATGGTAGTCCATTTCCAAGGCAGCTGTGTCTTCCCGAGCCTCGGCAAACTCTCCTGGGATATTGTGAGGGATTGTGGGAAGTGGGTGTCATGAAGAATCATGGGGAATGTGAGTGGGAAAAGGGATGCATAAATGAGATTCAGCGAGAAGACAACACTGATGCCAATACATCACAATGTGTGTTGATTCTCATTTAATTTCATTATATAAATAATTACTATATGGAAATTTATGACATATGCATTAATGAAAACAGATTAATAAATACTGAATGCTCAAATATTAAAAATATATATATACTGTACACCTATGTAAGTAAAACAGTAACAACTGTTTTAAAGAAATGCAAAAAGTATCATTTAAATATGACATGTGAAATCTGAAAAATGTGAAAAATATCCTTTCTATAATTTCAATTCTTTTGTCTTGTTTGTATACATATTTTTGCTTCCATATTTCTTCTGACAAGTATGGAAGACCCTATGTTCTGTAACCTAGGGATTACCTAAATGTGTAACCTAGGGATGTCTTACAATATCATCGTTATCATGGTTAGAACAGTGAACCACTGGAAGAGAAACATCAAGGGTAAATAAAATACAAGACTTGTAGCAGTGATTACACCAGATGACTCTCAACTGACTGACAACCTGAATTCAATTCCCAAGCAGGACGAAACATTTAGACACATTTCCTAACACCCGATGTCTGTCATCTAGCAGTAAATAGGTGCTTGGAGGTCAATTGACTGCTTTGGGCAGCATCCTGGAAAAGATCAGTAATTGGCTAGGGGAGCCTTAATAAGCTTAACAGGTTTCTTTCTCCCACAAAGGGGAAACCACAAACTAGAAGCTATTCACCCTCACACAGATAAAGAAGTTTTCATTAATGAAAACACGCATTCATTCACATACTCCTACAGACAGATATAAGGTCACTGGAACTTACCTTCTTCCATGCCCTCTCCAACATACCAGTGGATGAAGGCTCTTTTGGAGAACATTAAGTCAAACTTTCTGTCCAGGCGTTTCCAGGCTTCCTTGATAGCAGTGGTGTTGGAGAGGACACAGACAGCTCGCTCTACCTTTGCCAAGTCACCACCAGGGACCACAGTGGGTGGCTGATAATTGATGCCCACCTGAAAAAGAACAAGAAATAATGCATTGGCATAAGGAGATATATAAAATAATTTTATCTAGGAAGAAATATTACCCTTAGTCAAAGTAAGTTTTTTTTAAGTTTAGTTTATTTATTATGCACTCCATACCTATCCTGTGGATGATAGTGGAAAGGGTTACAGAGGCACATAATGGGCTCAGGAACTGAACCCCAAAAATTCCTTTTCACAATTCATTCAGTGTCACAATTGAAATGTTTATCCTGCACACTGCCCCCATCCAGTGGAAAGTGGAATATTAACTTTCATGGATTGTCCAAAAAAATTCTATATGCATGTTCAGTTTTTATTTGGAAAGGAAACTAAGTGCGGTTGTTAAGGTACCATATAAGCAAAATGCACGATGCTATGATTTAAGGACTAGTGTAAGGAAAACAAATACTGATTTTTTATTAAAATTAGAATTTCTCATCAGCTCTCCTAGATGTCTAATTTAAAATTTTAGTGCTTATATAATGCCATAAAGCACTTCTTTTAAGTACAGTATATTAATTGCTAAAATTTCATAATATTTCAGTACAGGCTTCAGATGCAAATATTATGGTCAAATGTTAATATTTTGATTTAAATATCTTAAAGAATTTTGGGTGTGAACAATCTAAATATATAGAACAGTTCATACTAAATTATCTTGAATGGACTAGGGTATGGTTATAAGTATTTATCTAGGGGGGCAAAAGACAATTTTATTAATTACAAAATATCATGCTTTGAAATTGTGTAAGACCATTTTCAGCAACTACTTTCCCCCAAAGAAATATTGATCTGCTGAGTCTTACTAAAGAAATGGTCCACTCTATATTCAGTCATCCTAAAATCTGTTAAAAAAACTACATTTATATCCTTGCAGCCAAAAAATTATAAGCAATATCAAATGTAGTGAAATTACTTGTTAATTACTGTACCTTAAAGCCTGTGGGACACCAGTCGACAAATGAGATCGTTCTTTTTGTTCGCAACTCGGCGATGGCCCCATTGACGTCCTTAGGAACAACATCACCTCGGAATAAGAGACAGCAAGCCATGTATTTGCCTTCCAGGGGATTACACTTTACCTGTAACCCAAATTTTTGTGCATAGGTTGTAAATCATTTTGTAATGATTGGTTTAATATAGCCTTATTATGCACTCTTGTATTTCTTAAAGCAGTTCTACATGCTAAGGAAACTTAAATTATTACACACTTTAAACTGATGAAATTGTATAAATTAACTTCTCCGAGATATTCATACCATCTGTTGATCCTGTTCAAAGCATTTGGAGGTGATGGTGCGGACATCAAAGTTGTCGTGCTGAGCATTATCAGTTGACACTACAGGAGAATATGTTGCCTGAGGGTAAAATATATTTCAACTTAGGTTCCTTGTATTTTCCTAATGACTACTACTAGTAAACTGGGTGGGGAAAAGAATGCTTATGGTATCTATACAGTCTATTTATTCCAATTAGTAATGATGAGAAATATAGAGTACAGTATATTAGCTTATTATTAAAAATATATTAACAAAAGAATTGATACAAATTTAATGGTACCAGGAATTGTTGTAATATGATCATTTAGTTTCAACAAATTAACTAACTATATTTCTTATAGTAATGAAGATGAACTGAGAACAGTAGCATACTACCAGTAGAGCACTGCAACAGTGCCTTACCAAAGGGAAATGTATCCTAGGGTATGGCACCAGATTTGTTTGAAACTCTGTTAAGTCAACATTGAGTGCTCCATCAAACCTCAGAGATGCTGTAATGCTGAAACATAAATGTTTGCTATTTAATTTTACTGATATCATTAGTAAAATTGGGTTAGGATCATAGGCAAGTGGTGAAATCTTGTACTGTAATTATTTAGCATCAGTTCATGATATGGTATGCCCAAAATGTTGTACATGTTTCTGTGTATATTTTATAAATAAAATTATTATTATAATTAGATAATAATTATTATTACTTATTATTATCAAAGAAAACACATTAAAATGCTGTATCAATGAGAAAATCAATAGAAGCCAAGAGGAGAATTTAAAACTACACACTGGGTACTAACAAGTGATTTAAACCACTGGGCCACAATATGCTAAACAGTAATGTAACCTGGGATTCAACTGAGTTCTTGAGGCATCTTCTAATACTTCTGAGGTATCAAAGGATGCCTCAGGATCCTAGAAGATTTGGTTGAATCCCAGGTTAAATTACTTTTTAGCATATGGCCCATTGGTTTAAGGCGTGTGCTAGGGAGTAAGTACCCAGTGTGCAGGTTCAAATCCTCCTCATGGCTCCTATTGATTTTCTCATTATTATTATTATTACTGTATTATTATTATTATAATTGGGAGTATGTGTGGTATTTCATATATTCATTTGCTCACTTCATAACTCACTCACTACACAACTTTTCCCATTATATCCCCCTTACCTGGAGACCACCTGACCAATCATGCGGTTGAGATTGGTGTAGGTTGGTCTGGAGATGTGAAGACCTTTCTGGCAAAGGTCATAGATGGCTTCGTTGTCAACCATGAATTCAACATCACAGTGTTCCAGAGTTGTGTGGGTGAACAGGATTGAATTGTAAGGCTCCACTACTGCTGTTGACACCTGAAGGAATATAAATCTTATATTGATTTTTCATAAAGCTCTCAGAATGACTTCGATTATTGAATAAGATCAAAACTTAGTTTATTTATTCTTGTTAATGAAGATGTGTAAAGTACCTAACCTGGACAACTGGGAATATAATGACGTGTCGGGTCTTAACCTGGGATGGTAGACATATAAAAAAAGTCGAACCTGAGGTGCCGGATATATCGAAAAGCAGAGTTTGGACTTCTTGCCATAGTCGAGGGAGAGATGTTCCATCAACAGTGACCCGAATCCTGAGCCAGTTCCTCCACCGAAGGAATGAAAGACAAGGAAGCCCTGAAGCCCAGAACATTGCTCCTGTTGTTTCCTGATAGTGTCACGCACCACATTCAGCTGCTCCTTACCTGCGGAAAAGGGTGATGAAAGAGGAGACTGTGTTTGTGGAAAAACTTCACTTCTTGGTTAGAAACTACTGACAACACATAAGACACCATCCGTGACAACACAAATTAGTGACCCTTAGCAACTCGTACCAACAGTGTAGTGGCCGCGGGCGTAGTTGTTAGCAGCGTCCTCCTTGCCAGTATGGAGAGAGTTGGGAGAGAACAGGTTGCGGTAGGTCCCCGTTCTGATCTCATCTGCAAGAATACAAAACACACAATTAATTTTGGTTGGGGTTTAAAGCCTATAGAGTACCAATATTATTATGGCCTATTGAAATTGAAATAAGTTCTATCGAATGTCTGGATATAACAAGTCCTATTGAGTACGAGGGGTCATTAAGGCCTACTGAGTGACACCATCAATCGCCTATACTTATAATACTTACGCCTATATAAGTAATTCTAAATAATTAACATTACTAAAGCTAATTACCAATAATTTCCCACTTGCATATGTGTAACATACATTACATGCGTAAATGATGATCTTAAAATAGTTAACTTTTTACTTGATCCTCATGGAAGTATTCTAATACAATGATAAGAAAGGCATTTACGCGATTGTGAAAATCATTATAATCGAGTACCTATTCATGGTAATTGATTCAAAATTCAAATTCAAATGTTTATTCAGGTAAAGTTCATACATACAAGAGGTTATACAAAAATTTATAGATTTATAGATAGAGCTAGTATGTACATACAATGCCTAAAGCCACTATTACGCAAAGCGTTTCGGGCAGGAAAAACCAATGTGATATTTGAGATCGGCGCCTCCAAAATTAGAAGAAAACCAGTCTGAGATATAAGTCGGCAAAAACTGTTGATGTTGATGTATATTTTTGCCAGACGAGATAGAAATAATAGCTATTTTTCGTAACCCTTATGAAAAACCGCTGTGTGTATTATGTATACATTTTCTTGGTAGCTGGCACGCGGTGATCAGCTGGTCACGTGCTGCAACTAGTGCTTGTTTCCAGAACTTTCCGGTGGAATCCCTGGTGTAGATGAAGGTCAAGTTATTGATTGGCAGGTGTACATGCATTCTCTTAGTCCGTCTACCCACTACTACCTCCTCCCCCTTTCTTCTACCTCTCCTCCTTCCTTCTACCTCTCCTTCCTTCTACCCGCTTCTACCTCTCCTCCTTCCTTCTACCCGCTTCTACCTCTCCTCCTTTCTTCTACCAGCTTCTACCTCTCATTTCTTCTACCTCTCCTCCTTCCTTCTACCCGCGTCAACTTATTGTCTTTCTACCTGTTTCGACCTCTTAAACTCTCATATAATTATGTTTAGGGTGCCATTTACATTCTTTCCATTTTCCTTTCGTTCCCAACTTATTTCCTCTTTCCCAATTCCTTCCCTATTATTTTATTTCCCCTTTCCCTCCATGTAAGCATCCACCACAATATGTAGTAATAATAAATATAACACATACTACTAATTTATATGGAAAATGAGAGAGAGAGAGAACACTAAAACAAAGTCTGCAATGACCCTATAAATATCTAAAAATAATACAACAGTGGATTGGTACGCCCACTTGATCTACATTTTGAAATTTATTATTTGCGTGGTGGTATATATTATGTTAATTTATGAATACAGTGTGTGCACAACTCACCTAGTTGTGCTTGTGGGGGTTGAGCTCTGGCTCTTTAATCCCGCTTCAACTGTCAATCAACAATGTGTGTGTGCGTAATTATCTAAGTGTAGTGTGTTGAGACAAAGATTGTCACAAAGTTATCTAAGATGTCAGATGACGTCGTCAGACACATTTGAGCCTGGTTGACTGTAATAAAACAAAGCGCGAATTTACCGCGCAGAATTTGCTGCTAGGCTCTTTCTATGTCTCTTTAATTCATAAATATTCGCTAGCTATTCTATGTGCTCCATGGTGCCACCCTTCTCGTGGTGCCCTCAGCAAGTGTGTACATTGCTTAATTGTTAATCCAGGGCGGATTAACTGCACGTTAATAGCTGCCTTGTTCTGGTATTTGCAATCAATAAATCTACCACTGCCCTTGTTTGCGTACAATTAATTCTAAACAGTTGAATGTATCGTTTCTTCGTTGAGATAGAACCAGCTAGATTATTCAGTATCATGTTACCCCCGAACACGATTCCCTAATAGTTTACATCCAGGTCCCTACGGGTCCTCTCGAATAACACATTGCATTTGACGTCAGAATCGCCAACAGACAAAATATGATATACTATAAATCATAGCGCCTCACAACCAACCACTGTTTCCATGCGTGAGACCATCGGTTAGGCCAGGCTAGGTTCGAGCAATTTAGTACATCATTTTTGTGACGTTGTGATAGCTGGAGAGAAGGGGCTGCAAGACCAGGGTGCATTCACACCATTATAACAGTGTGACTAGCTCTATAGCTTACTAATATAAAAGTAAGCTATAGCATTATTATAAATTATAATACAAAAGTAATAAATAACAGCGATTATAATGCAAAACAGTAATATATATTTTATTAGCATGTAAGTACACTTATAGTCCTGGACTAGGTTCAGGACTGAAGCATTCTTGCTTGTTAGTCAGTAAGTTACTGTAGTGACCTTAGGAACTGTCCAGAGGGTGATAGGCTAAATCCAAACACCAGGCCAAACTGAAACTAGCTGTGCGCGTGGCGTCCGGCCGCCCACGTCCCTGGAGCTCCATTCTGTTCCACCACTGACCTATATTTACACCCTTCCCCTTCTTGGTAATTACAGCTATTGTGTTATGAGTAACACGGCTTCCTCCCTTACATGTTCCTAATACGCCCAAAACACTGCTTCAGTTTCTGGGCCCCACCTTTTAAAGTGTCTAAAATCTAATGCTTTCAAAATTGTGCATAGGTTTAGCTTCAATTGTCATTGAAATAAAAGTTTTCGCTGCCATCACGGTGGCTCATCTGCGCTTGAAGTGTCTCCGTCCTTCTGTTATATCGATACCCCTAGAGTATCTTGCACGCCTGCATCAAGTCAACTTCTGAGTCTTATTTTTTCTTCATGTGACACATTGCATATGTGACATTGTCCTTTTATTTCAATTCTGTCAGTTCTGGGTCTGGTCATGAAACACGTTACTGCACTTTCCAGGCATTCCTGTGTTTTATCTGGGGCAAGCTCCATGCTCGTGCTGCATATCCTGGCACTGATCAAGAGTGTGTGTTGTGAAATATCGTGTCTGTGTGTATGTTAGAGGAAGTTGGTGACCTGGCACACGTGCACCTGTGCTTGTCACTCGTACACCCGGGTTATTCATCACACAGCCTAAGACAACAAGTGGGAAGACACACTCACCCAGTTCCTAGTGCTGCTGAGGTTACCCTCGCGTATTAGGCTTCACCTCCTGACGGCACTTTATCCTTCCTACCCCTCAAGAGATTTTCTCCCTGCAACCGCCTCAAGAAAGATTATCATCCATCTTACTAATCCTGTAATTTAGGCTTACTGCTCCCTCTGTATGCGTGATAAATTTCATTTGGAACCATTGTTTATTGTGGCTGAAAACATGAGGGTAGTTTAGCCTTTAAGAACAATCCAGCTGTCGGTAAACATCTTCCCGTGCTTGTTATACTGATTATGTATCTTTATTATTTCCTTTTCCTTTTTATTCTCTTCCTTCTGCTGTCTTGATTCCCAAGGCGCCAGAAAATTGCTGGTCTTGATGAAACCTCAGCACGTAACATTTGTATTTATCATTAAACTTTAAAGACAATATATTTTTATTTGCTTTGTGTATAAAAAATAGAAGATATCTTTACTGCAGAATCTGTAATAGGTTCAATGTCAGAAGAGATATTCAACTCTTCAAATATTTATATTCCAAATACTGCTCGTTTAAAATAATTAAAATACAAATCATCATAAAACATGTAAATAAAAGTTCAAATATCTTATTTTTTTTAATAAGATATTTCTTATTTTGATTGGTGTGTATCCTTATATTGTTTGGCATTTCTCTTCAAAATTTAAATAGTAGGAAATTTTTAAATGTGCCCTCTATCTATCTCACACACACACACACACACACACACACACACACACACACACACACACACACACCACACACACCACACACAGTTGTGATTGACAGTTGAGAGGCGGGCCGAAAGAGCAAAACTCAACCCCCGCAAACACAACTAGGTGAATACACACACACACACACACACACACACACACACACACACACACACACACACACACACACACACACACACACACATACATACATACACACACACACACACACACACACACACACACACACACACACACACACACACACACACACACACACACACACACACTTTCCTGGAGTATGAAGCTCCAGCCTGCAGTCCATACCTACTTAAACACATGACAAAGTTAGAGAAGATTCAGAAGTATGCCACCAGACTAGTCCCGGAACTGAGAGGTATGAGCTGCGAGGAAAGGCTAAGGGGGCTGAACCTCACATTCCTGGAAAACAGAAGAGTAAGGGGAAACATGATATTCTACAAAATTCTCAATAAAATTAACAGGGTGGACAAAGACAAACTCTTTAGCACAGGCGGAACACGAACAAGGGGAAACAGGTGGAAACTAAGTACCCAAATGAGCCACAGAGACGTTAGAAATATTTTTTTCAGTGTCAGAGTAGTTACCAAATGGAATGCATTAAGTAGTGATGTGGTGGAGGCTGACTCTACACACAGTTTAAAATGTAGATATGATAAGCCCAGTAGGCTCAGGAATCTGTACACCAGTTGATTGACAGTTGAGAGGCGGGATCAAAGAGCCAGAGCTCAACCTCCGCAAGCACAACTAGGTGAATACACACATACACACAAACAAAAAAATATTAGAAAATTTTCTTTTGGAAATCGAGAAGGTGGTGGAGGCCAAAACCGTCAATAGTTTCAGAGCGTTAAGCGACAAAGAGTACAGGGAAGACGGGACACCTCGAGCGTAGCTCTTATCCTGTAACTACACTTAGGTAATTACATACACACACACTGCCAACAATCACGAAACCACCATTTTCCACCTACGTTGATGATGCGGAGGGGGGGGGGGAAGAGTTCAACAGTGTTGTTCTAATGGTCGTTTACATAAGCAGTCCTTCTGGCAGCTGATGATACTAATATCTTGTATCATCACAAGTGACCGTCATAACCCCCTCTTCCCCCAAGCCTCCCTTTCTCAATCCCGTCACCCCTTTACCCCTACCTACCCTCTCACCCCTTACCCACCCATTCCCCTCCCCTCCGTCTAGCACCTAACTCATCACCAACTTACTTCCTTGTTCCAGAAACTTTCTTATCTTTCTTTCACTTTGTTTCCCCTCCTCCGACATTTTCTCCTATCTCCAACGCTTTCTTCCTTCTCTCGACGCTTTCTAACCTCCCCGACACTTTCTTTCCTCTCTAATACTTTCTGCCTTCCCCGAAACGTTCTTCTCTCCTCTATATGTTAGTATTCGTAGGAACAGTAATTATACGGATGTTGTAAACTCTCAAGATATAAGGAGAGAGCGCTACGCCAGTATGAACACAACATTCGAAAGACGACAGAGCGACTAAGAGCTGGGATATAAGGACGGGTGAAGACATGGACCATCCAAGACGGAACGCCGGCCTGCAAGAAGCGAGGTCGACGCTTTATCAATTAGTGTTAGTGACTGGGTCGTAAGACGATACAATGATTCCCATTACATATGATTATGAGGATCCCCATTAGACTGATTATGAGGAAACGGTAGAAAACATGAGTTAATAAAAGTTATAAATAAATAAAATAAGATCTAGAGAGGTCTAAGGCCTTGATATTCAGGGATGTAGTGTTGGAGCGTGTGACCCAGATCCTGTTCCTAGAGTTTATGAGTAGTGCTCACGACTGGGAACCTCGTTATCTACAAGTACCTGCCAGAGGTCTTGCTGTTTAGCCCGTCCTCATCAAGAAAGGTCAAATGCTCGTTAATCCAGCCACCAAACCCCGTTTATGAATGGAAAACGGTTTACACACGACTCACAACTGATGACGTTCGAACATTTCTCGAAAAGTGCTTCGTCGATGACCTCTGTTCAAATCGCAACTCTGTAAATGCTTCACTCACGTACTTTAAATACAAATAATCGCCAACAGAACCTAAATACCTAACCTACGCCTAACTATGCATAGAAAGTTAATATATAATAGTATTAATTTACATATGAGAATAATCCAATTTCTAATACATATTATGTTATGATTTCTGAATGTGTGTGTGGGGAGGACGACCGCCGCTTTAACGAGCCTGACCTGAGAACGGGTGTTACTACATATCACTGTGGCCGACGTGTTGTGTTGATCAATATATCGCTCTCACAGCTAAACTATTCACAAATTTTAATACCAGTGCTTAGAGGCCATCGAGTTTCTTTCCTTTTTTTCGTGTTAACGTACTTAAACACGTGGAGGTTTGTGCAGCTGTCCTAGACAATATGAAGGGGAGTATAGTGTCAATAACTGGCAACGTGATGCTAAAAGTCGCCATCATACAGGGAGACTAGTCATACAGAGGCATGTGATCAATAGTAGGCCCTGGTAAACTCTACGGAGACAGAACACTGCATTTGACTTATTTATTCACAATGATGGTAATTAGAGGTTCGTGCGTGTATTTACTATTTGTGTCTGCAGAATCGAGCTATTAACTCTTGGACCCCCGACTCTCTGTGTGTGTGTGTGTGTGTGTGTGTGTGTGTGTGTGTGTGTGTGTGTGTGTGTGTGTGTGTGTGTGTGTGTGTGGTGTGTGTGTGTGTGTGTGTGTGTGTGTGTGTGTGTGTGTGTGTGTGTGTGTGTGCGTGTGCGTGCGCGTGTATGCACGCAAGGTTGCTGTGGTGTGTGAATATCGATGTTTGTCATTACAAATTAATTGTTTAGTGGTTTTTCCAAGGTCGCGACAGTGGAGTGAGACGGTCTAGACATCAACAACACAACACACACATCAGCAGGCTGCCACAGCCAGATATCACCATGGACTTTGGGTAAATGAAGCGGGATATCTACCGTCACTGCGGCTGGCACTGCCTTGGTCGCGGGTTCGCGTCGCCTCACAGCCCTAGTGGATGTCCTCATCTACCGTCATGTTAATAGGTTGGATATCTACCGGCCAAAACACGAGGGGACGGAATACATCGAGGTGCTCCCTAGAAGATGGAACTCTCTCAGCCTCCCTGCTATCCTTTGGCATGAAGTGTGGCTTCATAAGCCACACTTACACCGCCTCCAGCTTGTGGGAGCACACACCCCTCACCTCCTCCCATACTTCCTACCCCGCCTCCAGGTTATATTTTGCTCGGTTACAACTCCAAGTTTTACACACAACCCTCACTGCACTCTGGTGTAGGTAATGTGGTCCTCCACCACACCCCCTCCCTTAACACACAACTCCACCTTGCCTTGTTTGTGTTGTGTTACCAAAAACTGTCTATAATGACCAATTTACGGATGTTCTGCATGTTTATGGGCAGCAAATGTCATGTGAACTGTCATTCAACAACACAATTATATAAGCATCTTATTGGGTCAATAATTGGCGAGTTTTATCCCACATGGATCCATCCCACGTGTCCTATCACATGAGTATGTTGTCCTCCTCAGAGCACATCTCTCGTACGCTGACCACAGCTTCAGCATCTCTCACCTCGCCTCCATCACCTCCAGGACCATATTTGTACTGAACAAATTTATGTACATAAAGTAGTGAAACTGCCACGCTGGTGCGTTTCCGGTACACTAAACGCTTCAGGTTGGCAGGCCACACAACCTTGCATATGCTGCTGATGTTACTGGCTTTATGTGCTGCTGCAGAGAAATATATTCACTCTGATCACTATTTCCTTCAGGTAATTTTGGTTGACGCCTGTAGATAGTTCTTTTCTAGATGGCTTGTTGTTTTAGGGGTTCGTGCACCAGACACACACAGACTGCAGACAGACGGTAACTACTGTGGGACACGAGAGAGACAGACAGCACAGACACACAGGTAACCACTGGGGAGGGGGGCATGAAGAATGTTATCGACCAGTAAACCAACATTCCGGTGGGCATTCTGGTGGGGGACTACCCTTCTCCCTGGCCCCACTTCCACCAAACATAATCTGATGATTACAAACCAGAGGGAGGGAAGACCTTGTGAGGAAGGAGGAAAGAGGAGGAGGAAGGTGGTGAGGAAGAGAAAGAGGTAATTCCAGGAGCAACCTCTGACCTTTCTTGGAAGTCGTGGGGGGGGGGGGGTTGTGGCCAGGGCCAGGAGGGCCGAAGGGTGATATATTCTACAGTCCCATGAAGCTCTCAGGGCTGGTGGAGCCCTGAGAGGGAAGCCATTACGTTACAACTATATAGCATTGGGAAGGGGCCAGGACTTGGGATAAAACGGGGGGGGAAAGGAATGGTGCCCAAGCACTTGGACGGTCGGGGATTGAACGCCGACCTGAATGAGGAGCCGTGAGAGCTAACATGCTGGAGCTGAGCGCCTGCATGTTGCCACGTATGGTCCAATATTTGTATCGTTGTGTGGAAGGTGTTACCTCTGTATTCTCAGACAAACACAAACAGTGTGACCAAACAAAACCAGCACCATAACCCCAAGTGGTGGCATCATAAGCCCCAATTACCCATAATTCACTTCGATTTAATTTAGATCGATGAGGTAATGGCTTGATTACACCTGGCAGGGAGATAAGTCATACTAATTATAAACGGCCACACAGACACGATCTTTAAGGAAATGTTATTATAACTTACTAAGGCTACATATGTACTTAAGAGGAACCACACTCACGGTTATTAGAGTTAAGATGGAAGGGGATATATACACCAGGTATACTTCACGTCTTGGTGTATACACAGAGAGTTGACTTTAGTTCTGGACTATGTTTAGGGCTAAAGTATACTTCCTGGAGGGTTAGCAGGCTCTTATGGTGGCCTAATTAACCCTCTAGTGGATCATTAGGCCTAGAGCCCAATAACAAGCCAATTAACATAACCAAATCACAAGAATTTACACGACGCGGAATCATCAAAACATTTGTATCCTGAAGACAGGAAACGCTTATGTGCCTTTTAGAAATGGAATTCCTTTCCTTATTGATCGGATAAGTAAATGGCCAGTCACACAGACGTAACTAGCTCGCATGCAGGGAATGGGATGTGGTGTGACGTCACTGTGGCAGGAGGCGTGACGTCACTTACAGCTAGTGTGACGTCACTGGTAAGTGGTGATATCACTATGGCAGGTGGTGTGACGTCACTGTGACGGGGAACTACAGGTGGCTGGTTCAGTAACCTGTCAAACACACAAGCATCGTGTCAGCAAGGAGGACAGTCTGCCTGTTATCATCACTCTTACTGTTCCCCATTTGTAAACTTTTCTTTAATTTGTTTCTCTCCTTCCTTAGACCCATCCCACGCCCCCCCCTACCAGAAAAATTCCTTTACCTTCATCCTCTCGTTCCCCCCTCACTCACCCATCCCCCCTTACACTCTCCCCTCAGTTAACCCCTCCCCGCTACCCTCGTCCCCTCACCCTTTTCCTCACCCCCACCCCCTCTCCCAGCTCCCATTCCAGGTCATCGATTATAAGCCAGCAGGTTGATTCTTGGAAAGACTGATGAAGAATTACACGAAGAGTGGTGCACCCGCTGATAATTCCAGGGATAATGCCATGGTGAAGTGCTGGATAATTCCAGGGATAATGCCATGGTGAAGTGCTGGATAATTCCAGGGATAATGCCATGGTGAGGTGCTGGATAATTCCAGGGATAATGCCATGGTGAGGTGCTGGATAATTCCAGGGATAATGCCATGGTGAGGTGCTGGATAATTCCAGGGATAATGCCATGGTGAGGTGCTGGATAATTCCAGGGATAATACCATGGTGAGGTGCTGGATAATTCCAGGGATAATACCATGGTGAGGTGCCTGAATAATTCCAGGGATAACCTTTATCCCTACATTCAGTTGGCACGCAAGAACCGTAGAGGTAGCAGCATTGTGTACCAGACCTGACGTTGAGTTGGTCACATTAAGTGTACTTGTGCTCAGGTTCCAGTTCCTTACCATGCAGAATAAGGACTTGGTTTCTTCTCCCCAACACTACTTGCTAATCCCTTCTTTAATAACTAATTACCGGGGAGAGTTTTGACAGGCCGCCGGCTTCCTCTCCCCGTCGAGGCCATTAGGGATGCTGGCCCCTCAGGTAAATTCATGTCAATTTAATTAGTCCCAGCTTGCGACGGGCCACTACAAGGGGACTTTACAAGGATATTTGGACAAGTATAAATTGTCTCGACACTAGTTTCTTGTGTTATAATGTCGTCTCGGTGAGCCTGGCACCGGTGGACTATCCTACTATTTCACCGGGACCGTCGGGGGGATCGGACGACGACCCTGCCAGGAGCGAGGCCGTCGTTCTATCGACCAGTCCGAGTGGATAGTGTAGACTGTAGAGGGAGTCATGAGAGAACAAAGACACTCATTATATCAAACATCATCATAAGCCATATTAATGAATGTCATTATTCTTTCCTGAATCCAGGTAATCTCTGCCAGGAAATCTGAATGCACCCTAGAAATATCACTCCTAGACTGACTCGCATCTGGAACTTGTTCCCTCAACAGGTTGACACACGGGAGGTCAGGTCAACTGATAACATGAAGACTCTGCCACACAATTGGCTACAGGTTCATCCTCTTCCTTATATGATTGTTAGAGTTGAATAAAGTTTATTCCTAATGATGCGCATAACAGGCCTATGAAATAAATGGGTCTCTAGGAACAAGTTTCAACTGTGTAGAATCACAGTTCCTGCTTGCAGTTGCACCAGATTCCTATTTCTTACATGATAGCTAATTAGTTTCAAAGAACATTCTGGTGAAATAAATGAGTTTCTAGGACTCATCTGAGCAGGCTTCAGATGAGCTGAGGTAGGATAACAGCTCTTGCTTGCACTTTCACTAGGTACTTCAATCGACAGCCCTAATGAACCCTAGTCTTAGTATTAAAAGAGAGAGAGAGAGAGAGAGAGAGAGAGAGAGAGAGAGAGAGAGAGAGAGAGAGAGAGAGAGAGAGAGAGAGAGAGAGAGAGAGAGAGAGAGAGAGAGAGAGAGAGAGAGAGAGAGAGAGAGAGAGAATATGAATGATACCATAATTAACCAACAGTTGGTCATGACTGTCCCCACAATTAACAATAACTCTCCACAAGTAATGTTAACAACATACTATGATCACAAGGGTCGGCTCCTGCCACTATTTAACACACACTGGCTCTCACACTTAACACACTGGCTCACACTACTGCGCCACCGCCAAAGCAGTGACAACCTAAGAAGTTAATTCATCCACTTATCTATATATTCACGAAACAATATTTTACCAGCAAATAAGAACTGAAGGAGTATAAAAAGTGTCAAATTATCCCTGGACCTTAAAACCTCTACATGTTTTTAATTACGGACTAAACAAGGCAGTTCCCTTGTTACGACGGCAGTTTCCAGCAAAAATAGGAATAATGGCAACTCACCCTTCTGGTGGTTGCCATTAACCATAAAATTCCTTCTTTGCATATATTATTAATATGTTTCTCGGTATAAAGGAAAGATTTTTTTAAGTTTTCAAATCATCTGCTAAATCATGTACGTTGTGGCGGAGGTTATAACGCCGCGATGGTTCTACAATGACCCGAGTTCCAGTCTCCAATGAGGAAGGAATGTTCAGTTGTAATAATTCCCGTTTTCAGTGACAAGAAGTCTGTATTTGGACTGATCAAAATCCTCCATAGGCCAACAGCTGACCTTCCCCAGGGTGGAACCCACAACAGTTGGCTAACTCCCGGGCAGCTATTTATCTTAGGTGAAGAGAGGCATCAGGGCAACCTGTTCTCAGGCGAGGCTCGTTAAACGGCGGCCCTACGCCCTAAGACACATTTATCAACTTAAACGTCCTGGGTTCTATAAATAGGTTTTCCTCACGTAAAAATTAATATTATTATATATTAGAGTTCTATGCATAGGTGAAAGTTAGGTTACCCTCGATATAAGCCTATCATGTCCTGTATATATAAACTGGCTTCCTGTCCCCCCCAGACCCAATGAATGATAAGAAAAAATGGAATTATTCTTTTCCCTTCCTCTCTCTCTCTTCCTCCCACTCTCATTCTTCTGCACCCCTCCCCCCCCCCCTGCTTCATGTCTTCTCCCCCCCCCTCATTACCTGTTACATCGACCCCTTCGTGTGGTTAATTGCAGGTGTGGAGCCCCCCAGGTGAGCCTTGAGTCAGGTCACCGGTGTCAGCTGCTCGCCCCCTCATCACGCCCTGACCTCAGTGGCCAGTCAACTCAAATTACTCACCTGGTTACCCGTACCTCACATCAGCCACGGTGAGTCAGGTCACACTACTGTGTTATGATGAGTCAGGTCACACTACTGTGTTATGATGAGTCAGGTCACACTACTGTGTTATGATGAGTCAGGTCACACTACTGTGTTATGAGGAGTCAGGTCACACTACTGTGTTATGATGAGTCAGGTCACACTACTGTGTTATGATGAGTCAGGTCACACTACTGTGTTATGATGAGTCAGGTCACACTACTGTGTTATGATGAGTCAGGTCACACTACTGTGTTATGATGAGTCAGGTCACACTACTGTGTTATGAGGAGTCAGGTCACACTACTGTGTTATGATGAGTCAGGTCACACTACTGTGTTATGATGAGTCAGGTCACACTACTGTGTTATGATGAGTCAGGTCACACTACTGTGTTATGATGAGTCAGGTCACACTACTGTGTTATGATGAGTCAGGTCACACTACTGTGTTATGATGAGTCAGGTCACACTACTGTGTTATGATGAGTCAGGTCACACTACTGTGTTATGATGAGTCAGGTCACACTACTGTGTTATGATGAGTCAGGTCACACTACTGTGTTATGATGAGTCAGGTCACACTACTGTGTTATGATGAGTCAGGTCACACTACTGTGTTATGATGAGTCAGGTCACACTACTGTGTTATGATGAGTCAGGTCACACTACTGTGTTATGATGAGTCAGGTCACACTACTGTGTTATGATGAGTCAGGTCACACTACTGTGTTATGATGAGTCAGGTCACACTACTGTGTTATGATGAGTCAGGTCACACTACTGTGTTATGATGAGTCAGGTCACACTACTGTGTTATGATGAGTCAGGTCACGTGTGGTGTATTGTGGTGAGTCAGGTCACGTGTGTGTACCTAATAGCCAGAACGCACTACTTGGCCTAGTATGCAAAACCTGATTTGCCTAACAAGCAGTTTCCTAAAATTATATATTTTTAATTTTTTTGTCTTATGAAATGATAAATCAATTATAATACAAATGATTTTTTATTTGAGTTAAAACTAACGTAGAAATATGACCAAACCTAACCTAACCTATCTTAACCTAACCTAACCTAACCTAACCTAACCTAACCTAACCTATCTTAACCTAACCTAACCTAACCTATCTTAACTTAAATCAGTTATTCATGTTCTTAATATAATATTATTAAGCGTCATACTACATATAACCGTCTAAGCATACCACATATAACCGTCTAAGGAAACCAATAAACTTGAATCTATTCCGATCCGTCTAAAGCGTGCTTTTGGGCCGTAAAATATGTCAGGATAACTTGCAGTATTGAAGCATACTCGTGGGTATGCTACCTCCCCCTCCCCCCCCCCCCCCAGGGCCCTCACCTGTGGTGAGGGAGAGCAATACAGTGCTATAATGGAGGGCAGCGCATGGTAATCTTGCGTAAGGTCGAAAATAAGAGGTAATTGTCGTGTCTGAGCGCCGTTTAGGGCGCTGTCTTCCGGGCCCCGGCCGCCGCTTCACATGGCTATGCTTACCATGCTGGTCATGTTGGCTACATAGCGTCCCAGGACCTTGTGTCAGCCACATAGCGTCCCAGGACCTTGTGTCAGCCACATAGCGTCCCAGGACCTTGTGTCAGCCACATAGCGTCCCAGGACCTTGTGTCAGCCACATAGCGTCCCAGGACCTTGTGTCAGCCACATAGCGTCCCAGGACCTTGTGTCAGCAACATAGCGTCCCAGGACCTTGTGTCAGCCACATAGCGTCCCAGGACCTTGTGTCAGCCACATAGCGTCCCAGGACCTTGTGTCAGCCACATAGCGTCCCAGGACCTTGTGTCAGCCACATAGCGTCCCAGGACTGTCAGCAACATAGCGTCCCAGGACCTTGTGTCAGCCACATAGCGTCCCAGGACCTTGTGTCAGCCACATAGCGTCCCAGGACCTTGTGTCAGCAACATAGCGTCCCAGGACTGTCAGCAACATAGCGTTCCAGGACCTTGTGTCAGCAACATAGCGTCCCAGGACTGTCAGCCACATAGCGTTCCAGGACCTTGTGTCAGCCACATAGCGTCCCAGGACCTTGTGTCAGCCACATAGCGTCCCAGGACCTTGTGTCAGCCACATAGCGTCCCAGGACCTTGTGTCAGCCACATAGCGTCCCAGGACCGTGTGTCAGCCACATAGCGTCCCAGGACTGTCAGCAACATAGCGTTCCAGGACCTTGTGTCAGCCACATAGCGTCCCAGGACCTTGTGTCAGCAACATAGCGTCCCAGGACTGTCAGCAACATAGCGTTCCAGGACCTTGTGTCAGCCACATAGCGTCCCAGGACCTTGTGTCAGCCACATAGCGTCCCAGGACTGTCAGCAACATAGCGTTCCAGGACCTTGTGTCAGCCACATAGCGTCCCAGGACCTTGTGTCAGCCACATAGCGTCCCAGGACTGTCAGCAACATAGCGTTCCAGGACCTTGTGTCAGCCACATAGCGTTCCAGGACCTTGTGTCAGCCACATAGCGTCCCAGGACTGTCAGCAACATAGCGTTCCAGGACCTTGTGTCAGCCACATAGCGTCCCAGGACCTTGTGTCAGCCACATAGCGTCCCAGGACTGTCAGCAACATAGCGTCCCAGGACCTTGTGTCAGGCACATAGCGTTCCAGGACCTTGTGTCAGCCACATAGCGTCCCAGGACCTTGTGTCAGCCACATAGCGTCCCAGGACCTTGTGTCAGCCACATAGCGTCTCAGGACTTCGTGTCAGCTACATTATGGTCTGGTTGCGTGCCGTGGAGGTCATTTGGACTAATAACCTGTTTCATCCTCCTTCCCTTCTTTTTCATAATTTCTTTCTCTTCTTTTCCTTACCTCCCTTTCTTACCTTCTTTCTGTCTCTTTATCTTTTTTCCTTCCCATCCTTACCTTCTTTCCTTGTCTGTGTTCATTTCTTTCTCTTTAATTTGCTTTCAGTTCTATCTTCCCCCCTCTTCTCTTTCTGTTCCCTGTCTTTAGTTCCTTTCATCCTTCCATCTTTTCTTCCTTTCCTTCATCCTCTTCCTTCCCCATCGCCTCCTTCTTTCCTTTCATCCACATCTTTCCCTGTTCCCTTGCTTCTTGTCTTCATTTCATTCATTGTCTTTTCCTCCTTCCTTTCATTTTCCTCTTTCTTTCTTGCATCTCATTCCCTTCCGTCCTTTCTTTATTTATTTCTTTTAATTTATTTCTCCTCCTTTGTTTACTTCTTTCCCTTCATTCTTTTCCCTTTCATTCTTTTTGTTTTGTTGTTTACTTTTCTGAATTCCGTTCTTATGTATATAATTATTTGTGTAAGTGGTGTTGTATGTAAGCCTAGCGCGCTGGCCTGGCCTGGCCTGGCTTGGGCCTGGCCTGGCCTGGCCTGGCTTGGGCCTGGCCTGGCCTGGCTCGGCCCTGGCCTGGCCTGGCCTGGCCTGGCTTGGCCCTGGCCTGCCTGGCCTGGCCTGGCCCGGCTTGGCCCTGGCCTGGCCTGGAGCTACCAGTGTCAAGTGGGAGTATAGTTTCCGGTTGGAACACACGCGACCATGATGGGGTTGCTGGTTGTGGCCATTATGTCACCTCTTACCTGCCCTTGTGCACACACGCACACACCACACACACACACACACACACACACACACACACCACACACACACCACACACACACACAACACACACACGCACGCACACACCACACACACACACACACACACACAACACACACACACACACACACACACACACACACACCACACACACACACGCACACACACACACACACACACGCACCACACCACACACACACGCACACACACACTGCCCGTACTAAGTGCAGTGTTGTAGTGAAATACCATTAATAGTATGGTATGTAAAGTCTGGTATCATCCGTTCTCGCCAGCGTCCCCAACGTCAAGAAACTGTCGTACTAAAGTGCCTTATCCTAACCTACCAGAGGCCCCACGGACAGAAAACGGGACACTATATCAATTTCGCGAGCCGCTTCCATCACCCGCTCCTGTGCCAGGTAAGTCCACTACGGGCTCACCATAGCCCGTGCTATTTCCCTCGCTCTTGTGCCAGGTAAGTCCACTACGGGCTCACCATAGCCCGTGCTATTTGCCTCGCTCCTGCCAGGTAAGTTACGGGCTCACCATAGCCCGTGCTACTTGGAACTTGTTCCGAGTAGCTGAATCTATAACAACAACAACAGCTTCCATCATCTAGTACGACAGTTTTTGGCCTCAGGTACAGTGTGCGTCAGAATGCGACTTGCTATTACGAGGACGGGTGGTACTGGCTAGTTTTCCTGCCCACCTAACCTACCACAGGACCCTTAACTTACTGTTGTTGAAAACAAAAATCCCAAATTTATTTTCATTTTTTTTTCATTTTTAAATTACGTCCAAAGGCCATACGGACAAACGGCCAAAAGCGACGTTATTTTTAAGAGGACAAGTTGAGTATCCCAGAGTGTGGTACCTTCATACCTGCTCTTCCTTCCCTTGTAGGGAAGGGAAGGAACCCTTCCCTTGTAGGGAAGGGAAGGAACCCTTCCCTTGTAGGGAAGGGAAGGAACCCTTCCCTTGTAGGAAAGGGAAGGAACCCTTCCCTTCTACTTCCCTCTGTAGTACCGTGTTCATAACAGATTTTTTGTTATAAAATTATAATGTAACTAACGGAAAATTATTTGTTGCTTGTCGAGCTCCCAGATCATAGCTCATGAGCCGCACGCCAGACATCGCCCGGGTTGGAGCCCCAAGCCAGGATTCGTGAAACACTTAAGGGCACACGTACGAAACCCGTACATCTGTTCTCAATCGTGGCGGCTTATTTTGCATGTATTTAATAGTTTATGAGGTCCAAAACGCTAAGAGGTTGTCTGTAATAATAATAACCCTTGGGTTGTGAAGCTTAGGAACTCTTAATATATTAATAAACACAGTTGTTGTTGTTGTTGTTAAAGATTCGCTACCTGGAACAAGAAGTTCCAAGTAGCACGGGCTATGGTGAGCCCGTAGAATAAACACAGACTAAGCAACCAATCGAGAAAAAGATGCACAGGCGTCGCAAATAAACGCTCAAGTACTTGATTAATTCTGGCCCCTAGACAGGGAGAGAGAGAGGACTGGGCACCAATCCTTGACCTAGCTTCACTAAGCGTCATGTATTTCTGAAATGGCTGTCACAAAAGTTCCGAAATACCGCAGAATTCAGGAGGGTATTCGCGCGAGGTTCTGGTTCACCTACTGCTCGACAGAGGTCACTACTGTGTTGTTTGTTTCACCAGTCAGAGGGACGGTAACATTGTTCCTCTTGAGAATTTACAAGAGCAGTGATGAGGATTCCAATCCTCATCACAGCTTCTGTGGATTTTCTCACTGATGTATCACGATAATGTGATTTCTCTGTGTGCTGTTCATCGTATTGTTTAGCCAATTATATTGCAAGCTCAGCTGGACAACTGACCAATCACATACATTTAAATCAGAGGATGTATGTGTACAACATCCTTAACATATTCACCGAGAGTTTTGTCCCACTTCTCGGTATACCCAGTACATAGATTGTCTATTTTATCCCTAAAATGTGTTCTAGAATAAAGTATACCTTCTGGTTGGCCAGTAAACTCATGTATACTCCCTGTATATCTCTCCAGCGGTATAAATATTGCTGGGGAGAAAGACTCCCATATGGATGAAGGGGTGTGTGTGGTGGGCCCCAGCATGGACCTGCACACCCAGGGCGGGACAGATGGCACCTATCTTGAGGTTATCTTGAGATGATTTCGGGGCTTTAGTGTCCCCGCGGCCCGGTCCTCGACCAGGCCTCCACCCCCAGGATGCAGCCCGTGACAGCTGACTAACACCCAGGTACCTATTTTACTGCTAGGTAACAGGGGCATAGGGTGAAAGAAACTCTGCCCATTGTTTCTTTCCGGCGCCCGGGATCGAACCCGGGACCACAGGATCACACATCCAGCGTGCTGTCCGCTCGGTGACCGGCTCCCTTGATCACACCACCAACCTAACTAGGCTGCTCATGTGTCACACGAAGCGCCACTATTACCGTCTTTTTGTTTCACTAAACCGTCGGTTTTTCACACAATAGCATGCAAATTAGAATGTATTGCGAGGAGAGGTATGGAGTACTCACCCACCACGGTGGGTTCCAGGTCAACGAAGACCGCTCTGGGGACGTGCTTGCCCGTCCTCGTCTCGCTGAAGAAGGTGTTGAAGGAGTCGTCACCGTAGCCGATGGTTTCATCAGTAGGCATCATGCCGTCTGGCTGGATGCCGTGCTCCAGGCAGTACAGCTCCCAGCAGGCGTTGCCCATCTGCACCCCGGCCTGACCCACGTGGATGCTGATGCATTCTCGCTGTCGGTACGGAACTGTACGTTATAACATAATAATGAAGTCGTACAATGGGATCGAACCAACGCATCCCAGGACAGAGACTCGTCAAGTGTTACTCAACTAGTTAATTATGGCGGCTTTGTTTACATTTATTAAACTGTTTATCGACTCCGAAGCAACATGAGGTATGAGGTTGTTTATAACAATATTAAGCTTGGATTGTGTAGTTTCGAAACTCATAAACAGTTATATATATATATATATATATATATATAATATATATATATATATATATATATATATATATATATATATATATATATATATATATATATATATATATATATAAACGGCCATGATTAGGGGAGAGATGTACTGGGTCCGTATGGATCAAGGTCTATTGATCTATACGAGGCAGCTCCTACTGGCCATGCAAGGAAGATCACACTGACCAACGCAAGGACGCTTACAGTGACCCATGTATGGAAACATATTTATACTCACCTGAACATATTCACGTACATGTGTAACGTACGCTTGAAACAATCCATCGAACCCACGTGCTTTATGCTACTAAGCTGGGCTGTGATTCACGTCAGACTGCAGGTAGCTGCATCTAACAGCCTGGTTGATCACACCACCAACAAGGAGGCAAGCACGCACTCTCAGTTTCACTCTCACTGCCTAAATTTCTAACCCATTTAAATGGAACAGGGAAAGAGAATGAATGAGGGTCACCACCGTATACAGGGATAGAGGGGGGACTGGGAGATACTACCTGCTAGATGATCAACCAGGTATTTGAGGATTTCAGCAGAGAGCTGAAGGAAATGAAGGACACAATAAAAAGCCTCCAGAGTCAACGTTGAGCAGCTAAGGAAGAGATAAAAAAACAACTCTGGAAGAATCCCAGTCACACCCAGTATGAGTCAATCAACCCCCTGGAAACAAGAGATGAAATTGATGGAGGGCTTTTTCCAAAGGTACCCTCGTTTGTGGAAATGTTACAAAGCAGCCCAGATGCCATGCCTGCTTTGAAAGCAGCCACTTCCCAGGAAGCTGCAAAGTGCACTAGCCAGCTGCTGGTAAGAAAGAGAGCCGTGGTAGTTTATGGAGTTCAGAAACCGGAAGGCTGCACCCGGGAGTGGAGAAGGAAGGCCCGAACAACTCCGACAAAGGTCCTGGAGGGTTTACTTATGGTGGAGGCTGATATCAGTATAGAGAAGGGTTTCAGGCTCGGTGGTTACAAGAAGGAAATGAAGTGACTGATAAAGATGGTGTTCATGAACGAGGCAACAAAAGAGGCACTCTTATCCAGGAAGAGCAATCCTCTAAATATAAGGGAATACAAGGATGATTTTCTGCAGAGGAACATGACAAGGGAAGAAAGAGAGACAGGGCAGCAGAAACAAGAAAGAGACGCAAGGAGAGGAAGGGTAATGGGGAGCCACAGGCTTCAGATCAGCATCTTCAGTAACTTAAGAGAGGAATGGGACCCCTTCAACGGCAGGCCAGTGTCCCCCAGAGAGGAATGTAACAGAAGCCACCCACTGTCTCACCCCACAACTTTTCTCCCCCAATCACCACCTACTCCTCTCCAACCCTTTGAGACTCTTCAGTCCATGACCTTATTCCCCTATCACATACCCTCCTTATTCCCCCTCCCCTGCCCTCCCACCCCAGGTCTTTCCCCTTTCATTTCCCTCCCAGTTCCCCCATCCCATGCCCTCACTGCCCCCCCTCACCCCAGACCCTCCCAGCTCCCCATCCAAGACCATCCCTGCCCTCCCATCCCAGACCCTCTCTACCCTCCTATTCCAGAGACACCAAAGGTAACTAAGGCTGGACAACAGAGAGTCAGCTTCAAACTAATGAACTGAAACAAATGAATTACAAACAATGCAAGTGAACGTGGGGAAAGAGCACAAGATGAAAACTGGATATAATAGCACTCACTGAAACAAAACTGTCAGTTATCATAACAAATGCAGTGTTTCCACCAGGACTACACAGTAATAAAGAAAGAGAGGAAGGAAGGGAAGAAGGGGAATGCCCTATTGATAAGTAAGGAATGGAGTTTCGAGATGGTTATGTCAGGCTGCGAGGGGTTCAGAGACTACATAACAGCCACCATCATGATGAAAGGACAAAAAATATTAGTTCCTGTGATATATATAACCCTTCACTAAATGACAGAGAACCCAGACAAGAGTATGACAGAAACAACATAGCAGTTGATACCATAATTGAAGAGGGCAGGCAGCCTTTGTCGCCTGTAGAAATCAATCCTGCCTGCTTATCATTGAAGACTTCAACCGCAGTTAGATAGACTAGGAGAACAAAGAATTGCACGGAAGCGCAGAATGGAGAACTAAACTTTTGGATGTGGCAAAAAGACACATCTTAAGCCAGCATATAAGGGGATCCACAAGAATGAGAGACAATAGTAACATCACAGCCTTCCACAGAAAATGGCGATGAGTGCGCTGAACAGATGGCGTTGACATCACCAGTGTAGATCACTTGTGTGTTTGTGCAGGGGAGGGGGGGGGGAAGGGGGACTGCACAGAGTCGATAACGAGGACACCAGTAGACTGGCTGGCCTAAAGACCCTGTAATGAGAGCTCGGGTGACTGTATGGGACATCAGGTGACTGTTGAAGGGACCATATGACTGAAGGAGAGGCCAGGGAAGTTTAGAGAAGGTCTAGGTTTGGCTTCCTATAATCAGGGACAAGAAAAAAAAACAAGAAGCTTGTTAGTGGTTATTGAGGTGCCCCTAGGCCTAGAAAATCTAGTTAAATCGTTGAGAAAATCTAGTAAACCGCCTATAAAACTAGAAAATAGAGTAATCTGCCTAGAAAAGCCTGGCCCTGATTATTATCCTCGTAGGAGACTTCAACCCTCCTAGTCTGAAGTGGAAGCAAGCAAGAAGTCAAAATAAGGTAGTAGGCTCGCGAGACCATCCAGCACCGACTGTGTCGCAGAACAATCAAAAGCGCCTAATTATTCAGAACGCTAGTACCAGAGCAAAATTTTAAGACATAAGACGAGTCAAAGGTTCTCTCACAGCACGACTGTGCTGTGAGAGAACGCAACGTACAAAGGGCTAACCCCACGAACTCAAGCCACCCACCTAACCTAACCAACCGAGTCGGGACCAAAGAGCCAAAGATCAACCCCCGCAAGCACAACTAGGCGAGTACCAATGCTGAGATTGAGGTGCAAGATGGGGATAATACTACTGACTTGCATTACGGGCTATTCATGCCCGTGCCACCTCTTAGGTGGCTTAATCTTCATCAATCAATCAATTGACTTGCATTCCCATGACCCATGTCGCTCTGGGCATGATTAGCGGCTTTATTAAGAAAATAGCAAAACTATATCATGTATCAATACAATGTAATATAACCAGTACATATTATTATTTTTAATAACCCGAGGCGCAGTGGTAACACATTCGCCCCGCGGTTCGCAAGCGATTTAGTCTAGGTTCGTATCCTGACCGGGGAGGATTGACTAGGCGCCAATAACTTAACTGTTCCCGCCTATGTTCACTCAGAAGTGAACGATTGGCGGTGCGTATTCGAGGGGAAAACAAGTAAGGTTATCATGAGCTATGGCAAGGAAAAGGTCTCAGCTTGCTAACAGGAGTCAGAGGTCGCCTGTTCCTGTACTCACCAGCGTAAAATAAGATAAAAAAAAACCGTCATCATGCATAGCTGCGCACGCACATGTCTATGTGAGGGTGCGCATGTGTTCCTGACCTTGTTTTCGCCCGCATGCGTTTGTGCCTCTGTATGTCTGCATGTATCTGTGACCATGTTTATGAATAAGTAAGTGTATTTATATGCTTTCCACGCGTTTCAAAACTAAATTAATATACATTTACTTATAATACACGAGTGTATTTGCTATTAACAGACTATACCTCAGGGGGGAGGGGGGGGTACCCATGGTAGTACTTACAGTAACATTTGGTGGATAGATAGTACCAGCATGACGTCATGGTCCCCTAGATAGTACAATTTTGTACTATTAGTTTTATACTCGACAAAAATAAAGCTAAAAGCAAACTTAAATACTCCTAGGCCTAGTACATGTGCTATACTAGGATATAATATATGCACAATATTAGGCCTAGGATTGTTGGGAGAGGTTAAGTTAGGTCTTATATTGATGTTACCAATAAAAACAAATCGTTTGTCCAAATTCAATAACACAAAAACCTACTTTCTTGTGGTCCATCATGTCATATTGGTACTATCGACCAAATGTTACTGGAAGTACTATTATTTTAGGAGGATATAATAGACATATATCCTCAGTGTATAATGACAGTGTGAGGTGGGTGGTGACAGTGTAGGAATGTTGATCAATGCTTGGGTAATATATCTCTCCAACACTGCTACCCAGACACACATCTCTCCTCCTGAACTTACCCCTCCGCTGACCATTGTCTTGGTTGTGTTCTGGGGTTAGATAAACGATGATAATATCCGCAGGTTAGTAGTGAGTGTGTGTGTATGGTGGAGAGTGCCAATGAGGACGGGACAGGAGCACACTTGTCGATGGGCGAGCACTCTACTGACTGGCCCTGGTGTCACCTGCACACCTAATGCCGCCGCCTCGGCCCCGCCCACAGTATGGCTCCCCACCAATCACAACACGCCGCTACCGCCATCCGCCACTCACAAACCGAGGCTGGGCAATGTGGGGCGGAGCTTGTGTGGAAAGAAGCTGCCTGCATATTTGCACCAATTCCTGCAAATATAACCTCCAGCTGACTTATGTGCAAATTTTACGAAATGCGTCTGGGAATCCATAATAAACTAAATATACTTTTTTGGTCATCAGCCGGCTTGAGTTTGTAATACAGGATAATAATTAACCTAAGACTTGCAGAGTTAATGCATTTAAAGTCCAATATGTTAAGTCTTGTCCTTAGTCAGTATAATACATTCCCACTTGCTCTAAATTCCGTGAATACTTGGTCTAGTTCTGCAGTGACGCAAACACCATTAGATGTTCACGCAATGCGGCTAAACAACACCATTTAGGGAGGAAGGTTGAGAGCTGGAATAAAGTAGGCCGGAGACTGCCACAGGTGGATCCTTTTGGGCCAATATCTTCCCTCTTATTTCACTGTTATATTATAAAAGCTATTTCTCGCCAGCTTCCACGAATTTATTATATTCATCAATGTGCCTTGTAATAGCTGAGGATGAAGTGGCCATTTTTGGAGCTGCTTCCATGGGAATGTTTCCAATGTTACTCGCGGTAATTTTGATAGTAGGACGTAGTGTCATAATTATTAATATACAATACTTTTTACTTCACGTTACTTTATATACTTTCGCCCCATGTATCATTTGATCCCGTTGCCACCAGTTATAGAATACACATATCATGTTGGTGTGTTTTCTCGCAGCTCGTCACACGTATATTATTTTGGATTGCCAGAAAGCCTTTGACACAGTACCACACAAGAGGCTAGTGCACAAGCTGGAGATGCAGGCAGGAGTGAAAGGGAAGGTACTCCATTTGATAAGGGAGTACCTAAGCAACAGAAGACAGTCACTGTGAGGGGTGAGGTCTCAGAGTGGCGAGGAGTCACCAGTGGAGTCCCACAGGGATCAGTCCTTGGACCTATATTGTTTCCGATATATGTAAATGACCTCCCAGGGGAAATAGACTCGTTCCTCTCAATGTTTGCTGATGATGCAAAAATTATGAGGAGTATTAAGACAGAGTAATAGTATGAGGCTACAAGATGACCTAGACAAACTGAAGGAATGGTCTAACAAATGGCTACTAAAGTTCAACCCAAGTAAATGTAAGGTAAGAAAGTAGGTGGAGGAAATAGGCCAGACACTGGATACCGAATGGGAGACAAAGTCCTTCATGAAAAGGAGAGAAAGTTCTAGGAGTTGATACATGGCTGAAGATATGACCAAACCATACATCAGAAAATGGAGAAACAACGACTTTTTGGTCCGTCCTGGACCATTATCAAGTTGAATATTTCCTCTATGAGTCTTGCATGTCTCCTTTAGTCGTCATGAATATCTCGTTTAGGAATCCTGAATATCTTATAGAAGTCTTGGGTATCGCCTCTAAGAATCTTGAATATCTCTTTTAGGAGTTTTTAGTATCTCCTCTTGGAGTCCTGAATATCTTCTAGAAGTCTTTGATATCTCCTCTAGGAGTCTTGGATATCTTCTACGGAAGTCTCGAATATCTTCTCTAGGAGTGCAAAATATTTCCTCTAGGAGACTGGAATATCTCACCTGAAAACAAATATCTCCTCTAGGAGTCTTGAATATCTCTTCTAGAAGTCTTGGATATCTCCTCTAGGAGTCTTGAATATCTCCTCGAGGAGTCTTAGATATTTCCTTGGCAAGTCTCAAAGTATCTCCTCCAGAAGTAATGAATATCTCATCTAGGAGTCTTGAATATCTTGTCTAGGAGTCTTGGATATTTCCTACAATTTTGCATAGGTCAATGATCGCTAATGTGTTGGCACTGTGCATGCACCTACCTGGAAGGTGGTTCACCAGACACAATGCCCTACAGTACAAACAGAAAACGTAACTGGCCTTATTTTCCACTTGTTACAACTTGAAATAAAGTTGTTACATCTTTTGGAATAACTTTTTATGATGTATTAGAACGTTGTTACACCTTGCTATATTGGTTGTTACAACTTGTTAAGAGGTGTTAAAATTTGTTCAAATGTTGTAGCAATCGTAGTTTCGTCGTGTGTTTGGTGGATGTGCCCTCAGGAATTTTTCCAATAAATTATGGTGGATGATCCACCATGATTATGGTGGATGACCAGTCTCTGTGGTGTAGTGGTTAAGACACTCGCCTGGCGATCCGCAGGCGCTTTGTCCTGGGTTTGTATCCTGGTTGGGGAGGATTTACTGGGCACAAATCCTTAACTGTAGTTTCTGCTTAACTCAACAGTAAAACGGGTACTTGGTTGTAAAAACAATTCTTCGTGGGGGTCGTATTCCAGCGACTATAGGATTAAGAACTTGGCCAAAAACGCTACACGTATTAGTGGCTGTACAAGAATATATATTCAAAGGTATGATGACCAGTCATCTAGGTATACAATACTTAACCAGACACCAGTCATGAGTTGTAAACTCGAGCCGAGTGAAACTGAAATCAGGTAATCTGAACAATGCACCGAATCTTTCTGTGGCTGTGTAAGCAGTTTAAATGTTGATGCTATGCCAGCTGGATGGCATCCTCCAGTACTCCCTAGTAACATTATGACCCTGCAGGGATTGCCCAAAATGTTGCATGGCACTAAACATTCCAGAATGTCACCCAGCCTAATTCAATGCTACAGTTCCTAACTAGACCTGTACAAACTTTTCTTTAGGAGCAACCAATTGAGAAGCTCAAAAATGTGCTTCTCCAGCTCTGGCATAGGGTGTGGCTCTTGAATTTTCCTCATCATACTCCCTACATGTAAATGGCATAAAATTGTATCACATGCTAGCCCAGGGGTTCGTTAATATAAAATTATGATCAAACACATGAACTTATCGTAAAAATAAGCACTTATAGATTCCAGACCTTTGAAATAATGGACTCAATGAGAAATTAAAATATATTTTCATTTTTACATTCCAGATCATCTGCTGGGGCAAATAACTCAGAACAATTATACTTTTCTAAAGAATAATAAAGCTTTAACAAGTAGTTCCTATACAGTACATTTTCCATGAGATAATATATTACAGAGTGAAATAACAACTTTATTTTGCAATCTTACTCATTAAAATCTCAAATGAAATTGAAATTATGCATATCTTAACAGGAACTAAAACTAAGTCTTTGTTAACAAAAATGCCCAGAATTTAAGATGTTGTTCAGAGATAGGGAAGCTAAAACCCAACTCCTGCAGGGAATTTGAATTACTGTACTTGGAAAATAGGGTTACAGCATCATTGCCCTGAAATTATAGTATCAGCACAAACTATAATAATCTTACATAATATAATTTTATGTACTGTGCTAATGTACTGTACATGATAATATGAATGCTTAAAAATATAAAGAATTTTCTGCACATGGTTAAGTCTCATGCACAAGATCCAGATGAAAAAGTCACTAAATATATGTAGAGATAAACTGGCCTAAAGATGGAAAATTACTCTTGGTTATAACATAAAAAACCTGTACAGTATATATTAACTTCTTTTATTATCACTTTGAGCAGGTACATTACTTATAAGGGCAGTCTGTATAAGGTGAGTATATTCATGAGATGAGGGCTCTATGACAACAAATTAACACCAATAGTATGGTCCAGCAAAACGCTTTCTCCAAATCAAAAATTATGAGTCAGTATCAAAATACAGCACACACATTAATCACCCACTAGCAATTCTCTCTACAACTTCCAGCCATATCATTCAAGATGCTAATCCTTGCTACTACAAGAGTACTCTAGTAAAAACAAAGATAAAAACTAGCACCCATGCATTTAAGCAAGAAGGTAATAACTTGTTTCAACATGAATGATAGGCCCTCTTCTTTATTCATGAATATAACAAATAGGCAGTGAATTACTAATACTGTTGATAACCAAAACCAGATTTATTTTCATATTATTCATTCTTAAATCTATATAAATGAAAATCTTATTTTATACATTTAAATAAATACAAAAGTAAGACAACTAGAATTGTAAAAATTGCATTATGAATGCTGAGATGAAACATTCAAGTGAAAAGGTCTGTTCAAACTTTCTACATTCTTCAATCATTTTATATGTTGCTGATAGAAATAAACCCTTTGTAAAACCAAGTACATGTAATGATTTTTTATAATTATATACTGTACATAATAAGTCTGTGAAAAAAAGGTTAAACATTATGAAGCATTACTTAATTTCTGAAAATAATTAAGAATCATTTAGATAAATGTCAAGTTTAGTTATAAATCTATCAAAGAAATGCCAAAATATATGTAAAACAAATTAGCTGCTGTTGTGCATGTATGGCTGTGCAAAGTTTAATATTAAATACATCAACTACAGTCTGTAAATTTCTTATTTTAGGGGTTTCCACTACAGAGAGCAGCAGCCTACTAGAGTGATGTTAAAAGTTAGAGATTTGATTGATAAGATACAATATCAGTGGTAATGTTGCTTAGGTAGATGATTTGAACTTGGGATTACCATCTGAAAAACTCGTCTCCCAGACCTACAGCAGGTCTTTCACTTTGGCACAACTATGTGCTTCCATTGGTGAACTGAGGCTTATTTTTGATGAGGTAATTTGCCAGCCACTCTATTGGATCTCCAGGTCTGAAATGTGACAACTCATGAAAAGAATGATACATAATTGACTTATTGCTTGGTATTATTTTATTGATGTAAATTAATTGTATACTTTTCCACCTACACATGCACTAGAAAGAGCCACTAATATAATGAAGCACACACATTGAGACAAAATTAATGTACATCATTCTTTGAAACAGCGAATTATTTTGCAGTCACAATAACATGGTTGAAAGCAAATACATAATGTACACCAACTCACATATGTGAAATTAAATGAAAGTAATGCCAGTTTGGTCAGCCCGGGACCCTTAACAAGACAACTGAGAAACAGTGTGGGAGTTTTGTCAATATAAAGCAAGAGAGAGAAGGTGAGGTGAAAGGTCATGGACTCCAATCATCCTATAACTTGAGTTTCTTACAAAATAGTCCTTTCAATATATACTCTCCTCAAATGCTCCTCTTGTTGAATTGGCTCTCATACACAACATGCTCAACATGAATCTTAGTCCTGGTTTTGTTGCCGTTGACTTTTACCTTTTTTAATACATAGTTAAATGCTATGTATTTAATAACAGTTAAATGTAATAATAGTTAAATGCTCTAATTTTCTTAGCAGCATTATCTCACTGAACTTTCTACCTTCTATGCTCTCCTGTCTTGTCTGTTCCTATCCCTTTCTACCCCTCTATGCTCTCCTATCTCGTCTGTTCCTATCCCTTTCTACCCCTCTATGCTTTCCAATCTTGACTGTTCCTATCCTTTTCTACCCCATCTATGCTCTCCTATCTATTTTGTTCCTATCCCTTTCTATGTATTTGTTCTTTCTCTCTTATTTCACACCTTTATTCTTTTTAGCATTTATCTTCCCTTTTCTGTTTACTTTGTTTCATGTTTTACTTCTTTTACCCCTCACTCCTTTCACCTCATGTTCCACCTTGCCTAATACTGACACCCTCTCCCACAGTTTCTTCCATACAACTAGATAAGAGTCCAAGATGGACTCCTAAAACTAAAACATTGTAGCATTTGAGGCAAGCCTAAAGTAAATATTTAAAACATCATATAGTCACTTTAATTACTCAATTGATTTTGCAAGAGATTAGATGCATACCATTCCAACAACACCAACCTTTCTTTGTTCAGCTGTGTGACAGCTTGCAGAAGGATGGGCACCACAGTCTGATCCAGGTACTGCCGAGTTGGTAATGATGACATGTCCACCTTGGGCCTTTTGGCTGATGACTCTCCATTGCTTTCACCACCAGCACCACTCGCTTTCTGTTGGGAAACACATCTTTAACTAAGAAACTAAGTCCCATTTATAACCTATAATAAATTTAATAATATTGAATATCAGTGATTTCATTCTCTCTTTTTTTTTATACTGTATGCATTGCTGTTTCTGGAAGGGCCAAATGGTGACTCCCAGAAGCTACCTTGCTGAGATAGCTCCCCCATACTGATTCACTTCAGTCTTAAGAATACTGTATGGCCTACTGGGGACCAGAGCACAAACCTAGTACCCCCCCCCTCCTCACAGAGGAACAATCCTCACAGAGGATTGCCTCCAGTGAGGCAATCTCCTGCCTCACTGGTGGCAGGAGATTGTTATGATCACCCTCACTGAAAAAACATCCAAAAAGTAAGTGAAGCAATATGGTAAAAACTGCAAGATTCAAAGAAAGCACCGTACAGTACTGAAACAGACAAATGATCAGAAACCAGGTCAAACCCCCAACCTAGTCATGGCTGCTCACCAACAGGTTGAAGCATCACCAGGAGTTCTTGACTTCCACATCATATTAGCCTCATATTAGCTGAAAGACCACAAACTGATACACCTGGTTTTCTAAGAGAGGCTTGAAGCTAATTAGCAATAGAGTAGAAGGAAAACAAGGGACTCACAAGGGAGGAGGAGAGCAAAAACGTCACTTATGAACACAAGACACTGGGATGAGATACCAGATCCAGGATAAAAAAAACTCAATAGGGACCAGGGACATTGACCAAGTAAGGAACCACAAGTACTATGTTAAACCGACAAAACCCCCAAGCCTGAATATCAACGTTTGACATGTTAGAAAACACACCAGCCAGAGCCACAAACCTCTAAGCATCATGAGCCCAAGGGTAAACTGCAGGCTCATCAGACTTAAGGGCACTGCAGACAACTTGGGAAAAACTCTTTTTCTTTATTTTAACTAAATTTAAGTTTACTACCTTTATTGCATTCTTCAGCTTTATCTATTTTATATCCTCACTAGTAGCAATGCATGCATTATAATAAAAACAGAAATACAGAGAAGCATTCTCCTTTTAATAAAGTTTGAACACATTCAAAACAAGCTGTATGTTAAGAAACATTGTCCACACGTTATTGTCTATTGAAGACATTAATCCAAACCACAATGTAGTACAGAAAACATTATATGCTTTTGCATGTATAGGGTACAAATCAATGAAATTGCCTACCCATCAAAGCCATAAATGCCAAGACAATACAGTACTGTACTGAGCTGTACCTTAGTATAAAATTTGGCTAGAAAAAATCCTCAAGTGGGAATAATGGGGTAAGCTCTGACAAGCTGCCGACTTCCTGTCATCATAGAGGCCACTAGACATGGTGCCCCTTCGGTAAATTCAAGTAACTATTCCCACTTTGCTTCATGTAAATTTTAATCTAATGAGTCTTAAAAAGAAAAATCAGAACAAATTAATTAACAATCTTCCTCAGAAATTACTTTTCAACATGGATTTTCAAATACACTCTGCATTATCTATTCTCAAAAATATTCTCTAAAATTAATTATAGCTATTACAAGTACTGTATATAATAAAATCACATCCATTACTTATTATATATACAGCAAAGAATGACAATGCTGTTTTTATGTGTAATGAAATGCCTCTTTCTGGTGGAGCTGCGATGACTCCCTGAAGCTATTTCGCTGATATAGCTTTCAATTACTGGGCCATGTCAGCCGCAGGAGTTCTATTTAGCCTACTGAAGACCAGAGCCAGAACTTTGCCCCCTCATAGAGAAGCAGAAAGCAGGGGAATTACCATCATCACCGTCACTGGGAAAGCATCCAAAAGTCAGCAAAGCAATACAGACAACTGCAAGGTTCATAGAAAACAAAGCATTGAATCAGCCAAACAACTTTGCAAATGAATCATTGAAAATAATTGGTTCACTCAAAATTATCTCAAACTCAGTAGTATTGATGGCCACCACCAGATGACCTGGGCCAACTGGTAGCCAGCTACCAGTCAGTATAGAACTGATGCAAAATGAACCAACAAACTTGCTAAAGAGGGAGGGAGGGACAGAGGAAGTCAGGTAGATACTGGGCCTCCACCAGAAAGAAGAATTTCATTATGTTCAACACTGGTTTTCTGAGAAAGCCACCTGGTAACTCCCTGAAGCTAACAACAGAGACAAAGTCAAACATAGGACTTACCAGGGAGGAGGAGGAGGAGAGACGGCTGGTACTAGGTCGAGAAATGAGATTGTGGGCTGGAAAACACAGCCCAGTACAGTACTTCATACGATCAACTGGCATCAGGAATATTGACCAAGTACTGGGCCACCATTATCCTCTTAGACCTCCAAAATCTCTGAGCCTGAATATTAGTCCACAACATGCTAGACAAAACAGCAGTCAAAGGTGCAAATATATAAACATAGAGGGTAGACTGCAGGCTGAGTAGCTTTTACGACACTTTTAAACAGCCTAAGAAATTTGAGCCCTGAAACAGGGGACCAAGGAAACAGAGTCAATCAACAAAGCATCCACTTTAGTGGAACTGGTGGCATGCAGGTAGGGGCAAAGCACCACCACCGAACACAACAAATAATGCACCCCTGGCAAGACCAATCAAGCAACAATAACCAAAGGACCCCTCTGGAAACCAGCCAACTTATTCTTTACCAGAAATGAAAAAGAAGGCTACAAATCAACAGACTACCACCTAGAGCCAAAAGTACAGAATCTCCTGCCTCCAGAGAAGAGCATGAAGTTCCCCCAACACTGCAGCTAGAGGCAAGAATCAACATAAATGCACATTAAGAAAAATATCCTGGACTGGAGGGCATCCATGAACTGAAAGGAGAGAAACACCATCATCTTATCAAGAGAC
Source organism: Procambarus virginalis (assembly GCA_020271785.1). Classification (NCBI taxonomy): domain Eukaryota; kingdom Metazoa; phylum Arthropoda; class Malacostraca; order Decapoda; family Cambaridae; genus Procambarus; species Procambarus virginalis. The sequence goes on from WNGS01165751.1 coordinate 15,637,531, forward strand.
CAAGTAGGCTTTAGGAGGAGAATGAGCTGGCCAGATGTTACATTTGATGTGGAAGGGGTTAATCCCTGTGGATTATCATGACAACATCGTATCCGACAACCTCGTGACCACGTGTTACAACCCTGGGTTCCTTAGTTGGAAACCAAAGGTCAAATTGAGCTCTAAATAATTACTTTACATTATTTGATAGGATTGCTGATGCGCTTTTATTCCTATCTTCCTGGCCAGACGTAAGACGAATCTTCTTTCTCACAGAGCATTCAGACTCTTGAGCTTATTGTTGATTATTAAAGATTGAACTAGTTATCAGCTATTCTTAGAACTAGTAAAGTAATGAGTAACAAAGGCCGGCGAAGACTTGTATTGTTTGTAGCTGCACGATCAGTTAGGTTATCTTCCCGGCAACAACAACAACAACAACAACTTGGGAGCTCGGAGACTGGAGGCTGCTGTGCTCTTCTCTGGACGGCTGTGCTTGAATCAACACCTCTCCTGTGTGGCTCTGTCTCCTCCTCTTCCTACTCCTCTCTTTCCTTACCCCATGCTGGGGTATTTCTCGTTAAGTTATATTAAGGTATTGTGCTACTAGCTAGGTTTGTGTTTTATTTTGAGAAGTATTGTGTAGTATAAGCCAGTGTTTTGGGCATCCCTAAGTGTTTGTGTTGTGACTAGGGTCTCATGTAGGACTTAACTACCCCAGGCTGCTTCAAGCCTTCGAGTTCTTTTCAAGTAGACTTTACCCTAGCTTGTCCTAATTGTAAAACCTTGTATCCTGCCTATGTGGACCAAGGCTTTTAACGTAAGATAGTGTGGTAAAGTAGTTATTGTTATTATAGTAATGTATATGGGGGTTGTTTGAGGGGTTTAATAAATAAGTTAGTTTTTGAGGTGTATCTATTAATCCTGTTGTAGTGGTGTAGATGATTGTATCCTAGATAACAGATCTGTTTCTAAAACCTTGAAGCATTAACAGGAACCTATGTTCCTTGGGGGCCGGGCCTATCTATTCCACTAATTTTGATACATCTTGATTCTAGCTATTGGCCCTTCTCATTAGTACTCTATACCCCCTATAACAAGTAAGCAAATTCTTAACACCATGTCACTATTGACCAGAGTTTACCAAAATCTTGAGGCAAATATATATTGGATAATGACAGCAGCATACTCTCCACTGGCAAAACTTAGAAAATCATTCTCAAATCTAAGTAAGGAGGCATTCAGAGTGCTTTACAGTACCTATGTGAGACCAGTCTTAAGAGTATGCAGTCCCATCATGGAGCCCCCACCTAAAGAAACACATTAGAAAACTGGAAAAGGTAAAGATATTTGCAACGAGGTTAGTCCCAGAGTTGCAAGGGATGGGATATGAAGAGCGACTGAAGGAACTGAACCTGACAATGTTAGAAAAAAAGAGGGAGCGGGGAGATATGATAGCAGCATTCAAAATACTTAGGGGGATTGACAGTACAAATAAATTAAATGTACACATGGAATACTAACAGAACAAGAGGACATTGATGGAAGCTGGAAACTCAGATGAGTCATAGAGATGTTAGAAAGTCTTCTTTTAGCGTGAGAGTAGTGGGGAAATGGAATGGACTAAAGGAGCATATTGTGAAAGCGAACGCTATTCATAGCTTTAAAACTAGGCATGATAGAGAAAAAGGATAGGAGTCAATGCTTTAAACAACCGGTGGCTAGAAAGACTGGATCTAAGAAAAAACGCTCGATTCTGCAGCAACAAATAGGTGAGTACACACACACATACCAAATGCCAAGAATTATACCTTTTCATTAGATTTGGATTAAAAATTATACAGTACAGAACTATAATTTATTGTGATCTTAATTAAATTATATAACAAGCAAAAAACAAAACTAAAAAAATTGTATGGATAAAATTAAATCTGCCACACTGAAGCCACTAAATAACGCTTCCCTTCCTCTCCTCACACTTAATCTTTATTAAAGGAATGAATCAACCTCTCCAACCAATACTCACACACTGCAAAATATATGTATGCATGCAAACACGCTTTACAGCTATACACTAAAACTAACTGGATACATGAGCGTAAAGGTGAATTTACTCAGGCAAGCAGCAGTACATTTTAAATCCCTAAAACAATTACCTCGACAGCATCACTTACAACATCTGAAGACTCTGCTTCGGAATCCATTCTTTACTGTCCTCCTGAAATACATCATCATTTAAGTTTCACAAACAAATAATTTTCATCAATAAAGTTATAATACACAACCAATAAAAGTTACAAAATATCTTTAATTCCTCTTAAGAGTTGTAATTTCTTCATTAGCAGCGTTTACAGTGGAACCTCGGTACTTAAACAATTTGGCACTCGTTCGCTGTGTTCTTGTTCGATAGTCAACCATTTGTTCAGCGCTCAAACATAAACACGCATCACAGATGAGCCAGTTTTCCCATAGCTGCCGTTCAGTGCACAACACCACTAGACTTCTCAAAACTTTCTTGTGTTTTCTTGAATATTTTTAAAATTCTCAATGAAAGTAAGTCACCATGCACCTAAGAAAGTTTGTAAAAGTTAGTGATAAGAGCCAAGCAAAAAAGAAAATTAGTTAGAATCATGATTGAGATGACAAAAGAACTCATAGCAAAATATGGAAGTGGTGCCCATGTGTCTGCTTGTTACAGAGTTTGGTATACCTAAATCTAGTTCTCTAATAAAAAAATGTGTGCAAAATGGGGAAAATGCAAAGTTTTCTTGAAAAATATCACTCAAAGCTGTGATAATGATAGGGGACTCCCCTGCCAAAGAATAACATCTCTCTTCCTCTGCCTCACCACCTTCTACATATGCAGTCAACTCTTCTAAGCGCAGGTAAAGTGTATACAGTATTTGCATTTATTTAATTTATTTATTGTATTAATACAAAGTATTTATTTTTGTGGTCTGGAATGGATTAATCCAATTTACATTATTCCTTACGGGAACAAAAATGCTGGTGCTCAAACAGATCAACATTCGACCAGCCTTCAGGAACCAATTAAGTTTGAGCACTGAGGTTCCACTGAACTATTAATCTATAAACTTAAAAAGCACAAAAAATCCTTAAGAATGGAATTATTAGTGTGCAATGTGATCTCTTCAGAAGATAAATTCTATTTTAGTCAAAATACTGTCATCATTTGATTATCTAGTGCAATATAGTCATCATTAAATGACTTATGTTTTGTGTCGTTGTTTAAATTACCCATGTTGTCCATATCATTCCAAAAGCTGAAAAGTGTCTTCCGACAGTCATAGGAGGCCACAAAACAATTTGAAGTCAATCTGACTTCAGTTCTTGAGGCCAACACAGGGTCCTATAATACAGTGGTCTACAGTGTTGGCTCAAAACCAAGGGTCCCGGACAGGACAGATATATTTGAGCAAATTTCCTTTCACTTGATACCTCTGTTCAGGTAGCAAATAGGAACACAGTATTTACACAGCTGTTGTGGGTTGCATCCTGGGAAAAGTTAGTAGTTGGCTGAGGAGAGGGGGGGGCTCAATAAGCCAATACTATATTGTAAGTTAATTTCTTTTCTTTTGCACACAGAATCCTGACTTGTGTATGTACCTGATCATATTTCATATGAAAAAAATAATGGTTTTGTTCTTGCTCCCATCACAATGTAATGCTGATGAATGCCAGAAGGAATTTTTACTACTGACCAGGCCAAAGTAAGGGCTAATATGAGATTTTGTGAATTTTCAACACTTTTGAATACAGATCTACCATTTCATAAGAAAAACAAACAAAACTATTACTGTTTTTTCTCATTTAGTGTGGCAATTTTAATAATAGTCACACAGAGGTAATGTGCAATGTTGATCCAGACACCTTCAAAAGGTCAGATGTAACACAAACAAGGAGACTCAAGCTCAAGCCACAGTACAGGACTGAAAACAGGTTTTTTCACCCGCAAGCTTATAAACCTGTGAAACTGCCTACCCGCCGATGCCATGAATGGCAAAACTGTTGAATTTTAAAATTCAGCTACAAAAAATTATGAGGATAAATGGGGGGATCTTCAACAAGCCGGCAGGTTCCTGTCCTCGTCGAGGCCACTAGAGTTTTAGTGGCCCTTAGGTAAATTCAGGTAAATAATTTCATCTGTTGCTGTAACTACTATACACAGGTAATTATCGTAATTATCAAAAGTAGAACAAAATTACTAAATTATCAACAAATTCAGTACACTTACACAACAATGAAGTAATTTACAACATACAGTACTGTATATTTTTACATTTTTCTCCCTTTCATTTGCTGCAAAGAGGATTAAACACTGTACGGTTAGTGTGGACTGATTATAGTCAAACTTCCTACAGTATGTTAGATAATCTATTTTTAAGGATACGGGACTATAATTTAAATTTATAAAGAGATTACTGCATCCCCGAATTAGCAAAATTATTAATTCTAACAAATATAGAAACAAATTTGCAGTTCTTAACTACAGAAAATTGGTATCTAGTCCTGTTGACTTCAATGTTGAAGTTTGCTTAAATTTTAACTTCTATTAAGTACTGTACTATATTTAAAAAGTGAACACCTCATTACAATATGTGGTATGATTGACCAATTGATAATTATATTCAAGTCCAGACAATGCAAAGTTAACAGAAAAAGCCATCATTTGTCTTGTGCAAGTTGATGTGCAAACAAATGTCTAGACTCAAATGGCCTAATAATAATAATGAACTATTCCCACTGGACATGTCTGTGCAGAAGACTACAGTATTGTAATATACATCAGTAGCAAACCACAGGATTGTTCATGTGCATTTTGCAAATCTCAGCGAGAGAACAATTTCACAATGCAGACCTCCATCTGGTCAACTACCCCTTCCCTCTGTAGACCCTAATTGGCTTTTCCTGTGGACCCCAACTGGCCTTTCCCCTCTGTGAACCCCAACTGGCCCTTTCCCTATGTGGACCCCAACTGGCCCTTCTGTCTGTGGACCCCAACTGGCCCTTCCCTCTGTGAACCCCAACTGGCCCTTCTGTCTGTGGACCCCAACTGGCCCTTCCCTCTGTGGACCCCAACTGGCCCTTTCCCTATGTGGACCCCAACTGGCCCTTCCCTCTGTGGACCCCAACTGTCCCTTTCCTCTGTGGACCCCAACTGGCCCTTACCTCTGTGGACCCCAACTGGCCCTATCCTGTGGACCCCAACTGGCCCTTCCCTCTATGGACCCCAACTGGCCCTTTCCCTATGTGGACCCCAACTGGCTCTATCCTCTGTGGACCCCAACTGTCCCTTTCCTCTGTGGACCCCAACTGGCCCTTACCTCTGTGGACCCCAACTGGCCCTATCCTCTGTGGACCCCAACTGGCCCTTCCCTCTGTGGACCCCAACTGGCCCTTCCCTCTGTGGATCCCTACAGGTCATTCACTCTGTAGACCTCTAATGGCTCCATTAGAGGCCTACGTGGACCCCTAATGGCTCCCTCCTTACGTGGACCCCTAATGGCTCCCTCCCTACGTGGATCTCTAATGGTTTCCATATGTGGGCCCCTATGTAGACCACAACTACTGTCCTCTCCCTTACTCTTTGGACCCCCTGTGTGGACCCAAGTACATCCCACAGGCTAAGCCTCCAGTTCCTTGTGATAAGTCATTCACACCTCATGAGTTACATTTGGTGTTTCCTAATGAGTTTTCTACGAAGCCCCACACACTCCGGCGTAGCCTCGCCCCATAGACACTCGTAGAGAATTGTTAAGCATTTCCACAATAGCAGAAATCCAGTGTGTGGAAGACCATTACCTGGAGCCCCGTTGTTTATGTCTCTCTGGCCACTCCAAACCTCCCACTTGTTAGGGAAAAATCTCCAAATTTTCTCGTTGTATATTTGCAAAATGTATATATATATATATATATACCTTCAAATATGTGCATATTTATAATATATTTACAATAATTTGCATTATTAAGGCTTACAATTTATATTTTAAATAGGCCTAAAATGAAGCAATGAAAAGTCTAAATTCGTTTATAAAATATACAGCAATTTAAGAATTTGCATCTCGGATAACAATATTCTAATATAATATAGTAATAAAATTACAACGTACAAGTTTTGTTTATGATACAAGCAGTTTGCATTAAAAAATATAGCTTGAGAAGCGTTCTTGTAAACCATAAACAGAACTGATGACGTAACGAAAGAACGGCATAGGATTTGTTTACTAGAGAGCTGAGAGCTCCTATTGGTCGGTTTTGGAGGCGGCGTCCAGCTGGGATTAATTCATCCAATCCGCGTTGTAACTGATATTGCCGAATTGCCTGAATTTACCTAAGGGCCACTAACACTAGTGGTCTCGACAGGAAGTCGGCGGTTTATCGAAGGTCCCCTCATTTGCCCTGATAATATTTTCCAGTTAGATTTTGAAATTCAACAAAGTCTTGGTATTTACGAACTGCCTACCCGGAACTGCCTACCCGGCTTCGGTGGGTAGGCAGTTCCATGGATTTATAACCCTGTACTCACCTATATATATTTTTTAATTTATATATACAAGAGTTCTTACATCCTTGTACAGCCACTAGCACGCGTATCATTTCGAGCACGTCCTTAATCCTATGTTCCACGGAATACGACCCCGCCAAATCATTTAACAATCCATTTTACTGTTGGGTAAAAAGAGGCTACAGTTAAGGATTGACGCAAAGTAAATCCTCCACAGCCAGGATACGAACCCAGGACAAAGTGCTCGCGAAACGCCAGTTGTGCCTATGGGTGAAAAAGCATCGCCTATTCTCGCCCAACCATTTGGCGTTCACAGTAGAGCGACTGTCTCGCTTCATGCAGATCGGCGTTCAATCCCCAAGTGGTCAGATGCAACACAAAAAAGCATCCCGCGATAGCAGCCACAGACTGACGATTTAAATGCGAGCACAGCACGCAGTATAGTTTTTCACGACCAAAGATCACATTCACTCCAAAAAAAATCTTCCACTTACGGGCTATTCATGTCCGTGCCACCACTTGGGTGGCTTAATCTTCATCAATCAATCACAAACAAGGAACAACGATTTCAGGTTCAACAAGCCACAACTTAGGACAGAAAACAGATTTTTTTCACCCATGTGGGGCATAACAATGCACAACTACCAAATCATCAACATTATCTTGGAGTCAGAATCCACCAGTCACTGATAGTTGTACAACAAGTGGGAGCGGCAGTTATAAAAGTAAAACCCAATCCTAGGAATAGTCAAACGAAATTTTGACGAAGGAAAATGTAGTTATACAACTGTATAAATCTCTGGTGTGCTTCCACTTGGATTATTATATCCACGCATTGAGACCTCATCTTCAGAAAGACATATCTGCATTGGAGAAAGTTCAACACCAGGCGACTAAAATCTTTTCCGAACTAAGCCAACTTTCATACCAGGAACGGTTGAGGGCCAATGGGACCAGACTTGACAAGGCTGCTCTCAGCAAAACTTTTAAATTACTGAACAATTTGGAAGATATTAATCCAGAACACTTCTTCAAAGGCTAGACGTAAGATAAACAAGGAGCAACGGTTTCGTTCTCAACAAGACACACTGAAGGATGGAAATATTTGTTTTCACCCATAAAATTATAAAGTTGTGGAAACGCATACCCGCCGAAGTCGTAAATGCCAAAACATTGCTCGATAAAATCCCCAAAACAAATGGGAGGGGCCTTCAACAAGCCAGGCAACCTTCCTAGCTGTCCTCGTCGAGATCACTAGAGAGAGAGATACGTGAATTTGCCCGAGGGCCACCCTCGAGTAAATTCAGGGAAACCATGGAACCACCTTCCCGACGAAGCCGTAAATGATAAAACATTGCTCGATAACATCATCAGGCAAATAGGGGACATTTGACAAGCCACCGGCTTCCTATCCTCACTGAGAGATAGTGACCCTCTGGTAAATTCAGGTAAATTTACCTGAATTTAAATAAATCTTAGACTTAATAAATAAATCTTAGACTTATTAAATAAATTTTAGCTAATTAAATAAACCTGGAAAGTTTGCTTATTGAAGGCAGTGCTGTGTTAGCAGCATTATACTCTGAGCAAAGCAATGCACTGTTGGCCCCCAACCCAGATGATGGGCACTGGAACCCATGCCTGTGGACTATATTTACAACCACCTTCTCGTCTGTGGACCCTCCCAACTTTGGTATGGCTCTCGGTGTGCGTGGTAGAGTTAGGGAGGGTGTTTGTCTGGTTAGGTGAGGTGTTTGTTTGCTAGGCCCGTGGGTGCACAACTGGTCGGGCTCTAGGGGTTACACAACTGGTCGGAATATGGTCATTTCGGACACGAGGCGATTCGCTAAACTCATTTTCTGTTTTAAAACTGGATGTATTGTTATGCTAGGCTGTATTAGGTTATGTTATCAAGGTTAGGCTGCATTGGGCTTGGTTGGATTAGATTGGTTTGATTTGGGTTACGTTAGGTTGGGTTGAGTTAGGTTAGTCAGGTTTCAAATTCCACTACGCCACGGAGAAGTCTGTGGCGTAGTAGTAAAGCACGCGCCCGGCTCTTCGCCAGCGCTTTGACCTGGGTTCGTTTCCTGGCCGAGAAGGGTTGACCGGACGCCAATCCTTAACTGTTCACCCTGCAGAGAATAGGTTGTTAAACGATTTGGCGGGTCGTATTCCGGGGAAAAAATATGATTAAGGACCTGCCCGAAACGCTATGAATGCTAGTGCTTTACAAGAATTTATGAACTCTTTTATATATAAGTAAAAAAATAAAAAAAAATAAAATACGCTGACGAATCTTCTTGGGTGCGATGAAATTTGATACTGGCATAATTAATTATTACCTTAAATAATTCGTTTGTTAGACAATATATGATATTCAGATCTATAAATTACTTTAGAAAGGCCTATAATGCATATAAATATTAATTTACACACTCCTGGCGCTATACACTAGGAATTTAAATATGGCGTTCAAATAATTTTAGGCAGGGGGTCTCTGGGTCGCTTGGACGCTTACGGTTCATTGACTGCGACCCCACCAGTCGTCAGGCAGCAGCGGTTGGGGTATGTCGTGTCCCTCTAGGTAAGGCTGATATTTTTTTTTTTGCTAATATATCTGAGTAGTTGGGAGGTACGCATGAATGTATAGTCTATCTCCGCCTATAATGCTTAATGCACTATACATTTGTTCGCTATTTTAACATTGAGTTTTTGTAATGTCTCCGAGGGGTCATTTAATTTTTTTTTAATTTTTGCCCCGAGGGGCGAGTTTATTGGGCAGCGCCACTCATCTTACGAGTGGACATACCGCCATAGCAGCATGTACAACACTCATTGTTTCCGTATTTTTATTTTTTCGTCCGGGTTTTGTAGTATTCAAATGTTTGTATTCCACTAATGCTCAATAGTCTGTCCTCTCTCGGATATTGTGGAGATTTGAGGATCATGATTTGCCAATATTATATGGGTAGAATATATGTAAAATACACTTCCCCAAAGTGCTAAACCCCCCGTCGTCAGGTTAGCTTGTTAACGCGGGGTCGTCATCCCTCCCCCCCACCTCCCAACGCATTTTTTTTTTTTTTGAGATATATACAAGAGTTGTTACATTCTTGTACAGCCACTAGTACGCGTAGCGTTTCGGGCAGTCCCTGGAATACGATCCCCGCCGCGAAGAATCGTTTTTTCATCCAAGTACACATTTTACTGTTGCGTTAACAGAGGCTACAGTTAAGAATTGCGCCCAGTAAATCCTCCCCGGCCAGGATACGAACCCATGACATAGCGCTCGCGGAACGCCAGGCGAGTGTCTTACTCCACTACACCACGGAGACTGATTTATTATCAACTTTCATGTACTGTGTATTAAAAATATTTTTTATCGTGTATAAATTAATTTTATTTTCTATGTTTAATTAGGCGTATAGTAGGTTCGGTATTTAGGTTTTGTGGCAATTATTTGCACTTGCAGTATGTGAAGGGTGAAGCATTTACAGTTGGCTGTCCTCAGGCTAGGCTCGCCTACGCGGCGCCCGACCCAAAGCCGCAATCGTCAGTTTTATCCCACTGCGTATTCAGAATTATTCTCGCGTATAAGGTAATATTATTTCACCAAGTAAATAGTTTAAAAACTAAGTTTAGTGACAAGCGACAGTCTTGTGCACAATACTGTAATATATGAACAACTTCCCAACGGGAAGGAGCGGGACACCCCTCCAGGAACTGAATTTACCTTAGGGCCACTAACACCAGTGGCCTCGATGATGACAGTAAGCCGGCGGCTTGTCAGAGGTCCCCCATTTGCCCTGAGGATCTTTTCCAGCTGTATTTTAAAGCCCAGCAGAGTTTTGGCATTTGCGGCTTCGGCGGGTAGGCGGTTCCACGGGTTTAAAACCCTATGGGTGAAAAACCATCTCTGTTTCCTGTCCAACATTCTGGCTTGTTGAGTTTGAACCCGTTGGTCCTTATTCATGTAACATCTGACCTTTTAAAGACATTGTCCTGATCGACATCCTCCAAATTGTTTAGTATTTTAAAGGGTTCTATGAAGTCCCCCCCCCCCCCCGTCATGCCTGATTTGCAGTGTTGTTAGATTTGGCAGTGTTGTTAGCCCCGTGGCCCTCAACCGTTCCTGATACGAGAGATAACCAAGCTCTGGTATGATTTTTGTCGTAAGACATAGCTCCATAGTTCTGGTAAGACATGGCTTTAGAGCAGCTATGTCTTTCTGAAGACGAGGTCTTTATGCCTGGATGCAATAATTCATGTGGGGGCGCACCAGAAACTTGTACAATTGAAGGTCTACTTTCTTTTCCTTGAAGGTAAAGGTACGCATGATTATTCCCAGGGTTGGTTTGCTTTTTTATTGCCGCTCCCACTTGTTGTACAACTATCAGTGATTGGTGGATTCTGACTCCGAGATAATGTTGATGATTTGGTAGTTGTGTTGTGTATTGTTATGCCTCACGTGATGGATTGCGACTCCAAGATCCTTTTCTTCATCTATCTGTTGAAAGGTAGTGCTGTCAATTTGGTAGTTGTGACGTGGATTGTTATGCCCCACATGCAAGATCCTGCATTTATCGATATTAAAAAGTAATCTGACCATTTGCAGAGTTCATGTAGATCTCTTTGTAAAGTTTCAATATGACTTTCGCTTCCCACTTTACCATAGATCTTAGTGTCATCTGCGAATTTGATGTGGTTTGTAATAGTCTCATCTATGTCATTATGTGTATGACAAAAAGGGTTGACCCCAAAATGGATCCCAGCACCCCCACTTAGCACATTGGTGGGGGGTTGGATGAGATATTTGCTTGCTAGGCTTGCGATTACACAACTGGTCGGACTCCGGGGGTGTGACTTGCTGGGCTTCTAGTTGTTCATGGTCGGTCTCTGGTTCGTGCATGATTGTGCACCAATGATTGTTTGAGTACTAGTGCTCCAGTTTTGTTGCTAGGGCTCTATGATTGTATGTTTGCTAGAAATCCGTTTTTTTCCTACAAAGCTCAATTTTTTTGTTTGCGATGGCTCCATTAGTTGGTTTCAAGGGCAAGTGGAGGGTTTTAGGTAGGACTAAGGAGATTTTTCTTGGTCGAGCTGGGAATGGAGTTTGGTTGGACTTTGGGTGTTTAGCTTGGTGGGGGTGGGATGAGATGTATACTTGCTAGGCTTGCGGTTACAGAACTGGTCGGGGTCCGGTTACACAACTGGTTGGACTCCGGTTACACACTGGTCGTGCTCCGGTTACACAACTGATCGGGCTCCGGTTACACAACTGATCGGGCTCCGGTTACACAACTGGTCTGTACTAGTGCTCCAGATTTGTTTGCTAGGGCTCTATGGTTATATGTTTGCTAGAAATCCGGGTTTCTTTTTCGTACATAGCTCAAACTTTTGTTTGCTATGGTTCCATAGTAGGTATCTAGGGCAACTGGAGGGTTTAGGTAAGGCTAAACAGAGTTTTGTTTGGTCGAGCTAGGAATGGAGTTTGGTTGGGCTTTGGGATGTTAGCTTGGTGGGGGTGGGATGAGATGTATACTTGGTAGGCTTGCGGTTACAGAACTGGTCGGGCTCCGGTTACAGAACTGGTCGGGCTGGTTACACAACTGGTCGGGCTCCGGGGGTCTCACTTGGGCTAAGAGTTGTGCATGGTCGGCTTCAGTTCATGCATGGTTGTGCTTCAGATGTATTTTTGTTCGGTTCGTTCATGCTAGGCTTGCAGTTACACAACTGGTCGGGTTCCGGTTACACAACTGGTCGGGTTCCGGTTACACAACTGGTCGGGCTCCGGTTATATAACTGGTCGGGCTCCGGTTACATAACTGGTCGGGCTCCGGTTACTCAACTGGTCGGGCTCCGGTTACATAACTGGTCGGGCTCCGGTTACACAACTGGTCGGGCTCCGGGGGTGTCACTTGGGCTTCAGGTTGTGCATGGTCGGGCTGCGATTCGTGCATGGTTGTGCTTTTTTTGTTTGATTGTTTGTTCAGTTCGTCAGAGCTAGGCTTGCGGTTACACAACTGGTCGGGGTCCGGTTACACAACTGGTCGGGGGTCCGGTTACACAAATGGTCGGGGTCTGGTTACACAACTGGTCGGGGTCTGGTTACACAACTGGTCGGGCTCCGGTTACACAACTGGTCGGGCTCCGGTTACACACACTGGTCGGGCTTCGGTTCGTGCATGGTTGTGCTCCAGAGGTTGTTTGGTTGGTTTGTTCATGCCAGTCTTGCGGTTACACAACTGGTCGAGGTCCGGTTACACAACTGGTCGGGCTCCGGTTACACAACTGGTCGGGCTCCGGTTACACAACTGGTCGGGCTCCGGGTGTGTCACTTGGGTTTCGGGTTGTGCATGGTCGGGCTTCGGTTCGTGCATGGTTGTGCTTCAGAGTTTTTGGTTGGTTTGTTCATGCTAGGCTTCCGGTTACACAACTGGTCGAGGTCCGGTTACACAACTGGTCGGGCTCCGTTACACAACTGGTCGGGCTCCGGTACACAACTGGTCGGGCTCCGGGTGTGTCACTTGGTTTCGGGTTGTGCATGGTCGGGCTTCGGTTCGTGCATGGTTGTGCTTCAGAGGTTGTTTATTCGGTTCGTTCATGCTAGGCTTGCAGTTTCACAATTGGTCGAGGTCCGGTTACACAACTGGTCGGGTCCAGTTACACAACTGGTCGGGGTCCAGTTACACAACTGGTCGGGGTTCAGTTACATCGCTGGTCGGGCTCCATTACACAACTGGTCGGGCTCTGTTACACAACTGGTCGTGCTCCGGTTACACAACTGGTCGGGCTCCGGTTACACAACTGGTCTGTACTAGTGCTCCAGATTGTTTGCTAGGGCTCTATGGTTATATGTTTGCTAGAAATCCGGGTTTCTTATTCGTACATAGCTCAGACTTTTGTTTGCTATGGTTCCATAGTTGGTATCTAGGGCAACTGGACGGTTTTAGGTAAGGCTAAACAGAGTTTTGTTTGGTCGAGCTAGGAATGGAGTTGGTTGGGCTTTGGGATGTTTAGCTGGTGGGGTGGGATGAGATGTATACTTGGTAGGCTTGCGGTTACACAACTGGTCGGTTCCGGTTCCACAACTGGTCGGGTTCCGGTTACACAACTGGTCGGGTTCCGGTTACACAACTGGTCGGGCTCCGGTTATATAACTGGTCGGGCTCCGGTTACATAACTGGTCGGGCTCCGGTTACTCAACTGGTCGGGCTCCGGTTACATAACTGGTCGGGCTCCGGTTACACAACTGGTCGGGCTCCGGGGGTGTCACTTGGGCTTCAGGTTGTGCATGGTCGGGCTTCGATTCGTGCATGGTTGTGCTTTTTTGTTTGATTGTTTGTTCAGTTCGTTCGAGCTAGGCTTGCGGTTACACAACTGGTCGGGGTCCGGTTACACAACTGGTCGGGGTCCGGTTACACAAATGGTCGGGGTCCGGTTACACCAATGGTCGGGGTCTGGTTACACAACTGGTCGGGCTCCGGTTACACACAACTGGTTGGGCTTCGGTTCGTGCATGGTTGTGCTCCAGAGGTTGTTTGGTTGGTTTGTTCATGCCAGGCTTGCGGTTACACAACTGGTCGAGGTCCGGTTACACAACTGGTCGGGCTCCGGTTACACAACTGGTCGGGCTCCGGTTACACAACTGGTCGGGCTCCGGGTGTGTCACTTGGTTTCGGGTTGTGCATGGTCGGGCTTTGGTTCGTGCATGGTTGTGCTTCAGAGGTTGTTTATTCGGTTCGTTCATGCTAGGCTTGCAGTTTCACAATTGGTCGAGGTCCGGTTACACAACTGGTCGGGGTCCAGTTACACAACTGGTCGGGGTCCAATTACACAACTGGTCGGGGTCCAGTTACACAGCTGGTCGGGCTCCATTTACACAACTGGTCGGGCTCTGGTTACACAACTGGTCGTGCTCCAGTTACACAACTGGTCGGGCTCCGGTTACACAACTGTTCTGTACTAGTGCTCCAGATTTGTTTGCTAGGGCTCTATGGTTATATGTTTGCTAGAAATCCGGGTTTCTTTTTCGTACATAGCTCAAACTTTTGTTTGCTATGGTTCCATAGTATATATCTAGGGCAACTGGAGGGTTTTAGGTAAGGCTAAACAGAGTTTTGTTTGGTCGAGCTAGGAATGGAGTTTGGTTGGGCTTTGGGGTGTTTAGCTTGGTGGGGGTGGGATGAGATGTATACTTGGTAGGCTTGCGGTTACACAACTGTCGGGTTCCGGTTACACAACTGGTCGGGTTCCGGTTACACAACTGGTCGGGCTCCGGTTATATAACTGGTCGGGCTCCGGTTACATAACTGGTCGGGCTCCGGTTACTCAACTGGTCGGGCTCCGGTTACATAACTGGTCGGGCTCCGTTACACAACTGGTCGGGCTCCGGGGTGTCACTTGGGCTTCAGGTTGTGCATGGTCGGGCTTCAATTCGTGCATGGTTGTGCTTTTTGTTTGATTGTTTGTTCAGTTCGTTCGAGCTAGGCTTGCGGTTACACAACTGGTTGGGGTCCGGTTACACAACTGGTCGGGGTCTGGTTACACAAATGGTCGGGCTCCGGGTGTGTCACTTGCGTTTCGGGTTGTGCATGGTCGGGCTTCGGTTCGTGCATGGTTGTGCTTCAGAGGTTGTTTATTCGGTTCGTTCATGCTAGGCTTGCAGTTTCACAATTGTCGAGGTTCGTCGTTACACAACTGGTCGGGCTCCGGTTACACAACTGGTCGGGCTCCGGTTACACAACTGGTCGGGCTCCGGGTGTGTCACTTGGGTTTCGGTTGTGCATGGTCGGGCTTCGGTTCGTGCATGGTTGTGCTTCAGAGGTTTGTTGGTTTGTTTGTTCATGCCAGGCTTGCGGTTACACAAACTGGTCGAGGTCCGGTTACACAACTGTCGGGCTCCGTTACACAACTGGTCGGGCTCCGGTTACACAACTGGTCGGGCTCCGGGTGTGTCACTTGGGTTTCGGGTTGTGCATGGTCGGGCTTCGGTTCGTGCATGGTTGTGCTTCAGAGGTTGTTGGTTGGTTTGTTCATGCTAGGCTTCCGGTTACACAACTGGTCGAGGTCCGGTTACACAACTGGTCGGGCTCCGGTTACACAACTGGTCGGGCTCCGGTTACACAACTGGTCGGGCTCCGGGTGTGTCACTTGGGTTTCGGGTTTGTGCATGGTCGGGCTTCGGTTCGTGCATGGTTGTGCTTCAGAGGTTGTTTATTCGGTTCGTTCATGCTAGGCTTGCAGTTTCACAATTGGTCGAGGTCCGTTACACAACTGGTCGGGTCCAGTTACACAACTGGTCGGGTCCAATTACACAACTGGTCGGGGTCCTTACACAGCTGGTCGGCTCCATTTACACAACTGGTCGGGCTCTGGTTACACAACTGGTCGTGCTCCGGTTACACAACTGGTCGGGCTCCGGTTACACAACTGGTCTGTACTAGTGCTCCAGATTTGTTTGCTAGGGCTCTATGGTTATATGTTTGCTAGAAATCCGGGTTTCTTTTTCGTACATAGCTCAAACTTTTGTTTGCTATGGCTCCATAGTTGGTATCTAGGGCAACTGGAGGGTTTTAGGTAAGGCTAAACAGAGTTTTGTTTGGTCGAGCTAGGAATGGAGTTTGGTTGGGCTTTGGGGTGTTTAGCTTGGTGGGGGGTGGGATGAGATGTATACTTGGTAGGCTTGCGGTTACACAACTGGTCGGGGTCTGGTTACACAACTGGCCGGGGTCTGGTTACACAACTGGTCGTGCTCCGGTTGCATAAGCTTCAGATGTTCGGTTCGTTCATGCTAAGCTTTTGGTTACACAACTGGTCGGGCTTCTGAGTGCACAATAAACTACCACTTGCTGGTTGAATAGGGGATGCTTGGAAATATATACACTAATAGCAACCCGTGCTCCGAATTGACAGTACGATTTAATACTAAGTGTAATAAGTACACTTTCTTACTGTCATAAACAGTGTATAATTGCATTTACGGGGCTGTTACATTTACCAAACTCCCTCCCCCGATTTAATTCTCCTCGTTTTCTGTTAAAACACTCAGACTTTTATGATGAAGTTTTCATCTTCAGTTTGCAATTTCCATACTGGAGGGCCAAGTACCAAATCTACACAGTAAAAAACAACTTACTGGAGTGAACGATATGGAAGAAAATGCAGAATAGAACCAGTGAAGAGCAGGGGTGCCATGGGCACAATCAGAGAACACTGTTTAAACATCAGAGGTCCGCGGTTGTTCAATACCTTCCCAGCGAGCATAAGAAATATTGCCGGAACAACCGTGGACATCTTAAAGATAAAACTAGATTGCTTCCTCCAAGGAGTGCCGGACCAACCGGGCTGTGGTGGGTATGTGGGCCTGCGGGCCGCTCCAAGCAACAGCCTGGTGGACCAAACCCTGACACGTCAAACCTGGCCTCAGGCCGGGCTTGGTGAGTAGAACAACTCCCAGAACCCCATCAACCAAGTATCAACCTGTCTTCCTACAAAGATGTCGCTTTTTCACTCGTATGTGTTACATATGGCCAAAAATTGTGGAACAAAAATGGAATCGCTCCTGAAAGTGACGTACTGTACCATTTTCTGTTTTGGGTCCTCTGGCTTATTAGTCTGTTAGGTTAGTAAAGAATACTTTGAATTGGCCGTTTTCTTGACGTTGGAAAGCTTAGAAAGACGGCTGGATGATGATGATATTAATATCTAATAACATATAATAATAATAATCTAATAATAATATAATATCAATAATAATAATAATACTGCAGTCCAAAACAAATAAATCGTGACGTCACGGTCGACAGGCGTGAGTCAGTGACGTCACAGGTGTTGTACGTCACAGGTGCTCTATGCAGCTGAGATAACGGGTACCAAGTCCATCGTAAACAAGGCGATTCGCCCTACGGATTTTGAAACCTACCCCAACTTGACCTAGATTAACCTAACGTCACCCACACCAACTGACCTAACCTAACCAGGCGAAAAACAACCTAACCTATATATATACAAACGGTTTTATTAAGGGAAAACGAGCTTGGTGGCATCAGCTGTGTGGGAGACGACCATACCTCGAGGTAAACCACTCCACCTGTGGTGTACTGGGGCCGCTCAACCCGTATAATTTCTCTCCTAC
The DNA here is from genome assembly GCA_020271785.1 of Procambarus virginalis. Taxonomy (NCBI): domain Eukaryota; kingdom Metazoa; phylum Arthropoda; class Malacostraca; order Decapoda; family Cambaridae; genus Procambarus; species Procambarus virginalis. The sequence continues at coordinate 15,655,173 of WNGS01165751.1, forward strand.
AAGCTAACCGCTGTCTTCTGAGGTATGTTATATCATGCTCGGATGAGATACTTTAAGCATTCAAATATTGCTTTAATATCGGACTTTGTCGTTATTGTTATAAGGTGAGTTCTCAGTTGATTTTCACATTTTTGTTGAGCCTTTTGAAGTATCCAGGACAAGCTCCTCTTGCAGTTAGTAACTTTTTCTAGTTTTTCGGGATGTGCTTGGCTAGTCAATTATATGTTATATAATGGTCACCTAATGCCCTTGTCCACCTAGCAGTAAGTAGGTGCTCAGGAGTTAGTCAACTTGTTGTGGGGTTGTATCCTGGGTGGGTCTATAATTTGACCTGGGGGGGGGGACCTTAGTGACGTGCATGAATACACTCTGGCTTCCGTCCCCAACACTATGAATTATTATTATTTATTAATAATTTAACATGTGTATTTTTCCACTAATAAATTAGGTTTTCCCCTGCAGAGTGGTCGTGTGGCGGATCGTTTGTCTTGACACGCTATCACACACCGAGGCAAGCCTGGATGCAAGAGTGGGGTTGAGCTGGCAAAGAAGCAATTGAAGGGGAATGACCCAGCAAATCAACTGATGTGGCACACACCCAGAGGGAATTGCATCAAACCTTTGTATACTTTCGAAGATGTTAAAAAGTTGTAGACACAAGTTTATTTTTGTCCTTACATGCTTACATTACATTGCTACTGTTAATCAAATGTAACAGATGTTCCCCTAGTAACATTCATGACGATAACCACATTCATATCATGAATGGTAGCAGGATTTTTTCATGGGTCAAGGTAAACTCCATTACATCCACATAAACCTATTATATTCATATTTAAATCATACTTGTAAACCCAGACAATAATTGTTTAAATAGTCATGTGATGATAACTGTAGTTCCCTAGAGATTGTCATTAGATGATAATTGCAGCCTAAGGGTTAATTAGATATTATTCAAACAGAGAAGTTACTTCTCATAAAGAATTTAATTTATAATATTTCATGATTAAAGTTATTAATTACAAGTCATGGTGAATATTTTTCACACTTAAGAGCTAGTATCAAGCAGTGCAAGTTTATGAGCATAATTGCCTTGACGAATCTTGCATGGATGTTAACATTGTTTTGCACTGGTTTTTGAAACCATAACTAAGGAAGTGTGCTTAAATTGTTAGCTCTTATTCATTGTATAATTTGTGGTTGTGATATGGCTGTCATTTCTAGAGCCTTTGCTGCTCGAATATACAGTAATTATCTGTGCCTGCAGTATTTGAACATTATAATGTAGCCTTTCAACAAAACCTATGAGGAGGAAAATTTTGAAGATGACTATAGATTATTAGATATGTAAATGTATATTTTACTGCACAACTTGGTTACAGTGTAACACAGATTTCTAATTATTTGCAAATTTTCTCTAGCCTTTCTCCAGAATTACCTGGCAAATTCCCATACACACGTGGCCCTTACCCGACCATGTATGCAAACCGCCCCTGGACCATTAGACAGTATGCAGGCTTCAGCACTGTTGAGGAGAGTAACAAGTTTTATCGGGAAAATATCAAGGCTGGACAGCAAGGATTATCTGTTGCCTTCGACTTAGCCACTCATAGAGGGTAAGACTATTATTTAGGCAGTGTGTGTGTATAATTGTGTAATTACCTAAGTGTAGTTAAAAGATGCGAGATGTGCTTGTGGTGTCCCGTTTTCTCTATAATATTTGTCATATGATGCTTTAAAACTACTGATGATATTGTTATCCATCACCTTCTCACTTAAATTGTTTCAATCGTTTATGATGCTGCTCACAAAAGAGAACTTTTGTATATTTTTTGGCACCTTCCTTAGGATGAATATACGGCCTCTTGTTCTTGAAATTGCAGATTTCAAACATTCGTCTCTGTCAATTATGTCTATTCATGACATTTATTTTGTGTGTAGTGATCATATTGCCTTTTTTCTTCAATCTTCAGCCTTGGCATATTTGGCATATCAGATCTTATGCCTTCCACAAACCAGATGGTTAATTTCAGGGAGTCAGTGCTAGGTAACACTTTGACAAATAATAGAATACTCGCATGTATTGGTTGACCATCCTTCTCCAATAACATTGGACATGTTCACATGTTGTTAGCTAACGATAACGGTTCTCTCAGAATGCGTCAACTATCTTCCAGCGATGGGTGGTGATTATCCTGTTGTAACCAATGACTGCGCCAGGTAATGGCCACAGGTGACCTGCATACTTAGGCAAGTCACTTGACAAGCACTTAAATGTAGACAAGCTTATGTATTCAATGACTGAATATTTGTGTTTCCCAGACATTTAGATTTCTGGTCTTTGTAGAAGCTTGCAATAACATACAATGACAGCCCTCAAGGTGCCATTATTCTGCTGACATCAGTGGCTAACGGCCTTTTTGGGTGCACACCAGTTGACGAATCCACTCCTGTGCCCTTACTTGTGCACAAACATGCACATTTCAAGACATTGTGAATTCCTAATATCTCGATCTCTCAAATGTTGTGAGCAATTTCCTTTGTATTTCACCACCATTGTATTATTCACTTTTATTATTTAAAGAGATTCTGAAGTTTGCAATTGTAGCATAGGCTCCTCTTGCAATGCCCTTTTATGTGGTCCTCTGGTGACAGTTTACTATCCAAAATCACCCTTACGTCTCCTTTACTTTAGTTATTTAACTTTAGTTATTTAATATCTTTCCACAAAACTTGATGGATGTTTATGGCCTATTTTCATATATTCCACATTTCATTACATGGCATTTATAAACTTTAAATTCCATCTGCCATCTGTTGCTCCATTGATATATTTTTAGGACATGCACAGGCATGTATGTGCTTGCATACATGCATGTTTGGCTTGTGAAGACAAAGTATGCACAAAATTGTTGAGACCATGCTTGGCACCATAGTCAGTCCCAAAATTTTTAGCACCATATAAGTACCAGTACTATACATACTGTATAGTACTGTATCTGTAAAGCTATACTGTATAAAAAAATAGAATTTTCAAAATGGAGATAAATGAAAGATTATCTTACATATATTTACTGTACTGTTTTGTATAAATAATACAGCATACTAATAATAAAGAAGCATATAAAGCACTAAGAAATAGATTAATGAAATATTCTTTATACATGTACAGTGGAACCTCGATTAACGAGTGGCTCTATTAACGAGTTTTTCCAGTAACGAGCAAGCCACTCGCAGCAAATTTGTCTCTATTGACGAGCTCGCCTCTATTAACGAGCGAAACCACATGGTGCTTCCTAGCGTCTCGCGGGTTCTCGCAAATTCTCAGACGCCTCCGACGCCAGTGTTGTTATTTTATCTCACACGACAAGCATCCCTCTGGATTTATTTGCTCTTTTCTTTGGGTTTTTAGTGGTTTTGCGACTACAATTTGTAACACACGATGTCTCCAAAGAAGCTGCTTGCTAAAGATAGTGTTGTCAAGAGGAAGAAAGATACAATTACTGTGGATTTGAAGAAGGAAATTATAGCGAAGCATGAGTGTCGTGTCTGTGTGACTGATCTCACAAGGGAGTATGGCAGGTCCTCATCAACAACTTACACCATTAGTAAGGGAATGAGGAGGTAAGGGAGGATGCTGCCTCTTCCACTGACATCACCCTGGTCAAGCAGTGACAACCCAGTGTGTGAACATGTTTAATGACAATTTGCTGTCTCGTTTTATGGATATCCTAAAACAAAGACAAAAGCAATTGTCAATATAAAAGTTCTTTCCAAAAGTAGAGAAAAGAAGAGCCAGTGATAGTGAACCACAACCTGGTCCCAGTGGGCTGAAAATCCCAAGAAGAGAGAGCCCGCCTGACTCAGAGGTGGATTCTCCTTCCACACCATAACCCCTCTCCTCCATCCCACGTCCCCATCGTCTCCCTCAAGCCAGCAACGACTCTTCATAAGGTAAAGTAAACATTAAAACAGTGCAAGAAAACATTTATAATTACATGTGCAGTATTATATTTACATTAAAAAATGTCATACAAGTATGGATGTTTTTGGGAGTGGAACGGATTAAATTTATTTCCTTTATTTTAAATGGGGAAATTTGTTTCCAAAGACGAGTTTTCCAGGTAACGAGCTCGGTGCCAGAACGGATTAAACTCGTTAATAGAGGTTCCACTGTACTGTACTTTCTTAATATATTTTGAATTTGGTATGTTTTATATACTTTGCTGCTGTATGTTTTATATATTTTATATTGAATGTTTGATGCATTTTATTAAAAGTAATGCTTTTACAGGTATGACTCTGACAACCCCAGAGTTCATGGAGACGTTGGCATGGCAGGGGTTGCCATAGATTCTGTAGAAGACATGAAAACACTTTTCAGTGGCATTCCTTTAGACAAAATGTCAGTGTCAATGACTATGAATGGTGCTGTTATCCCAACTATGGCAATGTATATTGTTGCAGCAGAAGAGCAGGTGGGGATATTCCCGAGCATGTAATGATCATATTTGGACTTCTCATGAGTATTAAAATGAATAATTATAATGTAATACAGTATTTTATTTAGAAAAAGGCACTTATTACAGTATGAATGATTATATATATCAACCGAAAACTACTCGCCCCTGAACAGAAAACAAAGACAACCGAAAACTCACCCCTGAAGGATTCGAACCCAGACAGCCATGAATCCATAATCTCAGCATATCCAGTACTATACCAACTGTTTTTTGTACAATTGCTATGATTGAGGTTCAACAGAATGGCCGGGGAGTGTACGAAGTTTCAGGCTTATTATAAATTACCATTGTTCTTCTTATTTGTTTATTAAATGTAAAATATATCTGTGGGAGGACTGTTCACCAAAATCACTGTTGATGTAAAGGAGCATATCAAAGGAGCTTGGTGTTTTTATTTTATTTTTTTCTGGGTGGACCATATAGATACTTGACTGATGGAACAACTGAAAGGCTTCACCTCAGAAAAAATTATTGATTTGTTAACATCTTATTAATATTTAACTTGACCTTATAGAAATTTTCCTTATTTCATATTTCCTGAAGGGTGTGAGACAAGAGCAACTGTCTGGTACAATTCAAAATGACATCCTAAAGGAATTCATGGTACGCAACACATACATCTACCCCCCTGCACCATCCATGAGAATTATTGGAGACATTATCAGCTACACAGCAGCGGTAAGAGGAAACGAAGGCTGCTATCATTTATACTGTACTGTACTTCATTGTAGTTTTTGCTAAATTCAGAGATGGTCAACTGATAGTATTAAGGTACAATTTTAATTAATGCCCATGTGTTTTCACAATTCAAATATGTTCTTTAATTTACTGATTGGCTAAACAATTAACTAAGTTTCTGTACGAAGGGAATAAATATAATTTGAACAAACATTTTATAAATACATTTTATTTTACCAGTACTACAATGCATTCCAGCACATGCCAAAGTTCAATAGCATCAGCATCAGTGGGTACCACATGCAGGAGGCTGGTGCCAATGCTGTACTAGAGATGGCTTTCACCTTGGCAGATGGACTAGAATACTGCCGCACTGGTCTCTCAGCAGGACTTACTATTGACCAGTTTGCACCTCGCCTCTCCTTCTTCTGGGGTGTTGGCATGAATTTCTATATGGTGAGCAGAGTCCAGTATTTTAATAATAATGAAATCACGTTAAAAGAGGAAATATTTAATACGAAACAAAAACGTTTGTTTACATTTATCATCACAAATCTTGATTAGAATGCATGTCATTTGTTTGAATAATTAAACCATATGGGCAACTGTAATTAGGTTAGATTTTGTCTGTTAAATCTGTTGATTTTGAAAATCAGTGGCCAGAAAATTAGAGAGCACTATTTTACCCAAATTCTTGGCAAAGGATGTACACATGCAAATCATACAAACTGTGACTTCATCACCACTGTACCTTTGACTAGTACTAATATTCACTTACTACTTAATTTAACCCCTGCACTGCACACCTGTTTCATGTGACCACTTCCTGTGACACAGGGGGTTAATTTAAAGTGATATTGAATTANAAAGTAAGGGCTAATATGAGATTTTGTGAATTTTCAACACTTTTGAATACAGATCTACCATTTCATAAGAAAAACACCAAAACTATTATTGTTTTTTTCATTTAGTGTGGCAATTTTAATAATAGTCACACAGAGGTAATGTGCAATGTTGATCCAGACACCTTCAAAAGGTCAGATGTAACACAAACAAGGAGACTCAAGCTCAAGCCACAGTACAGGACTGAAAACAGGTTTTTTCACCCGCAAGCTTATAAACCTGTGAAACTGCCTACCCGCCGATGCCATGAATGGCAAAACTCTGTTGAATTTTAAAATTCAGCTACAAAAAATTATGAGGATAAATGGGGGGATCTTCAACAAGCCGGCAGGTTCCTGTCCTCGTCAAGGCCACTAGAGTTTTAGTGGCCCTTAGGTAAATTCAGGTAAATAATTTCATCTGTTGCTGTAACTACTATACACAGGTAATTATCATAATTATCAAAAGTAGAACAAAATTACTAAATTATCAACAAATTCAGTACACTTACACAACAATGAAGTAATTTACAACATACAGTACTGTATATTTTTACATTTTTCTCCCTTTCATTTGCTGCAAAGAGGATTAAACACTGTACGGTTAGTGTGGACTGATTATAGTCAAACTTCCTACAGTATGTTAGATAATCTATTTTAAGGATACGGGACTATAATTTAAATTTATAAAGAGATTACTGCATCCCCCAATTAGCAAAATTATTAATTCTAACAAATATAGAAACAAATTTGCAGTTCTTAACTACAGAAAATTGGTATCTAGTCCTGTTGACTTCAATGTTGAAGTTTGCTTAAATTTTAACTTCTATTAAGTACTGTACTATATTTAAAAAGTGAACACCTCATTACAATATGTGGTATGATTGACCAATTGATAATTATATTCAAGTCCAGACAATGCAAAGTTAACAGAAAAAGCCATCATTTGTCTTGTGCAAGTTGATGTGCAAACAAATGTCTAGACTCAAATGGCCTAATAATAATAATGAACTATTCCCACTGGACATGTCTGTGCAGAAGACTACAGTACTGTAATATACATCAGTAGCAAACCACAGGATTGTTCATGTGCATTTTGCAAATCTCAGCGAGAGAACAATTTCACAATGCAGACCTCCATCTGGTCAACTACCCCTTCCCTCTGTAGACCCTAATTGGCTTTTCCTGTGGACCCCAACTGGCCTTTCCCCTCTGTGAACCCCAACTGGCCCTTTCCCTATGTGGACCCCAACTGGCCCTTCTGTCTGTGGACCCCAACTGGCCCTTCCCTCTGTGAACCCCAACTGGCCCTTCTGTCTGTGGACCCCAACTGGCCCTTCCCTCTGTGAACCCCAACTGGCCCTTCTGTCTGTGGACCCCAACTGGCCCTATCCTCTGTGGACCCCAACTGGCCCTATCCTGTGGACCCCAACTGGCCCTTCCCTCTATGGACCCCAACTGGCCCTTCCCTCTGTGGACCCCAACTGGCCCTTCCCTCTGTGGATCCCTACAGGTCATTCACTCTGTAGACCTCTAATGGCTCCATTAGAGGCCTACGTGGACCCCTAATGGCTCCCTCCTTACGTGGACCCCTAATGGCTCCCTCCCTACGTGGATCTCTAATGGTTTCCATATGTGGGCCCCTATGTAGACCACAACTACTGTCCTCCCCCTTACTCTTTGGACCCCCCTGTGTGGACCCAAGTACATCCCACAGGCTAAGCCTCCAGTTCCTTGTGATAAGTCATTCACACCTCATGAGTTACATTTGGTGTTTCCTAATGAGTTTTCTTCGAAGCCCCACACACTCCGGCGTAGCCTCGCCCCATAGACACTCGTAGAGAATTGTTAAGCATTTCCACAATAGCAGAAATCCAGTGTGTGGAAGACCATTACCTGGAGCCCCGTTGTTTATGTCTCTCTGGCCACTCCAAACCTCCCACTTGTTAGGGAAAAATCTCCAAATTTTCTCGTTGTATATTTGCAAAATGTATATATATATATATATATATATATATACCTTCAAATATGTGCATATTTATAATATATTTACAATAATTTGCATTATTAAGGCTTACAATTTATATTTTAAATAGGCCTAAAATGAAGCAATGAAAAGTCTAAATTCGTTTATAAAATATACAGCAATTTAAGAATTTGCATCTCGGATAACAATATTCTAATATAATATAGTAATAAAATTACAACGTACAAGTTTTGTTTATGATACAAGCAGTTTGCATTAAAAAATATAGCTTGAGAAGCGTTCTTGTAAACCATAAACAGAGCTGATGACGTAACGAAAGAACGGCATAGGATTTGTTTACTAGAGAGCTGAGAGCTCCTATTGGTCGGTTTTGGAGGCGGCGTCCAGCTGGGATTAATTCATCCAATCCGCGTTGTAACTGATGTTGCCGAATTGCCTGAATTTACCTAAGGGCCACTAACACTAGTGGTCTCGACAGGAAGTCGGCGGTTTATCGAAGGTCCCCTCATTTGCCCTGATAATATTTTCCAGTTAGATTTTGAAATTCAACAAAGTCTTGGTATTTACGAACTGCCTACCCGGAACTGCCTACCCGGCTTCGGTGGGTAGGCAGTTCCATGGATTTATAACCCTGTACTCACCTATATATATATTTTTAATTTATATATACAAGAGTTCTTACATCCTTGTACAGCCACTAGCACGCGTATCATTTCGAGCACGTCCTTAATCCTATGTTCCACGGAATACGACCCCGCCAAATCATTTAACAATCCATTTTACTGTTGGGTAAAAAGAGGCTACAGTTAAGGATTGACGCAAAGTAAATCCTCCACAGCCAGGATACGAACCCAGGACAAAGTGCTCGCGAAACGCCAGTTGTGCCTATGGGTGAAAAAGCATCGCCTATTCTCGCCCAACCATTTGGCGTTCACAGTAGAGCGACTGTCTCGCTTCATGCAGGTCGGCGTTCAATCCCCAAGTGGTCAGATGCAACACAAAAAAGCATCCCGCGATAGCAGCCACAGACTGACGATTTAAATGCGAGCACAGCACGCAGTATAGTTTTTCACGACCAAAGATCACATTCACTCAAAAAAAATCTTCCACTTACGGGCTATTCATGTCCGTGCCACCACTTGGGTGGCTTAATCTTCATCAATCAATCACAAACAAGGAACAACGATTTCAGGTTCAACAAGCCACAACTTAGGACAGAAAACAGATTTTTTTCACCCATGTGGGGCATAACAATGCACAACTACCAAATCATCAACATTATCTTGGAGTCAGAATCCACCAGTCACTGATAGTTGTACAACAAGTGGGAGCGGCAGTTATAAAAGTAAACCCAATCCTAGGAATAGTCAAACGAAATTTGACGAAGGAAAATGTAGTTATACAACTGTATAAATCTCTGGTGTGCTTCCACTTGGATTGTTATATCCACGCATTGAGACCTCATCTTCAGAAAGACATATCTGCATTGGAGAAAGTTCAACACCAGGCGACTAAAATCTTTTCCGAACTAAGCCAACTTTCATACCAGGAACGGTTGAGGGCCAATGGGACCAGACTTGACAAGGCTGCTCTCAGCAAAACTTTAAATTACTGAACAATTTGGAAGATATTAATCCAGAACACTTCTTCAAAAGGCTAGACGTAAGATAAACAAGGA
>WNGS01165751.1:15689988-15702639 GCA_020271785.1 Procambarus virginalis
AGGCAATACTGACAGGTAGGTGGTGGTGGTGGTGGTGAGGCAGAACTGACAGGTGGTGGTGGTGGTGGTGGTGAGGCAAACTGACAGGTAGGAGGTGGTAGGTGGTGGTGGTGGTGGTGAGGCAGTACTGACGGTGGTGGTGGTGGTGGTGGTGAGGCAGATACTGACATGGTAGGTGGTGGTGGTGGTGGTGAGGCAGATACTGACAGGTAGGGTGGTGGTGGTGGTGAGGCAGTACTGACAGGTAGGTGGTGTGTGGTGGTGGTGAGGCAGTACTGACATGGTAGGTGGTGTGGTGGTGGTGGTGAGGCAGTACTGACTGGTAGGTGGTGGTGGTGGTGGTGAGGCAGTACTGACAGGTAGGTGGGTGGTGGTGGTGAGGGCAGTACTGACTGGTAGGTGTGGTGGTGGTGGTGGTGAGGCAGTACTGACGGTGGTGGTGGTGAGGTGGTGGTGGTGGTGGGTGAGGCGAGTACTGACGGTCGTAGACAGGTAGGTTGTGGTGGTGGTGAGGCAGTACTGACGTAGGTTGGTGGTGGTGGTGGTGGTGAGGCAGTACTGACAGGTAGGTGGTGGTGGTGGTGGTGGTGAGGCAGTACTGACATGGTGGTGGTGGTGGTGGTGGTGAGGCAGAACTGACAGGTAGGTGGTGGTGGTGGTGGCGTGAGGTAGGTGGTGGGTGGTGGTGGTGAGGCAGTACTGACAGGTGAGCAGGTGGTGGTGTGGTGGTGGTGAGGCAGTACTGACGGGTGGTAGGTGGTGGTGGTGGGATGGTGGTGGTGGTGGTGGTGAGGCAGTACTGACTGGTAGGGTGGTGGTGGTGGTGGTAGGCAGTCTGACTGGTGGTGGTGGTGGTGGTGAGGCAGTACTGACAGGTAGGTGGTGTGTGGTGGTGGTGAGGCAGTACTGACGTGGTGGTGTGGTGGTAGGTGGTGGTGGTGAGGCAGAACTGACAGGTAGGTGGTGGTGGTGGTGAGGGTATAGGTGGTGGTGGTGGTGGTGAGGCAGTACTGACAGGGTGGTAGGTGGTGGTGGTAGGTGGTGGTGGTAGGTGGTGAGGCTAGTACTGACAGGTAGGTGGTGTGTGGTGGTGGTGAGGCAATACTGACAGGTAGGTAGGTGGTGGTGGTGGTGAGGCAGTACTGACAGGTAGGTGGTGGTGGTGGTGAGGCAGATACTGACAGTGAGGTGGTGGTGGTGGTGAGGCACCACCACCACCACCACCTACCAGTCAGTACTGCCTCACCACCACCACCACAACCACCTACCTGTCAGTACTGCCTCACCACCACCACCACCACCACCTACCTGTCAGTACTGCCTCACCACCACCACCACCACCTACCTGTCAGTACTGCCTCACCACCACCACCACCACCTACCTGTCAGTACTGCCTCACCACCACCACCACCACCTACCTGTCAGTACTGCCTCACCACCACCACCACCTACCTGTCAGTACTGCCTCACCACCACCACCACCACCTACCTGTCAGTACTGCCTCACCACCACCACCTACCTGTCAGTACTGCCTCACCACCACCACCACCACCTACCTGTCAGTACTGCCTCACCACCACCACCACCTACCTGTCAGTACTGCCTCACCACCACCACCACCTACCTGTCAGTACTGCCTCACCACCACCACCACCACCACCTACCTGTCAGTACTGCCTCACCACCACCACCTACCTGTCAGTACTGCCTCACCACCACCACCACCTACCTGTCAGTACTGCCTCACCACCACCACCACCTACCTGTCAGTACTGCCTCACCACCACCACCACCACCTACCTGTCAGTACTGCCTCACCACCACCACCACCACCTACCTGTCAGTACTACCTCACCACCACCACCACCTACCTGTCAGTACTGCCTCACCACCACCACCACCTACCTGTCAGTACTGCCTCACCACCACCACCACCACCTACCTGTCAGTACTGCCTCACCACCACCACCACCTACCTGTCAGTACTGCCTCACCACCACCACCACCACCTACCTGTCAGTACTGCCTCACCACCACCACCACCACCTACCTGTCAGTACTGCCTCACCACCACCACCTACCAGTCAGTACTGCCTCACCACCACCACCACCACCTACCTGTCAGTACTGCCTCACCACCACCACCACCACCTACCTGTCAGTACTGCCTCACCACCACCACCACCACCACCTACCTGTCAGTACTGCCTCACCACCACCACCACCACCTACCTGTCAGTACTGCCTCACCACCACCACCACCACCTGTCAGTACTGCCTCACCACCACCACCACCTACCTGTCAGTACTGCCTCACCACCACCACCACCACCTACCTGTCAGTACTGCCTCACCACCACCACCACCACCTACCTGTCAGTACTGCCTCACCACCACACCACCACCACCACCACCACCACCACCTACCTGTCAGTACTGCCTCACCACCACCACCACCACCTACCTGTCAGTACTGCCTCACCACCACCACCACCACCTACCTGTCAGTACTGCCTCACCACCACCACCACCTACCTGTCAGTACTGCCTCACCACCACCACCACCTACCTGTCAGTACTGCCTCACCACCACCACCACCACCTACCTGTCAGTACTGCCTCACCACCACCACCACCACCTACCTGTCAGTACTGCCTCACCACCACCACCACCACCTACCTGTCAGTACTGCCTCACCACCACCACCACCACCACCTACCTGTCAGTACTGCCTCACCACCACCACCACCACCTACCTGTCAGTACTGCCTCACCACCACCACCACCTACCAGTCAGTACTGCCTCACCACCACCCCCACCTACCTGTCAGTACTGCCTCACCACCACCACCACCTACCTGTCAGTACTGCCTCACCACCACCACCACCACCACCTACCTGTCAGTACTGCCTCACCACCACCACCACCACCTACCTGTCAGTACTGCCTCACCACACCACCACCACCTACCTGTCAGTACTGCCTCACCACCACCACCACCTACCTGTCAGTACTGCCTCACCACCACCACCACCACCTACCTGTCAGTACTGCCTCACCACCACCACCACCTACCTGTCAGTACTGCCTCACCACCACCACCACCACCTACCTGTCAGTACTGCCTCACCACCACCACCACCACCTACCTGTCAGTACTGCCTCACCACCACCACCACCACCACCACCACCACCACCACCACCACCACCTACCTGTCAGTACTGCCTCACCACCTCCACCACCACCACCTACCTGTCAGTACTGCCTCACCACCACCACCACCACCTACCTGTCAGTACTGCCTCACCACCTCCACCACCACCACCTACCTGTCAGTACTGCCTCACCACCACCACCACCTACCTGTCAGTACTGCCTCACCACCACCACCACCACCTACCTGTCAGTACTGCCTCACCACCACCACCACACCTACCTGTCAGTACTGCCTCACCACACCACCACCACCACCTACTGTCAGTACTAATCACCACCACCACCACCACCACCTACCTGTCAGTACTGCCTCACCACCCACCACCACCCCTACCTGTCAGTACTGCCTCACCACCACACACCACCACCTACCTGTCAGTACTGCCTCACCACCACCACCACCACCACCACCTACCTGTCAGTACTGCCTCACCACCACCACCACCACCTACCTGTCAGTACTGCCTCACCACCACCACCACCACCTACCTGTCAGTACTGCCTCACCACCCACCACACCACCACCGTCAGTACTGCCTCACCACCACCACCACCACCTACCTGTCAGTACTGCCTCACCACCACCACCACCACACCTACCTGTCAGTACTGCCTCACACCACCACCACCACCCCACCCCACCACCACCACCTGTCAGTACTGCCTCACCACCACCACCACCACACCTACCTGTCAGTACTGCCTCACCACCACCACCACCTACCTGTCAGTACTGCCTCACCACCACCACCACCACTACCTGTCAGTACTGCCTCACCACCACCACCACCACCTACCTGTCAGTACTGCCTCACCACCACCACCACCACCTACCTGTCAGTACTGCCTCACCACCACCACCACCACCACCACCACCACCCACCACCACCACCACCACCACCACCACTACCTGTCAGTACTGCCTCACCACCTCCACCACCCCAACACTACCTGTCAGTACTGCCTCACCACCACCACCACACTACCTGTCAGTACTACCTCACCACCAACCACCACCACCTACCTGTCAGTACTGCCTCACCACCATCACCACCACAACCTACCTGTCAGTACTGCCTCACCACCACACCACCCACCTACCTGTCAGTACTGCCTCACCACCACAACCACCTTCCTGTCAGTACTGCCTCACCACCACCACCACCACCTACCTGTCAATCTACCTCACCACCACCACCACCTACCTGTCAGTACTGCCTCACCACCAACACCACCACCTTCCTGTCAGTACTGCCTCACCACCACCACCACCTACCTGTCAGTACTGCCTCACCACCACCACCACCACCTACCTGTCAGTACTGCCTCACCACCACCACAACCACCTACCTGTCAGTACTACCACCACCACCACCACCACCACCACCACACCTACCAGTCAGTACTGCCTCACCACCACCACCACCACCACCACCACCACCACCACCACCTACCTGTCAGTACTGCCTCACCACCACCACCACCACCAACCAGTCAGTACTGCCTCACCACCACCACANCTGTCACAGGTGAGGCATCTATATTGTAGATATAAATAAAAATGGAAATGTTCGTTTGTTCAAACCGCTAATCTCAGAAAGTTCTTCACCGATTGCTTTGAAATTTTGACACAACGTTGCATTCGAATAGGCGCGTTTTATTTATATGCATACTATATACATGCCTCACCTGTGACAGGTAAACATGCATTTTTGAAAAACAGCGCCATCTGTTGCACACATTTGCAACATTCACACTATACTAAATGTGTCACGAATTCCATTTCAATATTACCGATTGCATAAATAAATTTTATTGGCATAGATTTCCATTTATTTTATTTGTTATTGAATTATTTTGTGACATTGTGTTGGAATTGAGCTGTGTTGTTTACCATACCGTTCATTAGTGAGTATAGTTTATTTTTTAATTTTTTCATATTTTTATTTCATTTTTTAACTGTTTTTCTTATATTTCAGTGATGGGAACATCAGATCACTTGATGTTCCCAATTTTCTGATGGGAACATCAGACCATTTGGAAGGCATCGGACGAGGGAGTGGGGAATGGTGGGGAGGACGAGGGGACGGGTGAGGGGGAATGGTGGGGAGGACGAGGGGACACGGAAAGTTGCTGAGCCACAGCAACGCGTGGCCGGGTACTGCTAGTATATATATATATGGACAGTTCTTTCACCCTGATGCCCCTGTTACCTAGCAGTAGATAGGTACATGGGAGTTAGATAGCTGTTACGTGCTGCTTGCTGGGTGTGTGTGTGGGGGGGGGAGAAGTGAAAATTAGTTAGTAACAGTTGATTGATTGACAGTTGAGAGGCGGGACGAAAGAGTAGAGCTCAACCCCTGCAAGCACAACTAGGTGAATACAACTAGGTGAATACAGTGTGTGTACGCCGAACTAAATCTCTTGATCAGCAACAAGAGTTGGTTAATCTTCTTAAATCTGATGAAGGGGATTACCCGACCGTTAATCCCCCTTATTATTATGAGTGATGAAAGCTCCTGGAGGCAGCGAGCGAGAGATTGGTCAGGTCAGGTCAGGTCAAGGGGGGGGGGGGGGGGGAGCCGTACTTCTATTTCGGTAACAATTGGTCGAAGCTTTCACAATATACTGTGTGTGTGTGTGTGTGTGTGTGTGTGTGTGGTGTGTGTGTGTGTGTGTGTGTTGTGTGTGTGTGTGTACTCACCTAGTTGTACTCACCTAGTTGTGCTTGCGGGGGTTGAGCTCTGGCTCTTTGGTCCCGCCTCTCAACCGTCAATCAACAGGTGTACAGTTTCCTGAGCCTAATGGGCTCTATCATATCTACACTTGAAACTGTGTATGGAGTCAGCCTCCACCACATCGCTTCCTAATGCATTCCATTTGTCAACCACTCTGACACTAAAAAGTTCTTTCTAATATCTCTGTGGCTCATTTGGGCACTCAGTTTCCACCTGTGTCCCCTAGTGCGTGTGCCCCTTGTGTTAAACAGCCTGTCTTTATCAACCCTGTCGATTCCCCTGAGAATCTTGAATGTGGTGATCATGTCCCCCCTAACTCTTCTGTCTTCCAACGAAGTGAGGTTTAATTCCTGCAGTCGCTCCTCGTAGCTCATACCTCTCAGCTCGGGTACTAGTCTGGTGGCAAACCTTTGAACCTTTTCCAGTTTAGTCTTATGCTTGACTAGATAGGGACTCCATGCTGGAGCCGCATACTCCAGGATTGGTCTGACATATGTGGTATATAATGTTCTGAAAGATTCCTTACACAAGTTTCTAAAGGCCGTTCTTATGTTAGCCAACCTGGCATATGCTGCTGATGTTATCCTCTTGATATGAGCTTCAGGGGACAGGTCTGGCGTGATATCAACCCCCAGGTCTTTCTCTCTCTCTGACTCTTGAAGTATTTCATCTCCCAAATGATACCTTGTATCTGGTCTCCTGCTTCCTACCCCTATCTTCATTACATTACATTTGCTTGGGTTAAACTCTAACAGCCATTTGTTCGACCATTCCTGCAGCTTGTCCAGGTCTTCTTGAAGTCTCAAGCTGTCCTCCTCTGTCTTAATCCTTCTCATAATTTGGCGTCGTCAGCAAACATTGAGAGGAATGAGTCTATACCCTCTGGGAGATCATTTACGTATATCAGAAACAGGATAGGTCCAAGTACAGAGCCCTGTGGGACTCCACTGGTGACTTCACGCCAGTCTGAGGTCTCACCCCTCACTGTAACTCTCTGCTTCCTATTGCTTAGGTACTCCCTTATCCACTGGAGCGCCCTACCAGTTACTCCTGCCTGTTTCTCCAGCTTATGCATCAACCTTTTATGGGGTACTGTGTCAAAGGCTTTCCGACAGTCCAAAAAATGCAGTCCGCCCATCCTTATCTTTCTTGCTTAATCTTTGTCACCTGATCGTAGAATTCTATCAAGCTTGTAAGGCAAGATTTACCCTCCCTGAACCCATGTTGATGGTTTGTCACGAAGTCTCTTCTCTCCAGATGTGTTACTAGGTTTTTTCTCACAATCTTCTCCATCGCCTTGCATGGTATACAAGTTAAGTGTGTATGTGTGTGTGTGTGTGTGCGTGCGTGCGTGCGCGCGTGCGTGCGTTAGTGTGTGTGTACTCACCTATTTGTACTCACCTATTTGTGCTTGCGGGGGTTGAGCTTTGGCTCTTTGGTCCCGCCTCTCAACTGTCAATCAATTGGTGTACAGGTGTCAATCAACTGGTGTACAGGTATATACAGGTACAGGTACAGGTACACACACACACACACATGTGTGTGTGTGTGTGTGTGTGTGTGTGTACTCACCTGGTTGTACTCACCTAGTTGTGCTTGTGGGGTTGAGCTCTGGCTCTTTGGTCCCGCCTCTCAACCGTCAATCAACAGGTGTACAGTTTCCTGAGCATATTGGGCTCTATCATATCTACACTTGAAACTGTATATGGAGTCAGCCTCCACCACATCGCTTCCTAATGCATTCCATTTGTCACCACTCTGACACTAAAAAAGTTCTTTTTAATATCTCTGTGGCTCATTTGGGCACTCAGTTTCCACCTGTGTCCCCTAGTGCGTGTGCCCCTTGTGTTAAACAGCCTGTCTTTATCAACCCTGTCGATTCTCCTGAGAATCTTGAATGTGGTGATCATGTCCCCCCAAACATCTCTGTCTTCCAACGAAGTGAGGTTTATTCCTGCAGTCGCTCCTCGTAGCTCATACCTCTCAGCTCGGGTAGTAGTCTGGTGGCAAACCTTTGAACCTTTTCCAGTTTAGTCTTATGCTTGACTAGATAGGACTCCATGCTGGAGCCGCATACTCCAGGATTGGTCTGACATATGTGTATATAATGTTCTGAAATATTCCTTACACAAGTTTTAAAGGCCGTTCTTATGTTAGCCAACTGGCATATGCTGCTGATGTTATCCTCTTGATATGAGCTTCAGGGACAGGTCTGGCGTGATATCAACCCCCAGGTCTTTCTCTCTCTCTGACTCTTGAAGTATGTCATCTCCCAAATGATACCTTGTATCTGGTCTCCTGCTTCTACCCCTATCTTCATTACTTCTGTGTGTGTGTGTGTGTACTTACCTAGTTGTACTCACCTAGTTGTGCTTGCGGGGGTTGAGCTCTGGCTCTTTGGTCCCGCCTCTCAACCGTCAATCAACAGGTGTACAGTTTCCTGAGCCTAATGGGCTCTATCATATCTACACTTGAAACTGTGTGTGTGTGTGTGTGTGGTGTGTGTGTGTGTGGTGTGTGTGTGTGTGTGTGTGTGGTGTGTGTGTGTGTGTGTGTGTGTGTGTGTGTGTTGTGGTGTGTGTGTGGGAGGCTGGGGTGGTATTCACCTATTTGTACTTACCTATTTGTGTCTGCAGGATCAAGCATTGACTCTGGATCCCGCCTTTCGAGCCATCGGTTGTTTACAGCAATGACTCCTGTCCTTTCCGTATCAAACCTAGTTTTAAAAATTTGAATAGATTTGCTTCCACAACCTGTTCCTTAAGTGCATTCCATTATCCACTACTCTCACGCTGACAGAAAACTTCCTAACATCTCTGTGACTCATCTGAGTTCCAGTTTCCACCCATGTCCACTCATTCTGTTTCTATTCTGTGTGAACATTTCGTCTATGTCCTCTCTGTCAATCCCGGTGAGTATTTTATACGTTCCTATCATATCCCCCCTCTCCCTTCTATTTTTCTAGCGTCGTAAGGCACATTCCTTCAGGCGCTCTTCATACCCCATATCTCCTAACTCTGGGACGAGTCTCGTTGCAAACCTCTGACCTTTTCCAGTTCCCTTTATACTTCTTCAGTTGGGGACTCCATGATGAGGCGGCATACTCTAAGACTGGCCTCACGTAGGCAGTGTAAAGCGCCCTAAAAGCCTCTCACTTAGGTTTCTGAATGAATTATTAACTTTCGCCAGTGTAAAGTACGCTGCTGTCGTTATCCTATTTATATGTGCTTCAGGAGATAGATTAGGTGTTACGTCCACGCCCAGGTCTCTTTCTCGCGTCGTCATAGGTATGCTGTTTCCCTTCATTGTGTACTGTCCCTTTGGTCTCCTATCTCCTAGTCCCATTTCCATAACTTTACATTTGCTCGTGATGAACTCCAGTAGCTATTTCTCTGACCATCTCTGCAGCTAGTTCAAGTCCGATCTTACAATCCTCATTTGTCACAACTCTTCTCATCAACTTTGCGTCATCCGCGAACATCGACATGTATTATTCTACTTCTGTAAACATGTCGTTAACGTTTATTAGAAATAGAATTGGCCCCAGCACGAATCCTTGAGGTACTCCACTTGTTACTGTTCGCCAGTCCGACTTCTCGCCCCTTACCGTAACTTTGTAGCTCTTTCCTTTTAGGTAGTTCCTTACCCATGCTCGGGCCTTTCCGCTAACTCCCGTTTGACTCTTAAGTTTGAATATCAGTCTCATGCGCAATATTGTATCAAAGGCTTTTTGGCAGTCCAGAAATATGCAGTCTGCCCAACCTTCTCTGTCCTGCCTTATCCTTGTTACTTTATCATAGAATTCCAAAAGGTTTGTTAGGCAAGATTTCCTTTCCAGAACCCATGTTGATGTTTGTTTACAAACCTAATGTTCTCTAGGTGTGCAACAAGTTTTAGCCTAATTATTCTTTATAGTATTTTACAGGGGATGCTTGTCAGTGATACAGGTCTTTGGTTAAGTGCCTCCTTCGTATCGCCTTTCTTGAAAATCTGAACAACATTTGCCTTTACACACAGAAATCACAATTGTGTGATGCATCAAATGAACAAATCCACAAGGGCCGTGACGAGGATTCGAACCTGCGTCCGAGAGCATCCCAGACACTGCCTTAATCGACTGAGCTACGACATGGTCAAAAGGAGTTGACACCGAAATTCTACTGAACTTACTGGATCCTGCAGCCCCTCCGAGGCACAAACCAGGGTTTTACACAACTCCCCCCTGCACTCGAGCTATGTCAATAGGCCGTTCTCCCTCTTCGCCCTTACTTCATTACACACAGAAATCACAATTGCGTGTTACATCAAATTTGATGCATCTTGCCTGATTTTTGTTGCCTGGTCGTAGAATTCAAGTAACCCTGTGAGGCAGGACCTGCCATCCCTGAACCCATGTTGATGCTGTGTTACAAAGTTCTTTCGCTCCAGGTGTTCCACTAGCTTTCTTCGCACAATCTTCTCCATCAGCTTGTATGGAATGTACGTTAGGGACACTGGCCTGTAGTTCAGTGCCTCCTGTCTATCCCCTTTCTTGTATATCAGAACTACAGTAGCTGCTTTCCAAATTTCTGGCAGTTCCCCTGTTCCAAGTGATTTGTTATATACTATGGAGAGTGGTAGACACAGTGCTTCTGCTCCTTCCTTTAGGATCCAAAGGGAGAATCCATCTGGACCTATAGTCTTTGAAACATCCAACTCCAGTAAAAACTTCCTTACTTCCCCACTGGTAATCTCAAACTTTTCTAGTGGTTCCTGGTTAACTATTCCCTCTTTTATCTCTGGAAATTCTCCTTGCTCTGAGGTGAAGACCTCCTGGAATTTCTTATTCAGTTCCTCACACACTTCCTTGTCATTTGTAGTGAATTCTTTTGCCCCTATCCTTAATTTCATTACCAGTTCCTTTGCTGTTGTTTTTCTCCTGATGTGGCTATGCAGCAATTGTGTATGTGTGTGTACTCACCTAATTGTGCTTGTGGGGGTTGAGCTCTGGATCTTTGGTCCCGCCTCTCAACCGTCAATCAACAGGTGTACAGGTTCCTGAGCCTATTGGGCTCTATCATATCTACACTTGAAACTGTGTATGGAGTCAGCCTCCACCACATCTCTTCCTAATGCATTCCATTTGCCAACCACTCTAACACTAAAAAGTTCTTTCTAATATCTCTGTGGCTCATTTGGGCAATCAGTTTCCACCTGTGTCCCCTAGTGCGTGTGTCCCTTGTGTTAAATAGCCTGTCTTTATCTACTCTATCAATTCCCTTGAGAATCTTGAATGTGGTGATCATGTCCCCTCAACTCTTCTGTTTCCAGCGAAGTGAGGTTTAATTCCCGTACCCGCCAAACACACACCGAAACTACGACGTTGGTACAACGTTCGAACAAGTTTTAACACCTCCTAACCAGTTATAACAACCAATATAGCAAGTTGTAACAACGTTCTAATACGTCATAAACACGTTAAGCCAAGATGTAACAACTTTATTACAAGTTGTAACAAGCGGAAAATAGAGACAGTTTCGGTTTGTGTTTCCAGGGTAGTCTCTCCTCGTAGCTCATACCTCTCAGCTCGGGTACTAGTCTGGTGGCAAACCTTTGAACCTTTTCCAGTTTAGTCTTATCCTTGACAAGATATGGACTCCATGCTGGGGCTACATACTCAAGGATTGGCCTGACATATGTGGTATACAAAGTTCTGAATGATTCCTTACAAAGTTTCTGAATGCCGTTCTTATGTTGGGCAGCTTGGCATATGCCGCTGATGTTATCCTCTTGATATGGGTTGCAGGAGACAGGTCTGGCGTGATATCAACCACCCAAGTCCTTTTCTTTCTCTGACTCTTGAAGAACTTCATCTCCCAGATGATACCTTGTATCTGGCCTCCTGCTCCCTACACCAATCTTCATTACATTACATTTGCTTGGGTTAAACTCCAACAACCATTTGCTCGACCATTCCTTCAGCCTGTCTAGGTCTTTTTGAAGCCTCAAGCAGTCCTCCTCTGTCTTAATCCTTCTCATAATTTTGGCATCGTCCGCAAACATTGAGAAATGAATCTATACCCTCCGGGAGATCATTTACATATATCAGAAACAAGATAGGACCGAGTACAGAGCCCTGTGGGACTCCACTTGTGACTTCACGCCAATCGGAGGTCTCACCCCTTACCGTAACTCTCTGCTTCCTATTGCTTAGGTACTCCCTTATCCACTGGAGCACCTTCCCAGCTACACCTGCCTGTCTCTCCAGCTTATGTACCAGCCTCTTACGCGGTACTGTGTCAAAGGCTTTCCGACAATCCAAGAAAATGCAGTCCGCCCAGCCTTCTCTTTCTTGCTTAATCTTTGTCACCTGGTCGTAGAATTCTGTTAAGCCAGTCAGGCAAGATTTACTCTCCCTGAACCCATGTTGGCGATTTGTCACGAAGTCTCTTCTCTCCAGATGCGTTACTAGGTTTTTTCTCACCATCTTCCCCATCACCTTGCACGGTATACAAGTCAATGACACTGGCCTGTATTCAGTGCCTCTTGCCTGTCACCCTTTCTGTATCTTGGGACCACATTCACTGTCTTCCATATTCTGGTAGGTCTCCGTCTCCAGTGACCTACTATACACTATGGAGAGTGGCAAGCAAGTGCCTCTGCACACTCTTTCAGTACCCGGCGAGATCCTGTCTGGACCAACAGCCTTTCTA
>WNGS01165751.1:15710092-15722241 GCA_020271785.1 Procambarus virginalis
GTCCAGTGTGTATAACAAGTCACTGGCAACAGGGGAACTGCCAGATATTTGGAAAGCAGCTTAACGTAGTCCCGATATACAAGAAAGGGGATAGACAGGAGGGCACTGAACTACAGGCCAGTGTCCCTAACCTGCATACCATGCAAGCTGATGGAGAAGATTGTGCGAAAAAAACTAGTGGAGCATCTTGAGCGAAGGAACTTTGTAACACAGCACCAACATGGTTCAGGGATGGCAGGTCCTGCTCACAGGGTTACTTGAATTCTACGACCAGGCAACAAAAATAAGGCAAGAAAGAGAAGGGTGGGCAGACTGCATATTTTTAGATTGTCAAAAAGCCTTTGATACAGTGCCACACAAGAGGCTAGTGCGAAAGTTGGAGATGCAGGCTGGAGTGAAAGGGAAGGTACTCCGGTGGATAGAGGAGTACCTAAGCAACAGGAGACAACGAGTCTGTGTGAGGGGTGAAGTCTCAGATTGGCGAGACGTTACAAGTGGAGTCCCGCAGGGGTCAGTCCTTGGACCTATACTGTTTCTGGTATATGTAAATGATCTCCCAGAGGGTATAGATTCGTTCCTCTCAATGTTTGCCGACGATGCAAAAATTATGAGGAGGATTGAAACAGAGGATGATAGTAGGAGGCTACAAGATGACCTAGATAGACTGAGTGAATGGTCCAACAAATGGCTGTTGAAGTTCAACCCAAGTAAATGCAAAGTAATGAAACTAGGCAGTGGATACAGGAGGCCAGACACAGGATACAGAATAGGGGATGAAGTACTTAATGAAACAGACAGAGAGAAAGATCTAGGAGTTGATATCACACCAAACCTGTCTCCTGAAGCCCACATAAAGAGAATAACGTCTGCGGCATATGCGAGGCTGGCTAACATCAGAACGGCGTTCAGGAACCTGTGTAAGGAATCATTCAGAATCTTGTACACCACATATGTAAGACCAATCCTGGAGTACGCGGCCCCAGCATGGAGCCCGTACCTTGTCAAGCACAAGACGAAGCTGGAAAAAGTCCAAAGGTACTACCAAAGGTCTGCTACTAGACTAGTCCCAGAACTAAGAGGCATGAGTTATGAGGAATGGCTGCGGGAAATGCAACTTACGACACTGGAAGACAGAAGAGTAAGGGGGGACATGATCACAACCTACAAAATCCTCAGGGGAATTGACCGGGTAAACAAGGATGAACTATTCAACACTGGAGGGGCGCGAACAAGGGGACACAGGTGGAAGCTGAGTACCCAAATGAGCCACAGAGACATTAGAAAGAACTTTTTCAGTGTCAGAGTAGTTAGTAAATGGAATGCACTAGGCAGTGATGTGGTGGAGGCTGACTCCATACACAGTTTCAAATGTAGATATGATAGAGCCCAGTAGGCTCAGGAAACTGTACACCAGTTGATTGACAGTTGAGAGGCGGGACCAAAGAGCCAAAGCTCAACCCCCGCAAGCACAATTAGGTGAGCACAATTAGGTGAGTACACACTAGGTAGTACAGTACAGTACTGATATAGTACTAGTACAGTACAACTACAGTACAGTAAAGTACTTTACCCAGTACAGTACTAGGTGAGTACACACACACATACACACATTATATATATATATATATATATATATATATATATATATATATATATATATATATATATATATATATATATACATATATATACACATACATACACATATAATATATATTTTTAGGGGGGGGGGCACTTCAGTGTCCCTCCAAAAATCGGGGTTTTAGCAGGTTTTCACTAGCACACATGTCATTAAACTTAAACACAACAACATTATAACTATTGGTAATTGTCTTGTGGATATTACCCATTCTACGCAAATATCTTCTACCATCAGGTGGGCGAAGAAACACTAGATCATTTAATCTTTCCATTGTACTGTTGGACGTTTCGTCAGTAACGATACATCTTCGGGAATATACACCATCGCTGCATCAATGGAGGACCATCGAACAGCTGTACGCTCCAAGTCGAATTCATCTGAATGTTGATTACTGGTGTCAGCTCCCGAATGAACACAGCCTCAAGCGTACGAAGCCTCCTACGGTCGTTGGTGCGTGTAATTATTGTGGTGTCCTTCAATATGTCCTGACGATTCAGGATGGTGTTGAGAGTGATGTTGCTTAATACCTCCTTCTTGCAAATGAAGTGAAAATTACTCATAGGATCCTACCAGAGCGTATGAGCAACTCAGTAGGAACTCATGATCCGAAGTTCATGGAAGGAGCCAGTCAGTGGGAAACCATTGTACACCCTTTACCCGACCACACGCATCAAAAGGCCACAGACAGGCTCACTGGGATAGTCCCAAAATGGAAAAGGCAGCCACAACAATGCTTGAAAATGCATCTGCTGAGAAGAAAGCCCGCCTCCTAGCTGTAACAGTACTCCATGCTGGGGATATTTTGTACATGCTGTGCCCAATGCAGCCCTGGGAACGTGCCTTAAACACGACGCCCTTCGTACGGGACAAGCCCTTTGCCTTGCCACCCTCATCCTCACCGAACAGAGGTGCATTTGTGGACGTGCGTAGGCAGACTATTACGGTCAACACGGTCAGGTATGTCATAAATCCCAGGGTAAGAGTGCAAGACATGAAGTAGTCAACGACATCATCAAGAGGAGCCTCGCCACAGCCAGCTGCCCAGCACAGTAAGAACCACACTTATACAGATCCATTGAACATCAGAAGTATCCAGACAGGGTCACCATGCTTCCTTGGATGAATGGCAAGTTAGTGACGAGGGACTACACATGCCCACTGGCCACCACCAGTACTCCCAACACAGTGCAAACAAAGTGGGTGGCTCTGTATCTTTCAGGGAAATGAAGAAAGGCATCAAATGCTGAGGTCTGGCACATTGATACAGCGTTGTTCTGATTGCCGATTGCGCTGATCAAACTGACCAGCGCAACAAAAGACCAAAGAGCAACAGGTTTCTTGTTCCAGGGCCTCAGTGTGACAGTTCACGACGGGCAACCCCTAGTATTGAACCTCAGAGGAGTTCCAGGATGTGTTTGATGCAATAGCGATCAAGTCTGTGACATTTATTAATGTTGGTGTCTTTTTAATTTCCACTTGTAATAGTTATGTTATGTATATAACATAACTATGCAGGCGATGAGTCACAATAACGTGGCTAAAGTATGTTGACCAGTTCCAACATGAACTTGAGTCCTGGCTTTGTTGCTGTGGACTCTTCCCTTTCACAGTATATACTTAAATGCTCTAATCTTTCAAACAAACGTGACCTAACATAAGCTTACCCTTCCATTTATGTTTCTTTCTCTTTCCTTTTCTTTCTCTCTTCTCTCTTTTTCTGTTCATTGTTTTCTTTACGTTCTCTTACTATCCTCTTCTTATTCCTATTACTATCTCCTTCTCATTCGGTGGATATAATAGGAGCTGCCTCGTATGGGCAATAGGCCTTCTACAGTTCTTATTCCTGCTACTATCCCCTCTACTACACTTTGCTCCTCACCTTTCTCTAGCCTATTTATTGCCTGCATCTACTTCCTCATCACAATTGACTTGAGAATGGTCCAGGACGGACCGAAATGTCGTCGACCTTCACCTTCTAGTGTGTGGTCTGGTCAACATAACTATTATAATGCCACACAATTAATAATCATGAAATCATGTACAATAAACTTTACAATTCAAATAGGTGTCGAAGGAGAAGCAAACACTTAAGAATTAGAGACACATGACAAATTTTCTCTCAATGCTCCCTATCCTATTGCCTTCTCCGGGGCTATGGATCCCCTGCACTAGAGGTGGTACCCCTCTCTCTACCTCTCTCTCTCTCTCTGTATATTATATATATATATATATATATATATATATTATATATATATATATATATATATATATATATATATATATATATATATATAATATATATATATATATATATATATATATATATATATATCGTACCTAGTAGCCAGAACTCACTTTTTGGCCTACTATGCAATGCCCGATTTGCCTAATAAGCCAAGTTTTTCTGAATTAATATATTTTCTCTAATTTTTTTGTTATGAAATGATTAAGCTACCCATTTCATTATGTATGAGGTCAATTTTTTTTCATTGGAGTTAAAATTAACGTAGATATATGACCGAACCTAACCAACCCTACCTAACCTAACCTAACCTATCTTTATAGGTTAGTTATGTTAGGTAGCCGAAATGTTAGGTTAGGTTAGGTTAGGTAGGTTAGGTTGTCGAAAAACAATTAATTCATGAAAACTTGGCCTATTAGGCAAATCGGGCCTTGCATAGTAGGCTGACAAGTGCGTTCTGGCTACTAGGTACGACATATTATATATATATATATATATATATATATATATATTATATATATATATATATATATATATATATATATATATATATATATAATATACGTTTTAGCACCTTTCCCATTTCACTGGTTTTCCGCGCATACAAATATATGTACATATATAATATTGGTAAGACAATATACAAGTACATGTTGGAGCTGCACAAGGGTTCCATGTGTGCTACATAGCCTATTCTTTGCGTCTAAGGGTCTCTCCAAACACCCGAGATGGAACCCTATATTTATTATTTGGAATATACATTATAATAACGATTCGATATAGAAATGCTATTCGACAAACTAAGAATAATGCGTATTCGAGATGACTTTTACGATAAAATCCTTAACGCAAGTTAATAATATATTTCCCCAAAAATCTCCTAATTACTCAAGAACAAATGTTTTACAGCTCCAAATAATGTGTATTACAGTGAGTTGTAGTTTCCAAGTCTTTGTTGCTCCGTCTTAGGGCGGAGATATATGTAGGGAGGCACTTAGGCTCTTGTGTGGTCGTGAAGGCTTTCAACCGACACACATACACACACAATATATGAACCGTTTGCTGTGTATGTGACTTGTTGTGGTTGATTTATGAGGCTATCGTGTGGAGCTGATGCTTGATCTCCCGGGGACTGTACCCCAGGCCCGCCCAGGCACGCACACACACATAACCCAGTCAAGGATATTTGTAACAGTCTGAAACACACCCACCCCCGCTCCCGTGCCAGGTAAGTCCACTACGGGCTCACCATAGCCTGCTACTTGGAACTTGTTCAGAGTAGCTGAATCTATAACAAAACAGTCTGAAACACATGTAACGGTTACAAAGGCACTTTGTCCAATTATAAGTACACTTAACAGTCATAAATATATTTAACACATTTAACTTCATTGTTCTTAACACGTTAAACTTCAAGTCAACATAGGCTAAGTCTTAACTACCGGAAACAACAGGCCAAAACTACCCCTGATACAACGATGTTTATGACCCTAACTACCTGGCTCCAAAGGACTCCATGATGTAAACACTAAACTACCAGAGCACAGCGCCGTCCACGACACAAACTACTTCACTAGTTTAACGGGTGCAGAACTCCCTGTAACCGTAACGACCCAACCACGTGCAATATTTTCGCGTATTACCACTGACTTGTTCGAAGCGAAATTTTGGCGAGTTGTGTAAATGGAAACTGAAATTTGCAACAGTGTTTGTAAGTGCTATTCGAGCCCCTGCTTTCGCGATTTTTTTTTTTTTGAGCGCGAACTTGTGTTTGCGGCAGGGAGGGAAGAGCGACATGGGCAATTTAGCGACTCGTTAATAGGTTAACATGTACCAGTCTCTGGGGTGTGGGAACTGCCTTGTTCCAGTGATGGTATGGGGTGCGTACAGGCAACGCTGTGGAATATAAAACATCACATTAGAGCACCTGTGGAAGCAATGTCTTCGTTATCAAGAACAGCGTTAGCAGCACAGGTATCAATCACGGCACCAACAACAATAACAACATCAGCAGCAGCATCAACCACAACAACAGCATCAACAACAGCATCAACCACAACAGCAACAGCAGCAACAATCAGCAGCATAAACAATAGCAGCATCAACAACAACAGCGTGGCCACGTCTGTGGTATAAAAAAACATCAACAATCAGCAGCATCAAAAATCATCAGCAGCATCCACAATCATCAGCAGCATCCACAATCATCAGCAGCATCCACAATCATCAGCAGCATCAACAATCATCAGCAGCATCAACAATCAGCAACAGCATCAACAATCATCAGCAGCATCCACAAGCATCAGCAGCATCCACAATCATCAGCAGCATCAACAATCATCAGCAGCATCAACAATCATCAGCAGCATCCTCAATCATCAGCAGCATCAACAATCAGTAGCATCCACAATCATCAGCAGCATCAACAATCATCAGCAGCATCAACAATCAGTAGCATCAACAATCATCAGCAGCATCCACAATCATCAGCAGCATCCACAATCATCAGCAGCATCAACAATCATCAGCAGCATCAAAAATCATCAGCAGCATCAACAATCAGCAACAGCATCAACAATCATCAGCAGCATCAAAATCATCAGCAGCATCCACAATCATCAGCAGCATCCACAATCATCAGCAGCATCCACAATCATCAGCAGCATCAACAATCATCAGCAGCATCAACAATCAGCAACAGCATCCACAATCATCAGCAGCATCCACAATCATCAGCAGCATCAACAATCATCAGCAGCATCCACAATCATCAGCAGCATCCACAATCATCAGCAGCATCCACAATCATCAGCAGCATCCACAATCATCAGCAGCATCAACAATCAGTAGCATCCACAATCATCAGCAGCATCAACAATCATCAGCAGCATCCACAATCATCAGCAGCATCAACAATCAGTAGCATCAACAATCATCAGCAGCATCAACAATCATCAGCAGCATCAACAATCAGCAGCAGCATCAACAACAACAGCAGCTGAGACAGCATTTCGATTAGTTAGCAGAAACAACAGTTAAGTTAATTAATGACCTATTGTTGGAGTCGTTGGGTGTGAGCGAAATGTTATAAGTTGTGGTGTCTTATGGTGAGTTGTGATGAGTTGTGGCGTCTTATGGTGAGTTGTGGTGTCTTATGGTGAGCTGTGATGAGTTGTGGTGTCTTGTGGTGAGTTGTGATGAATTGTGGTGAGTTGTCATGAGTTGTGCTGTCTTGTGGTGAGTTGTGATGAGTTGTGGCGTCTTATGGTGAGTTGTGGTGTCTTATGGTGAGTTGTGGCGTCTTATGGTGAGTTGTGATGAGTTGTGGTGTCTTATGGTGAGTTGTGGTGTCTTATG
This sequence comes from Procambarus virginalis, assembly GCA_020271785.1. Classification (NCBI taxonomy): domain Eukaryota; kingdom Metazoa; phylum Arthropoda; class Malacostraca; order Decapoda; family Cambaridae; genus Procambarus; species Procambarus virginalis. The sequence continues at coordinate 15,717,334 of WNGS01165751.1, forward strand.
GTGAGTTGTGATGAGTTGTGGCGTCTTATGGTGAGTTGTGATGAGTTGTGGCGTCTTATGGTGAGTTGTGGTGTCTTATGGTGAGTTGTGGCGTCTTATGGTGAGTTGTGATGAGTTGTGGTGTCTTATGGTGAGTTGTGGTGTCTTATGGTGAGTTGTGGTGTCTTATGGTGAGTTGTGATGAGTTGTGGCGTCTTATGGTGAGTTGTGGTGTCTTATGGTGAGCTGTGATGAGTTGTGGTGTCTTATGGTGAGTTGTGATGAGTTGTGGCGTCTTATGGTGAGTTGTGATGAGTTGTGGTGTCTTATGGTGAGTTGTGGTGTCTTATGGTGAGCTGTGATGAGTTGTGGTGTCTTATGGTGAGTTGTGATGAGTTGTGGCGTCTTATGGTGAGTTGTGATGAGTTGTGGTGTCTTATGGTGAGTTGTGGTGTCTTATGGTGAGCTGTGATGAGTTGTGGTGTCTTATGGTGAGTTGTGATAAGTTGTGGCGTCTTATGGTGAGTTGTGGTGTCTTACGGTGAGCTGTGATGAGTTGTGGTGTCTTATGGTGAGTTGTGATGAGTTGTGGCGTCTTATGGTGAGTTGTGGTGTCTTATGGTGAGCTGTGATGAATTGTGGTGAGTTGTCATGAGTTGTGCTGTCTTGTGGTGAGTTGTGATGAATTGTGGTGAGTTGTGATGAGTTGTGGTGTCTTATGGTGAGTTGTGATGAGTTGTGGCGTCATATGGTGAGTTGTGGTGTCTTGTGGTGAGTTGTGATGAATTGTGGTGAGTTGTCATGAGTTGTGCTGTCTTGTGGTGAGTTGTGATGAATTGTGGTGAGTTGTCATGAGTTGTGTGTCTTATGGTGAGTTGTGATGAGTGTGTGGTTATGTGAGTTGTGATGAGTTGTAGTGTCTTGTGGTGTCTTGTGATGAGTTGTGGTGTCTTATGGTGCGCTGTGATGAGCTGTAGTGTCTTATGATGAGTTGTGGTGTCTTGTGATGAGTTGTTGTGTCTTGTGATGAGTTGTGGTGTCTTATGGTAAGCTCTGATGAGTTGTGGTGTCTTGTGGTGAGTTGTGGACACGACTGGAACTATAGTGAACTTTCACAGCAGGAAGTGTGGTGGAGTGTGGTGAGCAGGACCCCGCTGTGGTGTGATACAGTGCCAGAAGCTGGCGAGGACTGTGATGTATCGCTGGGAATTATATTTTAAAAGAGAACCCGAGTTACTTTTAGGGTTAAGAGAGCGTTACAACACTGAGTAGTTATGTAGTTTCATGTTGTGGTTGTTCCTTCCGTTGTTGTTGCTGTTGTTGGTTCTGTTGATGGATTTGTTGCTGTTGTAGTTGTACTAGCCTCATCTTCCTCCGCTGTTGTTGTAGTGACACTCACCTCTCCCCATTTACGGGATCACCATACCCCGTGCTACATGGACACTTCGTTCTGAGTAGCTAGATCTAAAACAACAACAACTCTCCCCCATGTTGTAGCTGCAGTTATAGTGACTCTCACTGCCCTAAGAGGGAGTCAGGTCCGGCCGACGACACACACTCGACTTAAAACATTACGATTTACACTTTCAATCAAATATGCAAATGAAGACTCAAAGAGAAATACAGTTCACAGTTGTTGGACACCGGGGCGCCGCGCTCCACATTTAGCGGAAAACCCTATTTAAAAAACAACTAACAAACACAGCATAGTGATTCAATGAAATGATTTTTTAAGTAAATAATTGTGTTCCCCAGCGTGTTTTACCCCCATTAAATCTGCGAGCTATTAAATAGTGTAATTAAATTGTGTCCACTATTCATTATGACGACAATTAATGTGTTTGTTACACACATTTTAATATGTAAATCGTGGATGTGTAGATGATTGTGTGTTTTTATATAGATAATCTGTATTATATATTTTTTTGACTGCACTACGAGCTAACAGGTCAGGGGTCAGAGGTAAAGGGTCATAAGTCAAGGGTCACAGGTGATGGGCCATATGTCATGGGGTTAAGGATCACATATCATGGCGCACAGGTCACATATCAGCGGTTACAGGTCAGAACTCACGGGTCAAAGGTCACAGATCTAGAGTCACAAGTCATGGGTTACAGGTCAAAGGTGACAGGAATGATAACAAAAAATCAGCGGTGCCAAAAAAAGTGGATTATGACAAAATGAGTGAATGACAACTTTAGCGAAATATAGACAGGATGACCAAAGGAGAAGAACAGGGAAGTTCATGGCTGATACTTCCCACTAAGAATGGGATTACATTCTACACCCACTAAGAATTGAATTACATTCTACATCCACTAAGAATGAGATTACATTCTACATCCACTAAGAATGAGATTACATTCTATATCCACTAAGAATGGGATTACATTCTACATCCACTAAGAATGAGATTACATTCTATATCCACTAAGAATGGGATTACATTCTACATCCACTAAGAATGGGATTACATTCTACACCCACTAAGAATGAGATTACATTCTACACCCACTAAGAATGGGATTACATTCTATATCCACTAAGAATGGGATTACATTCTATATCCACTAAGAATGGGATTACATTCTATTCCCACTAAGAATGGGATTACATTCTATATCCACTAAGAATAGGATTACATTCTATACCCACTAAGAATGGGATTACATTCTATATCCACTAAGAATGGGATTACACATGAGACAAATTCAGATCCTGATTCTGTTCCATTCAAAATCTGATTATATCTTGCATGCATTCAGAGCCTGATTTCCTTACAGATCATAATCATAAACATTTACTACTCATTACCTAATTACTTCTCAGCAGAACTCGTCACCTGATTACAAGTCAATAATTGCATTTCTGTGAACACTAGACAGCAAACAAGCGCTGTTTAACTGCTAATGTAATCCAAACACGGCTTCGAGTATATATTTATACACAATATGCAGGCCGAGTTGATGTTTTAAGCAAATTCATCTTACTTGAATGTTGGGTCTGTAATTGTACATGCAAGTTGTTAATTGGCAAGTTTGGGAGTCAAATGTTATGTAAATAATGGGACGACTCTTTCTCTCTTAGTATCTCTTTCACTGTGTTTAGTTCTCTCTGTCTGGCTGTCTCTCATGTATATATCTCTCTCTCTTGTCTGTCTCTCTGTCTCTGTTTCTGTTTCTCTCTCTCTTGTCTGTCTCTCTGTCTCTGTTTCTGTCTCTCTCTCTCTCTTGTCTGTCTCTCTGTCTCTGTTTCTGTCTCTCTCTCTCTTGTCTGTCTCTCTGTCTCTGTTTCTGTCTCTCTCTCTCTTGTCTGTCTCTCTGTCTCTGTTTCTTTCTCTCTCTCTCTCTTGTCTGTCTCTCTGTCTCTGTTTCTGTCTCTCTCTCTTTTTTCTGTACGTCTGTCTTTGTCACGTTCTCTGTTTCTGTCTGTCTCTCTCTATTTCCCACTCATAAAAAGACTACATTCCCTTTAAACAAAAAACACACGCTCTCTAAGTGGCAGTTTACACCCCAACAAGAGCAAGATGGCCGGCTGCGTCTTGTTGACGAGCTTCAATATGGAAAATTCAGTTAAATGTCTTTTATTGTGTGTGTTGGAAACGTGGATTTGACACGCACCTGCAGGCTTAGGTGTGTGTGTGTGTGTGTGTGTGTGTGTGTGTGTGTGTGTGTGTGTGTGTGTGTGTGTGTGTGTGTGTGTGTGTGTGTGTGTGTGTGTGTGTATAATCGTAACCAAAGCTTTTAACTGACATATTGTATAATTAAGTCAACGTATAACACCAACCAAGTTTGAAGAGGTAACTGAAAGAACGGCTTCTCACCACAACACTCCATAAAGACAAAAACAAAAGGAGATATACTAGATGTTGCCAAATGTTAGATTTAACATTAAGAATATGAACTGAGAAATTATTTAATAACAAAATTACAACGCATGCATATCCTACTTCTCTTCAATAGGCAGCTGTAGTATTGTGTCCACACTGCAACAAAATATTAATATAAAATAAAATTACAGACTCCCAAATGTATTCCAGAATCAATTATAAATTAAAATGAAAGATTTAAGGCACCCAAAGAGCTAAAGAAAGATCCAAAATTACACACAATCATCTTTGGGTGCCTAAAACACCCAAAGGAAGATATACATAAATCCAAACTGGAAGATAACAAGAGGGGGAGGCATGATAACGACACATAAGCAAACTCAATATACAGAAGACAAACAAGGACGATTTTTTGAACCCGGAAACAAGCAGATAATAGAGTACCCCTTTTTAATTATAGAAACATTGTTGACCAGATACACACTAGAAGGTGAAGGGACGACGAGATTTCGGTCTGTCCTGGATTCTGGAGTCCATCCTGGATTCATTCTCAGGTCGATTCTATCGACTTGAGAATGGTTCAGGACGGACCGAAACGTCGTCGTCCCTTCACCTTCTAGTGTGCGGTCTGGTCAACATACTTTAGCCACGTTATTGTGACTCATCGCCTGCATATAGAAAACATTAATGTAGGAGAGAGAGCATAACACATTTTTCACAAGTATTGTAGCAAATTGTTAAACTTGACACGAGTGGGGGATGTGTTATTTCACTCACCTGCTACCTTTATATACAAACATAGAGAAGACCTACCTGAAAGTTGGAAGACAGGTAACTTAGTCCAAATATACAAACAGGGAAACAGGAGGCACTGAACTACAGGCCAGTGTCACTAGCTTGCGTACCATGCAAAGTGATGGAGCAGATTATGAGAAAATGTCAGCAGAACACTGTGGAAAAGGAACTTTGTAATACCCCATCAGCACGGGCTTAGGGATGGTAAATCGTGCATAACAGGTTTAATAGAATTCTATGAGCAAGCGACAAAAAGTAGAGAAGAAAAAGAATGATGGGCTGACTGGATATTTTGGGATTGTCAG
>WNGS01165751.1:15729649-15742545 GCA_020271785.1 Procambarus virginalis
TCATGTACATTGCTAACACTCAGACTAATACATACACACATTTGAAAATGCATATTAAATCAAACATATTTTCACACATATAATAAATCATACACATTCGTTTCTAAACGAAAGACTTATATTACAAAACACATACCGAAGAGAAAAACACTACGCACACACACAAAAACCAGACCAAAAAAACACCACCAGTTTATCTCCGTGAGTTAACTCCTGACAGTAGAAAAGCAAATGAAAATAAAACAAAAATATCCAACAAAAAGTATATATATTCACTTCATATGAAAACTTTTAATTATTTTTTTCCTTTGAATTAGCGCCCGGTCCGTTTCCTGTTATAGTATAATATTTCATCATATACAAAAACAAACATGTTGTTTGTTGTGTCGCATTTGTTATATATGTGATCGTTGTTAGCTGTGCTGCATGGTGTGTTCTTCACATACTAACCTATAGCATATAAGGTATTCTGAGAACACCTTCCGTTTATTATAATATATATAATTATATATATCTATATATATATATATTATATATATATATATAATATATATATATATATATATATAACTTAAAACTCACACCCCAGAAGTGACTCGAACCCATACTGCCAGGAGCACACTGCAAATGGTGGTACAGGACACCTTAATCATGTACATTGATTAAGGTTGTCCTGTACCACCAGTTGTAGTGTGCTCCTGGCACAGATGGGTTCGAGTCACTTCTGGGTGTGAGTTTTTCAGTTGCATATAGTCCTGGGGACCATTCAGGCTTGTTCGCATATATATATATATATATATATAATATATATATATATATATATATATATAATATATATATATATGAATAATTTTGAGACAATGGAGTGACTTGAACTCGCGTTCCGTTTTGGTGATTCCCAGACACTTGCCTTACCGACTCGTCCATGGTGGTACAAAAGCCGATCAACCCAGAACTCTACAAATTCACTGGGAGGTTCTGGAGGCTCCAACCGGAGCCCAACCAGGGTTTGTATCATATGCCGAGTCGGTCTGCTAGCCAGCAGGCAGCCAGCAACAAAACAGCAGCCAGCCAGCCACAAACCAACAGCAGCCAGCCAGCCAGCCAGGCAGCCAGCAAACACAACAAGCAGCCAGCCAGCCAGCAACACAACAAGCAGCCAGCCAGCCAGCAACACAACAAGCAGCCAGCCAGCAGTCAGGCAGCCAGCAACACAACAAGCAGCAGCCAGCCAGCAACACAACAAGCAGCCAGCCAGCCAGCAACACAACAAGCAGCCAGCCAGCCAGCAACACAACAAGCAGCCAGTCAGCCAGCAACCACACAAGCAGCCAGCCAGCCAGCAACACAACAAAGCAGCCAGTCAGCCAGCAACACAACAAGCAGCCAGCCAGCCAGCAACACAAACAGCAGCCAGCCAGCCAGCCAGCAACACAACAAGCAGCCAGTCAGCCAGCAACACAACAAGCAGCCAGCCAGCCAGCCAGCCAGCCAGCCAGCCAGGCAGCCAGCAACACAACAAGCAACCAGCCAGCCAGCAACACAACAAGCAGACAGCCAGCAACACAACAAGCAGCCAGCCAGCCAGGCAGCCAGCAACACAACAAGCAACCAGCCAGCCAGCAACACAACAAGCAGACAGCCAGCAACACAACAAGCAGCCAGCCAGCCAGCCAGCCAGCAACACAACAAGCAACCAGCCAGCCAGCAACACAACAAGCAGCCAGCCAGCCAGCCAGCCAGCAAACACAACAAGCAACCAGCCAGCCAGCAACACAACAAGCAGCCAGCCAGCCAGGCAGCCAGCAACACAACAAGCAGCTAGCCAGCCAGGCAGTCAGCAACACAACAAGCAACCAGCCAGCCAGCAACACAACAAGCAGCCAGCCAGCCAGCAACACAACAAGCAGCCAGCCAGCCAGGCAGCCAGCAACACAACAAGCAGCCAGCCAGCCAGGCAGCCAGCAACACAACAAGCAGCCAGCCAGCCAGCAACACAACAAGCAGCCAGCAACACAACAAGCAGCCAGCAACACAACAAGCAGCCAGCCAGCCAGCAACACAACAAGCAGCCAGGCAGCCAGCAACACAACAAGCAGCCAGCCAGCCAGGCAGCCAGCAACACAACAAGCAGCCAGCCAGCCAGGCAGCCAGCAACACAACAAGCAGCCAGCCAGCCAGCAACACAACAAGCAGCCAGCCAGCCAGGCAGCCAGCAACACAACAAGCAGCCAGCCAGCCAGGCAGCCAGCAACACAACAAGCAGCCAGCCAGGCAGCCAGCAACACAACAAGCAGCCAGCCAGCCAGCCAGCAACACAACAAGCAGCCAGCCAGCCAGGCAGCCAGCAACACAACAAGCAGCCAGCCAGCCAGCCAGCCAGCCAGCAACACAACAAGCAGCCAGCCAGCCAGCCAGCCAGCCAGCCAGCCAGCCAGCCAGCCAGCCAGCCAGCCAGCCAGCCAGCCAGCCAGCCAGCCAGCAACACAACAAGCAGCCAGCCAGCCAGCCAAGTAGACGACATTGTACAAAATGAAAGTTTAATTGGACTGCTTCAAGTGTTGGGGAGACCAACCGCGAGAGCTGGACACGTTGCTGTTGACATCGTGTTTAATGTCCCATGTTGTTGTACACACTATAGTAGCTGGGCCCAGTGTAGTAGCTGGGCCCAGTGTAGTAGCTGGGCCCAGTGTAGTAGCTGGGCCCAGTGTAGTAGCTGGGCCCAGTGTAGTAGCTGGGCCCAGTGTAGTAGCTGGGCCCAGTGTAGTAGCTGGGCCCAGTGTAGTAGCTGGGCCCACTGTAGTAGCTGGGCCCAGTGTAGTAGCTGGGCCCAGTGTAGTAGCTGGGCCCAGTGTAGTAGCTGGGCCCAGTGTAGTAGCTGGGCCCAGTGTAGTAGCTGGGCCCAGTGTAGTAGCTGGGCCCAGTGTAGTAGCTGGGCCCAGTGTAGTAGCTGGGCCCAGTGTAGTAGCTGGGCCCAGTGTAGTAGCTGGGCCCAGTGTAGTAGCTGGGCCCACTGTAGTAGCTGGGCCCACTGTAGTAGCTGGGCCCAGTGTAGTAGCTGGGCCCAGTGTAGTAGCTGGGCCCAGTGTAGTAGCTGGGCCCAGTGTAGTAGCTGGGCCCAGTGTAGTAGCTGGGCCCAGTGTAGTAGCTGGGCCCAGTGTAGTAGCTGGGCCCAGTGTAGTAGCTGGGCCCAGTGTAGTAGCTGGGCCCAGTGTAGTAGCTGGGCCCAGTGTAGTAGCTGGGCCCAGTGTAGTAGCTGGGCCCAGTGTAGTAGCTGGGCCCAGTGTAGTAGCTGGGCCCAGTGTAGTAGCTGGGCCCAGTGTAGTAGCTGGGCCCAGTGTAGTAGCTGGGCCCACTGTAGTAGCTGGGCCCAGTGTAGTAGCTGGGCCCACTGTAGTAGCTGGGCCCAGTGTAGTAGCTGGGCCCACTGTAGTAGCTGGGCCCAGTGTAGTAGCTGGGCCCAGTGTAGTAGCTGGGCCCAGTGTAGTAGCTGGGCCCACTGTAGTAGCTGGGCCCAGTGTAGTAGCTGGGCCCACTGTAGTAGCTGGGCCCAGTGTAGTAGCTGGGCCCAGTGTAGTAGCTGGGCCCAGTGTAGTAGCTGGGCCCAGTGTAGTAGCTGGGCCCAGTGTAGTGAAGCTACATCTTTTCTGTGAGAGGCCTCTCTTTTGTCTTTTGTTTGCTGTTCTAGTGTTCTATACATGAAGAATACGCGAGTCGGAAGAACGACTCCATCGCTACTTTTCTTCTTTCCATAACTTTTAAATGTATTTAAACGAACAGATTTGGGTAGAAGGAAGAAGGTATGAGGTACGGCATCATGTGCTGGCGCTCTGCACTGCGTGTCCCCCCGTCCTCATAGATGAGGCAAATCACTAGCGCCTTCACTCATTACGGTATACATCAAAATCCCAGAGTAGTTAACCTGGTCCGCCCTCGGCTGAAAAATACCCGCCGCAGATATTTAAGTAAAACCTCATCCCAAACTTCTAAAATCAGAACACAAATCACTATAAACGGAAAATATCGTAGGTGCAATTCGGGTCATTACTAACGAGGAGAGAGTCGATCCAAGAGTCTGTCACAGCATAAGTCCTACACTACAAACACCCACTCAGAGACCGACAGAACATCAATCGGTAACATGCGAATAGATCCATTAATTGTTGGCGAATCTGAAGTGCATATAATAGCTTAAGACTGGACCGGCAGGGGCCTCACACCACCACAACACGTTAAGGCTTCCTGTCCCAGCTCACAAGATCCAGTTTGGCCGGCGGTGTACCCGTGGTTGTGGAGCCCGTCTTCCCAACTACCACGTCTCATTCTCTAGGTTTTGGACCCCAACGTACAAATTGTAAAGTACTACGAAAAGTAGCGGTTACTAAATATTGCCTGGGTTCGTACTTTTCTGGGTAGGTTAGCACTTTGTATTTTGTACGTAGTGGCATATAAGGAGAAAGTTGACGTCGAAATATCCACCAGACAAATAACGTGGTACCATAAATCACAGTGGTTCAGGAACAATCACGTTTTCTATGCGTGGGTTGGTAGGCTAGGTTAGGTTCGCGTGTTTTAGTACATCGTTTTAAGTCTGTTGTGGCAACTCGAGAGGACAGGCTGCACAAGGCCCCCTCTTATTGGAAACTTATATATGGACACTAAGGAGGAAGCGGAGAATATGGGCAGTCGCTGCAGGCAACTGTGCAACGTCTCGTTGCTAAGACTGCCCCCCACACCACTCAGTCTTGCACGGGTCAACTTTGTTAAAATCGTTAGTTTGGCCCAGGGATCTCCCGAGGCTGTCAAGCACATGGCACCACATCACAGACAACATATCTCGCCAAAATGGCTCTGATCAAACTGATATTAAAAATGTTTTAAACCTGGTCTTAAGAAAGTGCTCTCATGCTATTCATCATATTTCCATCGCCTTTATCCATTCGCATTGTCATCTTACAGTGACAATTCAGAGTTACTTTCCAACATATATGAAAACTGTAGCGTGAAGGTGTTAATCAGGGCCACAAACTTGACCCACTGTTGTCATCCTGAAGACATAAAAGAAATCATCAAAAGTCTATCCAGCGAATTCAGTATTTGATTCGTGGAGAATAGTATCATAGATTTTCTCTTTGGGGAATACCACCAAAATTTATGAGGAGGTTGTGACACAGGCCTCATTTTAAGCCTCTAAAAATGTAAAGTTTCCTCCATTTCAAAATCATAAATCGAGTAAAAGCTGTCTTGCAGAGAGTTTATAAAATCAGTCCGCAGACAGCACCCTCCTCGGGTCAATATCACTGACGAGATCTTAGTACAGAGAATTATTGACCTAAAGAAGATGTCAGAAAACATTGGTGACAATGATGCTCACGATGCAGTTTACCTTCTCACTATGTGCGTTTTCCATCCCAAGCTAACCCAGCTTCTCAAGTGTTCCTGATTCCAAAACAGTCCTAAGCTTGAAGAGTACACTATCCTGCTGAAGTCTATGTAAAGAAAATCTGTCAACTCACCTCTCAATGACTAACAGTGGAAAGAAGCCAATTAACCAGTCAGATTTGATGGCTTCGGTGACCGCACACCCTTCCAGATTGCTGTAGTATGCTTCCGTATCTAAACCAGCCCCATAAAACCCAGTGGCTGGTGGCGCACTGGTAACACAAGCGCCCCGCGCTTCCCTAACGAATTGGCCAAGGTTCGTATTCAGGCCAGAGGAGAATTGACTAGGCGCCAATCCCTAACTGTACGCTTCTGTTGACCTAGCAGTGATTGAGTGCCTGGTTATTAAACAATAGGCGGGTGGTATTCCAGGGAAACCAGTAGGTAAAGCTTATCATGAGCTATGGGAAGGGACAGCTCTCGACCTGATAACAGGAGTCAGCGGTAGTCTATTCCCGTACCCACCTTTGTAAAAAAACAACAATAAACAGCCCAGTAGGGACCCATTGTCGAGATAACAGCAACGTATGAATTTGCTCGCCTTACAGCCCTGAGTGCACCTTTTGGTAGTCCTCTTGTCTGCGACTTTCACGTGTCTCGGCTCACAACACCTCTTTATTGTAGAAGCTGACGAATACGGGTTGCACGGCGCCCCCAACGAAAAAATCAAGAGAAGCCACAAAAGGCACGAAGAAGCCAACTTTCTTTATCATCAGGAGGAGTCTCACACTCACCGCTTCGCGTCGTTGGCCACAGTGACCAGCAACGTGAAGCTCCTAATCTGTAGTGTCCATCAACTCTGCTATCCTTGCTGATCGAGCAGAACAATACCACACAACTGGAAGAATGGCAGAAAACTGCAGTGGTAATATACCTGCATGTCCCCCTCGGCCAGCACTTACATCACTCTCCCTACTGGTCAAACACCTAGACGTAGTCTATATAACCGAACTGTTATTTCCCTGTGCATTCCGTTAAATGTCCGAAAAGGAATCCACAGGAAAATAGCAGTTCGGTGATATAGCCTACGTCTAGGTTACAGAATCAACTGGGAAATTGGTGAACCCAGACAGAGGGAGTGCATCTTCTGCCAAATAATTACAGAAAAGGCACTTCTTCACTATCTCCTGGAATGTCAAGCAATCAACGACCTTAGAAGAGCTTTAAAAGTCCCTGAGTCTTGCAGTAACCACCCTGAAGCCATCAACACTGCCACTCTTCTGGTCAAAAAAGGTGTCCAGCAGCTGGACACCCTCATATATACTGTCAAGTAGTATCCTTCCCCCGCGATAGCAGCCTAATAAAAAAAGGCACTACGGGCTCACCATAGCCCATGCTACTTGGAACTTCTTGTTCCTGGTAGCGAATCTTTAACAACAACAACATAGCAGCCTAACGATTTAGATGCGACCTCAGCACACATTATACATTCATACACACACACAAAAATATACCACTTACGGGCTATTCATCCCCGTGCCACCTCTTGGGTGGTTTAATCTTCACCAATCATCATCAAACAAGCACCTGACGCTGCCACCCAAAACTCAAGTCCAATAAGTATAGAGGGAACTAGACCACCTGTACAACTTTGTCTCCATCGGACCCGATACTCTTGGGCCTTGGGAAGACAGAGCCAGGAGCTTCCTCAGGGATTTGGGTTCGAGTCTCATCGAAACAACAAGAAATCCATGGGAAGCCAGCTGCCTTTGCCAGCACCTCAGTGTGGCGCCAGATGGGAAATGTGAACGTCATACTTTATTCCTGCTCGGCATCCAAGGAGCTACAAGAAATCTACAGCTTCCAAATGCAACCATATTTTAGAGTTCTCTTTTGTAACATATTGTGAACAAGAAGCATCCACGGAGCCAGTATTCTCACAGCGCTTGTGACCTGGGATTGTAAGAAATAACCACAGTTAAAATGAAAAATTGCACACCGAATATAAAACATTGGCGAAATGAACACTAATTAAGGTATTTTAGAAAAATAAATATGTGAAATTTGCAAAATGAGTGTTTTTGAAAATGTGATTTTGTTTTATATTTTACATATTTTTATCTTTTGTTTTGCAGGATCGAGCATTTTTCCGCACGAGCGCGTGTGTATTTACTATTGTTGTAGCTGTAGAAGAGCGCAATTACCTTTTGGAGCCCGCCTTTCTAACCAATTTATTTTTCCTCTATTATGTCTACTACACATATTTCTCTAACCCACACACACACATCCCCAGAAAGCAGCCCATTGTAGCTGACTAACGCCCAGGTACCTATTTACTGCTAAGTGAACAGGAGCACCAGGGTGAAAGAAACTCGGACCCATTTGTTTTCGCCTCGGCCGGGAATCGAACCCGGGTCTTTAGGACTACGACCCCCGAGCGCTGTTCACTTAGCCGCGAGGCTTCTATAGTGCGTCTGTACTCACCTAGTTGTGCTTGCGGGGGTTGAGCTTTGGCTCTTTGGTCCCGCCTCTCAACTGTCAATCAACAGGTGTACAGGTTCCTGAGCCTACTGGGCTCTGTCATATCTACATTTGAAACTGTGTATGGAGTCAACCGCCACCACATCACTTCCTAGTGCATTCTCCACACACACACACACACACACACTGTGTGTGTGTGTGTGTGTGTGTGTGTGTGTGTGTGTGTGTGTGTGTGTGTGTGTGTGTGTGTGTGTGTGTGTGTGTGTGTCTGAGCAAGTCTACACAACACTAACCCTGCTGAGTTTCCACAATCGGACCCTCGCTTACACTTTTCCAAACAACTTTACACACACACACACACACGGACAAAAATTGCATGAATCTCCTTTTGGGGTTGAGAGCGGCCACCCGAGTCAGCTGTTGTTGTTGTTCCGGGAGTATTTTAACTTTTTTTTTCCTTGTAAGCAAACTAAAACATAAACAAAACAAGTAAAAGACACAGCCACCGTGATGCGAATTGTTGTTGCTTTTGTTATTTTTTTGTTAAGCCATCTTGAGGATTTATCGAATGCAACAAACAAGAGAATTTTTGTTTTGTTTGTCTGACTGACTGTCTGTCTGTCTGTCTGTCTGTCTGTCTGTCTGTCTGACTGGCTGACTGTCTGTCTGTCTGTCTGTCTGTCTGCGTGTTCAGAAAGATTCATCTTGAAAACTATGATTACATTCATTTTCGTTCCAGCGACGCAAGAACTGGATGTTTAGGTAGGGCGTTGAGGGAGACCACGCTCGAATTGCGTCATGATTTGCGTATCCTCAGAGGGATACGCAAATATGGCGGCCCGTCCTCACCCCAAATACACTCAGATATGACGACACCCAAAACGGTTCAGCAGACTTGACGCCCCAGTGGATGGGGTTGGTGATGGGGGGTGGTGATGGGGGTGGTGATGGGGGGTGGTAATGGGGGTGGTAATGGGGCGATGGTGGGGGGTAATAATGGGGTGGTGATGGGGAGGGTGATAAGAGGACTAGCGGCAATAAAGAGACGATTATAGGGCTCCATTATCATTATTGATAATGGAGCTAAACCAATATACCGTAATTAACAAAATCATTATATCAATATACTTAACTAGTATTAACATAAATAATAAGAATAATGACACGTGACATTACAGGAAATTGAAAAGTGAAATAAATGATCTTTTCTCTATGGCAAAAAAAAAAAACAGGTACACATTCGAAATTAATTTTTATGTGCAATTTAATTTTTAACACGATGCTAATATTAACAGTTAAATTGTTTGCTTGGTTCAGGGAAATGTGACAGCTGTTTGTATTTGTCATATAATATTGTGTTTGTTTGAAGAAGTGTTTGTTTAGTGTTTTACTTTTGCTTTTTATGTTGCTCTAGTGTGTATTTGTTTGAAGGTTGCTCTAGTGTTTATATGTGGCTTGTGTATACAGTCACACACATACAGTGTGTGTGTGTGTGTGTGTGTGTGTGTGTGTGTGTGTGTGTGTGTGTGTGTGTGTGTGTGTGTGTGACCGCATACACAAGCACATCCACGGTTCGTTATTCCCGAGTTCGAATCCACTATTGCAACAACAATAATAATTTGGAACACGTTCTCGACACTAATTGGTAAGCAGGAAGGACCTCGTCCTCTGCTGTTTCCCTGATCCGGGTCTCTGCTGTTCCCCTGATCCTGTCCTCTGCTGTTTCTTCCCCTCACACAGGATATTAAGCGGTGATACCAAACTGTCGTGAAAAATAGAACGTCTGCAGCCGGATTCTTAGCCACGAACGGTCATTATTTACGAGCGCTGGCCCACTAAAGAACGATTTCAAGTGGATCAGCATTCTCCACGCTCGTAGTGTCAATGAATCCGGATACTTGAGTGCAGGGGGGCCGAAAATGTCCTTCCTAATTGGTGATATACGACCACATCTCACTGAATCCGGATTATCAGGAATGCATGATTTTATTATTTGTGATTTGTAAATGCTATTTATACTTGTAATTGGGTCTTAAAAATGAATTAAAACGTTTATCGGTGACTAGGAAGGCACCCGGCGTTGCCCGGGTCTGCTTCCACTCTCGCTTGATTTATAGCTCTATTTATCTAGCTAACTATCTGTTTAGTTAGCTATCTCTCTATCTGGTTACCTCAATATCTACCTGGCTATCTCTTCAGTTAGCTATCTCTCTATGTAGTTATCTCTCTATCTAGCTATCTATCTACCTATCTATCTAGTTGGCTATCTCCCTCTAGTTAGCTAACTCTTTATCTACCTAGCCAGCTATCTATCCAGCTGTCTATCTAATTAGTTATCTCTGTAGCTAGCTATATCTCTAGTTATCTATGCCTCTATCTCTCTAGCAAGCTATATCTTCACCCTCCCGTCTGCTTCCCCCTTCAAGACGCACTGAAACAAATGTCTGGCCTCAGATGCTTTGCTTTTGTTTCTCTTCTCTTCCTCTTTCCATTTTCTTTCAGTAACTACGGTAATCACACCTTATATTTCATAAAGAATTTAACTTACCTACTCCGACCAGCCTATGCTCGTCCCGTACACCAGACCATTCCCCCTGCAAATTTGGGTGAGGCTAGCCCCAAGCGTCTGTTCTCCAGCCTTGCACTTACAAACATACAGGCAGACATTCTCTCTGATAGTATATATTGATATTTTTTTTATTCCGGTTTTATTATATTACCAAAATATCGCATCAGGTGAACCTGAAAGTAGGCAAAAATAAATAGAATTAAACCGGAATGGACAAGTTACTTCTACCCCGTAACCGTGTGTGTTCAATTATCCGAAATGTGCATGAAAGCTGAACGGACGTGTAATTGATGTGTTGATGGAATGAGCCTCCGTCCTTCCACCCATAGTAGAGGGTAAACTCCTGGGGCCAGATTCACGAAGCAGTTACGCAAGTACTTATGAACGTGTAGATCTTTTCTCAATCTTTGGCGGCTTTGTTTACATTTATTAAACAATTAATGATCTCCAAAGCACCAGGAGGCTGTTTATAACAATAACAACAGTTGAATCGGAAGTTTTCATGCGTGTAAACTGTTTAATAAACGTAACCAAAATCGTCAAAGATTGACAAAAGATGTGCACGTTCGTTAGTACTTGCGTAACTGCTTCGTGAATCTGGCCCCTGCTTACAAAATGGACCAAATGCGGATGACTGAAGTGAGCTGACCAATGTCAAGCTAAGCCTGACGAGTCATATGGAAGATAAACTCACAAACTTTAAAATTCTGACAAAAGAAAGTTGAATTTATAAACTGACTCTCTATATTCATTAAACACTTACGAGGTCTGTACCTCTTATCACCAGCATGGCGACTTAGTTTGTATTCATTTAGTATACGAGCTCGGAAGGCTACGAGGTCTTTCTCAACCTACGGTTACTATTGTTATGGAGGATCTCGTAACACTTCGGAGCTCGTAACCTGTAGGTGTCGATCTCGTAAGTGCTCGATAAATCCTGTTAACCACGACATAATTTTACAGGTGAAGCCTTAAGAAAGCTCAGATTGTGAAAAAAATGAAAAACATATATAATATACATCACTATAAGAGAGAATACCTGTGTTTTGTTTGTGTGTCCAAGACAACAATGTTGGGGCTAGACTCATCCAACTTTCACACATGCAACATGTGGGGTATGGGAGCCTCATAGGACAGTTGAAGAAGGCTCCAGTGCAACACTTTAAGAATATCAACATCTAACTCAAGGTACTTACCTAATAGTGTCTAAGGGTGAGTGAGGTCTAGCTCTTTATGCCCCGCCTACCAGCCATCTTGAAAGTGTGACGTTATAATTCAATTATTCTGACATTCAAATTCTTTGTCGAATTAGTCTTTAAAGTTGTAAATGGAAATGGCTTCCACAACTTCTTCTTTGAGGTCATTCCACTTGTTGACCTCCCGTACAGGGTACCAGTATTGCCTTACATTCCTTTGGGAAGAGACTGTCCTTATCCACCTTATCTATTACTCCTCTCGGTATCTCTTATACCCACTGTTCCGTTGAGATTCTGTTTGATTTACCTTCTCATTTTATATATTCATCCCTTCCTTCTCTCCCCTCCTCCTTCTTCTACTTCTTTTCCTTTTTTTTCTTCTTTTTTTACCTCCTCCTCCTCCTGGCTGAGTCAGTGTCTCCTCTATATATATATATATATATATATATATATATATATATATATATATATATATATATATATATATGAATGAAACTCACACCCACATCGCATATAGCATATAGTCCTGGGGACCATTCAGGCTTATTGCATATATATAATATATATATATATATATATATATATATTATATATATATATATATATATATTATATATATATATATATATATATCCTGCAAATTTGACAGTCAATGCTAACTTAGACAGACTTGGCACACCGGATATTAATATTAAGTTTGAGTCGAAATCAAAGTTGTGTAGCCAAGATCTTTTTTGGTCTGACAAAATTATTTATTATTTGGTATTTAACATTATTTTTGGCAAAATACTGCTGGCTAAATTATCTTTATTGCTTTTATTCTTATTCTTATTCTTATTATTATTATTATTATTATTATTATTATATTATTATTAGTATTATTAGTAGTAGTAGTAGTAGTAGCAGTTGTAGTAGTAATAGTAGAAGTAATATTTTTGCTTTAGTCAATATCATCATTATTGTTTTAAACACTAAAAATATATATAATTAAAATTATCGTTTCATTGAATACATTTATATTCACAATATTTGCATTATAAACATTGCCTTTTAAATATTTTCTTGTATGCACATCACTTTTTAATTCTATGTTTGTATAAACTTAGATAATATTTGGTATACAGTTAAGTGTAGCAAAGCGAGGCGGTTTCAACTGTAAGGAATACAGTTCTGTGTTAGTCATTCATTTGCAACTTGTTTGAAATGGTAATGGTATGTTTTAGTTGGTAATCTCTTGTTAAAACATGTACACAACTGCCATACACAAG
>WNGS01165751.1:15787696-15799444 GCA_020271785.1 Procambarus virginalis
GAAAGACCTTCCATCGACCACCGCATCAACACAAAAAACTTCACATACCTAAAAGATCTCGGAAGCATCGGATTTTTCTAAGACATCGCAAATGCTTCTTTGCGAACTGTTTTTTTTTTTGAGAGCGAATGGTGATTAGGATTTGATTTTTCATCCTTAAATTAAAATGAAATTTAACTTGTACGTCATCTTCCTCTGATGATGGTGGTTGAATGGTGATAAGAATAATGATAGTTGATAATGAGAATTAATATGTTAATGATGATAAAAATGATGATGATACTGAGGAGAATGTTCATGGTGTTGAATACTTTAGATATATGGATATCCGATAGTTGCTGAGAATGAACCATAATCATATGATGAGAACAATCCGATGGGATATGATTGAGACGATGATGATGAGAATGGTGATGAGGAGGATTGTAAAGAAAAGAATAATTGTTGAGGAATGAAGGACATAACTATTATATAGTTGTTATAGAGAATTCCTGTTATTTTTTTATTTATTTAGTACGGTTTACCCCTATTATTTCTATTCTATCTTTCCTTCTCTTCTCTTCTCTCTCTCCCTCGAATATTCCCTCATGTTTATCGTTCCCTCACTCCAATTTCCCTTTTACCTCTCTTCAAGTCCTCCGTCGGCTGCCTTTGGAATTCCGTTCCTATTATCGTCTACACCCTTTGTTTACCCTTTCGTAAAGGGTAAGCGAAAGAATTAACTTTAAAACTTATAACAAACTCCCTTTACCCTTCACCGTTTCGTAAAGTGTAAAGGGTCAAGCAGTTTCAGTTATCGACATGAATTAAGTATGTTTAAATCTGAATTGTTATAACCCCCTCCCCCTGACTTATCCACAGCCTAACTGAATTCACGATACGTACATACATGATTTAAATTAACTGAAGCCTTCTAAGCGACGTAGCCTAACTTAACATATCCGAATAATAAATAATAATGTATTCGTAATAATATACATACAACTAGTAACAAGGACAGGAGATGGAAGTAGTACCAGGCACATGGGTTTGTACATAAACTGAAACCACAACGACGCTAGAGTTTTGAACAAAAATTTAGACTAAGTGATTGAATGAAATTCATTAATAGGTGTATGGGGTAAACAATAGCTGAAATAGGATAGTTACATATTGTGAGATACTCAAGAAAAAATAAAAAATATTATACAATCAAAAAAGGTGATAATGATGCCGGGCAGTAGATTACTACATTTTTGTTATAATAATAAATTATTTTCATTTCCATTATAAAATCTGTGGTGGAGAAACTTACTACAATGTCGTAGTGCTTGATTGACGGTGCAGGAAAGATCCAGTATATGTGTAAGTGTATTAAAATTTAAATTTTTGCATGTAACCCTACACGCTTCCTCAAGGTGCTGAACACAATGTTTTAGACAAGATTCGATTGATAAGATTAAGCAACCAAGAGGTGGCACGGCATGAAAAGCCCGTAAAGACAAGATCCAGAGTTTGCGTTTATAAGTCTGGCAGAGCGCCTCACTTGGCGACCATCATGAGGGGGGGGGGGGGGACGTCGTTGACAAGGGAAGTACCTGTACTATCTAGTGTGCTTGCGGGAGTTGAGCGTCGGCTCTTTGGTCCACGCCTCTCACAACGGTCAATCTACTGGTGTGCAGATTTCTAAACTTCTAGGAGTCTTGTGGTCCGGTTTTCATGCCTTACCTTTGCAGGCGATGAGTCCAATAACGTGGCTGAAGTATGTTTGACCAGACCACACACTAGAAGTTGAAGGGACGACGACGTTTCGGTCCGTCTGGACCATTCCAAAGTCGCTTGTGAATGGTCCTTTTCCCACTTGCTCCCTACCTCCTCTTATGCCTAACCTTTGCTTCCCCTATTTCTCAGTTGCATTTGTTTGTGTTCAGCCGCGTTGTTGTGAGCTATTCTTTGCACATTGTGTTAACTGCGTTTTTGCAGAAGAAAACGGTTCAGTTTCTATAGCAATGGGGTAACTAATTTGCCTGAAAGAGACGGCGGCTCCACTAGAGGGAAAAGTTCATGAGAACATTTAGCCGGGAGGTGGATGAGGAGTCGGGTCAAGAGAGACCTCATACAGGTCGAGGAGGTAAAGATTTTAATAAGAATTCAGGATTTGGTATTCATCTTGCTGTTTGCACACTGTGCTCAACCAGTTCTTGTTTCTGACATTGGCTGGTCTTGGATACTTGAGCGTTTCTTACGCTCTCTCTCTCTCTCTCGTCTCATCTCTCTCCTCTCTCTCATCTCTCTCTCTCTCAACCAAACCCAGACTCAGGCCTGGACCAACGTTACCCAGAAACTCTGAGCAACAGAGTTATAATGCATGTTATAATGCATGTCTACATACTATCCAACAATGATTCTCTCTGGTTCACTTCCTAAATTACCTAAGCAAGGGTTCCTGCGGTGGACTTCGCTGTCATGTTTAAATCTTTAAGTGTTTTTCGCTGGTTTGAGAAATATACAAATTATATTTTAATTTTTCGGATGATTTAAAAAGAGAAAGATCTCATGGCACAATGTCTGACTGTGACGTAAACAAAAATGAAAAAATGTGGCTGCCCGAATTTCCTCGTATATATAATAATTTGTTTGTTGAAGACAGGCAGCATGCATACACACACCACACACACACATATATATAGTATATATATAGATATATATATATATATATAATATATATATATATATATATAGATATATCGTACCTAGTAGCCAGAACGCACTTGTCAGCTTACTATGCACGGCCCGATTTGCCTAATAGGGCCAAGTTTTCATGATTAATTGTTTTTCGACTACCTAACTACCTAACCTAACCTAACCTAACTTTTTCGGCTACCTACACAAACCTAACCTATAAAGATAGGTTAGTTAGGTTAGGTAGGGTTGGTTAGGTTCGGTCCAATATCTACGTTAATTTTAACTCCAATAAAAAAAAATTGACCTCATACATCATGACATGGGTAGCTTATCATTTCATAAGAAAAAAAATTTGAGAAATTAATTAATTCAGAAACTTGGCTTATTAGGGCAAATCGGGCCTTGCATAGTAGGGCCAAAAAGTGAGTTTCGGGCTACTAGGTACGACATACTATATATATATATATATATATATATATATATATATAGTGAGAAAGCTACATGAACGCGCAAGCCTATATCACTAAGAACTCTTTGACCGGCAGGATTCGAACCCATGCCGTCCAGATAACCACTAAACGTACACAGTACCGTGACCACCGCACCAATGTACCGTCTATAAGTATTGGTCAGTCATGGCGCTTATTACTAAGCTCCCAGACTGACCAACCCCCGATGCACTCATGGATCCATTTGGGTTACAGTTTTTCATCAAATTCTGGCGCATGCACGGGCCAGCACTGAGTCTAACGGTGTGTGAGTTAGTTAATAAGCGCCATGACTGACCAATCCTTAGTAGATCCGATCATTGGTGCGGTGGTCACGGTACTGTGTACGTTTAGGGGTGATCCTGGACGGCATGGGTTCGAATCCTGGCGGTACAAAGAGTTCTTAGTGATATAATATTATATTATATATATATATATATTATATGATAATATATATATATATATATATATATATATATATTATATAGGGGGTGGGTACCACCTCTGGTGCATTATAAAGACCCACAGCTCTCAGAGAAAGGACACAGGAGCATGTCAGAGAAAAACTTGCCATTTAACTCTGAATACGTATGAGAGTTCGCTTCCCCCTACCCCCCCTTTTTTATGGTGTTACATTTTATAATGCAAGAGTTATAACAGTTACATATCTGATTTTATACAAAAAATGAACATTAAGAGTACACAAGAAAAAGTTCGCTTATATATATATGTCTATCATGATTTCTGTGTTGTTTGTTAACTATTTCTCTGGTGATGGCCTGCTTGTGAGAAGATATTATATGTTCCTTGTTGGAGCCCCTGTTGTTTTATGCATTATTAATCGCCTGAAAAAGAGACGTTGTTGTCTTGCCAATATACTGAGTTCTTGGGGCTTACAGTCCCCGCGGGCATGTGAAGGCATAGACGACATGGTTTCCTTCAGGCCGTTCTGTTTGATGTCTGGGGAGTTTTTCATGAGTAGGTTTGGCCGTTTTTTTTTTTTTTTTTTTAGTAAATATCATTGTATTTTCTGATTTTTGTCTGTAGGGATAACGTTCTATCAATAATATCTTTCATAACGTATCCCTACAGACAAAATTGTGATAAATTGCGAGTCTCGACCCATTACCGTCGCAAATAAACAAAATGGGTCGCGACAATCAGAAAAAATCGACAATAATGAAGTGAGAAGCGACAATCTCATTGGCGCTCATTACCCATCATCACAACGTAGGAGAGTGGCTGTGTGCTTTTGCCTGGTGATTGGTGTCCTGAGTGGCTGCATCTAGTAGTCCATTTATACTGAAGAAGAATTTTAAGCATTACTTTTGTCTTCATTTTGGATTAAGGTTAAAGAAGACTTTCCACTTGTAAGTAAAGGCTCTCTTAATACTGGTACTTAATACAGACAGGCTGGTATCGTGTCTGTACTTGTATCTGTGTATATTCCTGTACCTATGTCTGTTCCTGTACCTGTCCTGTGTCTACTTGTAACTGTACCTGTGTCTACTTGTAACTGTACCTGTTTCTACTTGTAACTGTACCTGTGTCTACTTGTAACTGTACTTGTGTCTACTTGTAACTGTACCTGTGTCTACTTGTACCAGACCTGTGTCTACTTGTACCAAACCTGTGTCTACTTGTACCTGTATCTGTGTCTACTTGTAACTGTACGTTTGTCTATTTGTACTTGTACCTGTGCCTATTTGTACCTGTACCTGTGTCTACTTGTACCTGTGCCTGTAGGTACAAGCCTACTTGTTGTTTCCACTGTATTTTAGAATTGTTTGTGTACCCAAGTCATTCCACTTCTCTTATTCTTCCCCGTGTCTCATCTTTCCGTTCTCCCTCTTTTGTTCTCCTTCCTCCTTTGTTATCCTATATTCCTCACACCCTTCAGTCCTTTCCTTCCTCAGTTCTATTCTTACTCCCCTTTATTGTCTATTTTTCCCTTCTGCTCCTTTCTTGCTTCCCCTTTATAGCTTGTATTCATCTCTTCTCTCATCTCCCCAATCTTCTATAGCCCGGTAGGGTGCTCGTCCCGGCCATTGTCTGGGATGCGAACCCTGAGCTTACAAAACTTGCTTCGAGAAGATGAACCTCCCAGTTTTGTCCTCTTTATCTCGCTTCAGCTCGCCATTTGACGTTCCCTGGTGTCTGTAAAAGCAATTTGCATTACTTATTAAATGAATGATGTAGCTGTGTTTTTAATGTATGTAAATACATTTTCCGACGAAAATCTTGGAAAGATATTTTATCAAATGTTTTCTTGATGCTTTGTTTTATTTTTTTTTTTATTTCTATGTAAACCGACATTTTCATATTTACTCGTCGCTGCTATTTCAACCCGTCCTCGACTCAAGTCCATTACATTCAGCGGTCGACCCCACAGACGCATTCATAAATTTTAACATACTGTTCATTCAAAACGGGAATTTTCTCAAGTATAAATTAATATTATAAATATTAGCATATTGTGTATACATAGGCATAGGTTAGGTTAGGTCAGGTGTTTAGGTTCTGCTGGCGATTATTTGTATTTGTAGTACGTGGGTGAAGCATTTACAGCGTTGTGGTTTCGAACAAAATTAGTCAGTGAAGCACTTGTTCCGGATATGTTCGAACGTCAGCAGTTGTGAGTCGTGTGTAAACCCTTTTCATTCATAAACAGGGGTTTGGCGGGTGCATGGAATCACTTTTGGATCTTTGTTTGGAGGACGGGCTGAATGAAAAACGGTTTACACTCGACTCACAACTGATGACGTCCGACACTTCCTGAACAAGTTCTTCGCTGACGATTTTTGATCGAACCATAACCTGTGGTTCAGCCAGCCCGTCCTCCAAACAAGATTCAAAGTGATTCCATGCACCCGCCAAACCCCCTGTTTATGAATGAAAAGCGGTTTACACACAACTCACAACTCCTGGCGTTCGAACATATCCGGTACAAGCGCTTCACTGACGAATTTTGTTCGAATCACAACGCTATAAATGCTTCACCCACGTCTACAAATACAAATAATCGCCAACAGAACCTAAACACCTAACCTAACCCATGCCTATATATTCACAATATGCTAATATATTATATATTAATTTATATTTGAGAAACTTCACGTTTTGAATGAACAGCATGTTAAATTTATGAATGCGTCTGTGGGTCGACCGCTGGATGTAATGGACTTGAGTCGAGGACTGATTGTGTGGTTGTGGTCGAACAAAACCATAGTTGGACAGGAGAGCAACGGTCTCGCTTCATGCAGGTCGCGTTCAACCCCCGACCGTCCAAGTGGTTGGGCACCATTCCTTCCCTCCGTCCCATCCCAATCCTTATCCTGACTTATTCTTATCCAGGTGCTATATAGTCGTAATGGCTTGGCGTTTTTCCCTGATATTTCCTCGGTTCTCTTTCTTTTTTAATATTTATTTATTAAATATTCTCTGTTAATGATCATGTGCAGTCCAGCTCTTCAACTGGAAAAATATATATGATTCGTGTGAACCATCAATAATACAAATATATTCAAATTCTAAATTACTAATTATTTACCAAACAAAAATACGTAATGCTCTTCTATTCAGAGAAAATCCACGCACAAAGGCTATTTCTCGGCGGGTCGTCACAAGATCACCTGGAAAAATCACTAAAGCAATTTGACCATGAGATGCGGCCCATTTCCTAAATCGAGGGAGAGTATTGGAATTTACGAAACAAAAGAAACCAAGACTCATCAACCAACACGTCGACTTCCAGGACAGTACATTAATGCATACATTATACATTACATCTAGTCATCTCAAACCACTTTATAAATGACTGAATTTATACATTTTTTGTTATTTTTAAATAAAAAAAATTCGACGTGTTTTGAAGAAAATTTACTTTTTCAGGGATAGGAGATTTATTATCATTTCTTTTGTATTATTGGTGAGTCAAATCATGACGTCCTCGCGGCCGAGCGAGCAGCGCACATATGGGCAACATGGCCTCCTAATAGAGCGTCGCATTTTGACGCATACTCTATCTACGGGCAAACATTGTCGTACTAGCAAATGGTAGCGGCTCGCGAAACTGCCATAGTGTCCCGTTTTCTGTTCTGGGTCCTCGGGTAGGTTAGGATAAGGGCACTTTAGTACAACAGTTTTCTTGACGTTGGAAAGCCTTAGGAGGACGGACTGACCTGGGACTTAGACAGCTGCTATGGGCTGCATCCTGGGGAAATTAGAGAGAGAGAGAGAGAGAGAGAGAGAGAGAGAGAGAGAGAGAGAGAGAGAGAGAGAGATGTAGTAGATATGATAAGAAAAAAAATTGCTCGGAAATCAGTACATTAGATAAACGGCGGTTAGAAAGGCGGGAACCAAGAGCTGAAAGTGGAACCTGCGGGTACCTGGGAACACCCACCGCATAGGTTCGAATCCTTGTCATGGCTCCTACGAATTTTCTCATTAATATTATTAGGATTATTATTATTATGTTTAATTCTTTTTTATAGTTATTATTGTTGTTATTGCTATATTTTTTCACGTTTATGTAATTCGTTATGTAATTCATTAACCGTTGTAACAAATAACTGCCCCAAATACATATGGGTGAAAATCAAGCGTAAAATCAAGACTACAGCATGGTGACGTCACTCATCGTTACCTCTAGTGTACTCCAACAACTGAAACTATGAAACCTGTACAGTCAGTATTATGATTTTTCCAGTAATTCTTTCGGACCCGTAAATGACTGATATGTGAAGAGTTTAGTACCTTTGGAAATGGAGTTGGTGTCAAAGGCGGAGCCGGAGCGAGGCAGCGACACCCTGAAGGGGCTCAGCCAGGCAGGAACATCCAGGTGATCCCTGTTAATTAGCACCAGCTGAGGAAGTCTTGGAGTGTGTGAGCCACAAGGTCCCAGGGCGACATTCTCCGGGTCAGGGACTCAACACAGCTTTCCGACAGGATTCTCAGGGTTTGGTGCCTGGATATGTCGTCAAGTAGATGGATATTCTCAAATGGATGGATATGTCGTCAAGTGGATGGATATGTCTTGAAGATGGATGGATATGTCTTGAAGGTGGATGGATATGTCTTGAAGGGGATGGATATGTCTTGAAGATGGTTTATATGTCTTGAAGATGGATGGATATGTCTTGAAGTGGATGGATATGTTTGAAGATGAATGGATATGTCTTGAAGGGGATGGATATGTCTTAAGATGGATGGATATGTCTTGAAGATGGATGGATATGTCTTAAAGTGGATGGATATGTCTTGAAGTGGATGGATATGTCTTGAAGTGGATGGATATGTCTTGAAGATGGATGGATATGTCTTGAAGATGGGTGAATATGTTTTGAAGTGAATGGATATGTCTTGAAGATGGATATATATGTCTTGAATAAGATGGATATGTTCTTGAAGTGGATAGATATGTCTTGAAGATGGATGGATATGTTTTGAAGTGGATGGGCACATCTTGAAAACATGGATGCATATGTCTTGAAGACGTGGATGGATACGTCTTGTACAGGCTAGTTAATAGTCTCCATTAAAATTGGATTGCAACACAGGAAAAATAAGCAGCACATCAAATTTTACGAGAATGTAAAGAAAAGAAATTCAGTCATATATATATATATATATATATATATATATATATATATATATATATATATATATATATATATATCTGAAAACTCACACCTGGGGAGTCTAGTCCTGGGGACCATTCAGGCTTGTTTGCATATATATATATATATAATATATATATATATATATATATATATATATATATATATATATAATATATATATATATATATATATATATATATACATATATATATATATATATATATATGTTATATATATATATATATATATATATCTATATATATATATATATATATATATGCAATGACGATCACTAAACACTGATCATTTGTATGCGGAAAAACCACAAAGAAATCGGTCATATTAGTCAATGTCCAAATCTTCTCAATGTTAGTACTGGTATGTACAAACTTGATCCAGTTTTAAGTTACAATATTACACAACAGTTTAAGAAAAAACTTTGATAAGGGAGGCATACAATGTCTCATTACAATTTATATTCAATTATTGTGTGTTCATGAGGCTTTTCCTTAATCTTCATCCTTATTCTCTGACCGCTTAATCCTCTTTGACCTGTCCTGTTTCTGGTAATCCTTTCCCATAGATGGGTTGGTCAGGTCCAGGTGCTGACCTGTACCCTCTCTCTACTTCTCTCAGTCAGTCTGATGTTGACAACGGCTTTCACGAGTCGAAACGTTCATCTCTCTTCTCCATTCTTTGTGGTTTTTCCGCATATATATATATATATATATATATATATATATATATATATATATATATATATATATATATATATATATATATATATATATATGACTGAAAACTTCACGCCCCAGAAGTGACTCGAACCCAGACCACCAGGAGCACATGCAACTGGGGGTACATGATATCTTAACCGCTTGACCATCAGTGACCGTACAAAAAGACGATGGTAGCCAAGGCTAATTAAATATCGTCCCGACGGCACTTTGATGGTAATCTTGGGCTTAGTTATTTCATCGAGTCACCTCATTTTTGTATTGCTCACGTGGCCCCACAAAAATGAGGTGATTTGATGAAATAACTATGCTCAAGATTACCATCAAAGTGCCGTCGGGGCGATGGGGAATTAGCCTCGGCTACCATCGTCTTTTTGCATGGTCAAGCGATTAAGGTACCATGTACCCCAGTTGCATTGTGCTCGTGGTGGTCTGGGTTCGAGTCACTTCTGGAATATGGAGTTTTCAGTCGCATATATGCTTGGATGCTTGTGGATTGGTTCTCTTGTGACTTGCATATTTCTAATCTAAGGGGAACTATCCCTTGTCCAGAAATTTTCGGAAAAAGGAGTTTCGGAGGTAGGCATGAAGAGTCAATTCCTTTACGATTTTGGACATAATTCAGTTCGACTTTAGAGTCTTTTTAGTTTGTTAATGCGCTTCCTGATCATGTCGCACTTTAAGGATGCGACATAATCAAGAAGCTCATTCGTTGTCTTCACCTGCAAACATTTGTGTGCATACCAAGTTTGCTTCACTATCCATCTGTGCAATGATGCGTAACTGATGGGGTTAGGCTGATTCTTTTTTCCCAGAAGAGCCACAATCATAAAGTTTGCTGGCAATGATTCTCAAGGGCGTTGCACAACGAAGTCTGCGTGTATTTCGCCGACACGTACCCTTCTCAGGAATTGTATTTGTGATATCCAGTACATTGATGGTGTTCATTGCACAGTGGGTCGACCTGTTGTTATTGGAAATTCTTGCCTCTCGTTTTTGGGCTCCATTTAGTTTATCTGTAAATGAACTAGTTCTTGGTCTAGTCAATATCTTGGTTTTGTTTACCAGTCTTACCCCAGAGCGTCTAAAGACCTTTCCTCAACTCTACCTGCATTTCCAGTGTTTTCCCAGAATGTTGCTTCATACACCTGTCATCGTTAAAGTAACAAGAACTGTGAGCATACTGTTGTATATGTTAACAAACTCTGTAACTGGCTGATCAATGCTGCAGCTTGCTTAGCTAAACGAGTTTATGGGGTTCATTTTCTTAGCCCATTATATGCATGTGACTGTAACCATTTCAATTATGGGGACCATAATTAATGAACTAAACTAAACTGCTTTCAGTTGTATTCCTTTAATATAGTATTTTCGTAGTTTAAAAAACATCACATGCCTAATCTTAGACTATGTAATCTTTCTTAAGTGCTGGATAAGTACGATTGGATATGGCCTGCAACTGATTGGGGTAATCGATGGATAGCCTTTCATCCATTAGCTATAATAAGACCTCCAAACGTCGATTTAGGTATTGCATTCCCAATATGATATACCCTCGGAGCATACATTAGAATATACAGGAGGGTTATCACAGTGCGTAAGATAATTTGAGTTATGGCGGCAGCTGCTGCATGATGGGAGCTATGACGTCACTGTTAAATGCTTCTTGGAGCATTCCTTTATAGTTTAGGCGTAGCCGGCAACACATTCAAAGACATTAATACGAAAAATTGTATTATTTTTACCAATATATTGAGTAAATTTTAATGTCGGCACGTTTATTTGGTAAAAAGTAGTAAAATAAAGCTTTGGAAAATATATGTACATGTCAATGTACGCCGTTACGCCAAGGCTTTGAAGAAGCATCAATTACGCCTCATCTCTTGGACTCCATGAGACGAAAATATTCCTTTCATATAGCAAGAATTAGGCCGTTTTCCTTTAGATTATAACTTTAAGCGTGTTATAGTATATTAATGTGTCGGCAGCACAACTGGGCGTATATCTAGGCCATAAAAAAGGGAAAATATCCTGCTGTTTACGAGAGACGCTGCGTTCGTGAGATGCAGCCGAACGCGTCACTCACTTTGAATTAGTTAGTAAATTATTTAAATATAACACCCCTATGGGCGAATTTAAACAGCATTAATATAAAAACAGTATTATTCTACGGATTCTAATTAAATATGAACGTTAATGAGCGTAAAAATCCAGGAAATTATAATGATGTTAGAAGGA
>WNGS01165751.1:15800444-15815444 GCA_020271785.1 Procambarus virginalis
ACCACAACCACTGTGGCCGCCACCACTGTGGCCGCCACCACTGTGACCACCACCACTGTGACCACCACCACTGTGACCACCACCACTGTGCCGCCACCACTGTGACCACCACCACTGTGACCACACCACTGTGCCCACCACCACTGTGACCACCACCACTGTGACCACCACTGTGGTCACCACCACTGTGGTCACACCACTGTGGCACGGTGGCCACCACCACTGTGGCCGCCACCACTGTGACCACCACCACTGTGACCACCACCACTGTGACCACGTGGCCGCCACCACTGTGACCACCACCACTGTGGCACGGTTGCCACCACCACTGTGGCCGCCACCACTGTGACCACCAGTACTGTGCACGGTGGCCACCACCACTGTGACCACCACCACTGTGACACGTGGCCACCACCACTGTGGCCGCCACCACTGTGACCACCACCACTGTGCCGCCACCACTGTGACCACCACCACTGTGACACGGTGGCCACCACCACTGTGGCCACCACCACTGTGACACGGTGGCCACCCCCACTGTGACCACCACAACTGTGACACGGTGGCCACCACCACTGATGCCACCACCACTGTGACACGATGGCCACCACCACGATGGCCACCACCACTGTGACCACCACAACTGTGACACGGTGGCCACCACCACTGATGCCACCACCACTGTGACCGATGGCCACCACCACGATGGCCACCACCACTGTGACCACCACTGTGACCACCACCACTGTGACACGGTGGCACCACCACTGTGCCACCCACCACTGTGACCACCACAACTGGACACGGTGGCCACCACCATTGTGCACCACCACTGTGGCCACCACCACTGTGACCACCACCACTGTGACACGGTGGCCACCACCACTGTGGCCACCACCACTGTGACCACCACAACTGTGACACGGTGGCCACCACCACTGTGGCCACAACCACTGTGACCACCACCACTGTGGCCACCACCACTGTGACCACCACCACTGTGACACGGTGGCCACCACCACTGTGGCCACCACCACTGTGAGCACCACAACTGTGACACGGTGGCCACCACCACTGTGGCCACCACCACTGTGACCACCACCACTGTGACACGGTGGCCACCACCACTGTGACACGGTGGCCACCACCACTGTGACCACCACCACTGTGACACGGTGGCCACCACCACTGTGACCACCACCACTGTGACACGTGGCCACCACCACTGTGGCCACCACCACTGTGACACGGTGGCCACCACCACTGTGGCCACCACCACTGTGACACGGTGGCCACCACCACTGTGACCACCACCACTGTGACACGGTGGCCACCACCACTGTGACCACCACCACTGTGACACGGTGGCCACCACCACTGTGACACGGTGGCCACCACCACTGTGACCACCACCACTGTGACCACCACCACTGTGACCACCACCACTGTGACACGGTGGCCACCACCACTGTGACACGGTGGCCACCACCACTGTGACACGGTGGCCACCACCACTGTGACCACCACCACTGTGACACGGTGGCCACCACCACTGTGACCACCACCACGTGGAACGGTGGCCACCACCACTGTGACCACCACCACTGTGACCACCACCACTGTGACCACCAGCACTGTGGCACGGTGGCCACCACCACTCTGGCCGCCACCACTGTGACCACCACCACTGTGGCCACCACCACTGTGGCACGGTGGCCACCACCACTGTGACCACCACCACTGTGGCACGGTGGCCACCACCACTGTGGCCGCCACCACTGTGACCACCACCACTGTGACCACCACCACTGTGGCACGGTGGCCACCACCACTGTGGCCGCCACCACTGTGACCACCACCACTGTGATCACCACCACTGTGACCACCACCACTGTGACCACCACCACTGTGGCCGCCACCACTGTGACCACCACCGCTGACCACCACCACTGTGACCACCACCAATGTGGCCGCCACCACTGTGACCACCACCACTGTGATCACCACCACTGTGACCACCACCACTGTGACCACCACCACTGTGACCACCACCACTGTGACCACCACCACTGTGACCACCACTGTGGCCACCATCACTGTGGCCACCACCACTGTGGCCACCACTACTGTGGCCGCCACCACTGTGACCACGACTGTGGTCACCACCACTGTGACCACCACCACTGTGGTCACCACCACTGTGACCACCACTGTGGCCGCCACCACTGTGGCCACCACCACTGTGACCACCACCACTGTGGTCACCACCACTGTGACCACCAACACTGTGGCCGCCACCACTGTGGCCCGCTACCACTGTGGCCGCCACCACTGTGACCACCACCACTGTGACGACCACCACTGTGACCACCACCACTGTGGCCACCACCACTGTGACCACCACCACTGTGGCCACCACCATTGACCACCACCACTGTTACCACCACCACTGTGACCACCACCACTGTGACCACCAATGTGACCACCATTACTCAGCCGCCACCCCTGTGACCACCACCACTGTGACCACCACCACTGTGACCACCACTGTGGCCACCACCACTGTGACCACCACTGTGGCCGCCACCACTGTGGCCGCCCCACTGTGACCACCACCACTGTGACCACCAGTGTGGCCACCACCACTGTAACCACCACTACTGTGGCCGCCACCANGTTATTAGTAATGGTAATGTCACTTCTCACAGACATAACAGGATAAAATCCCACACTTGTGTATTTGTGAAATTTATGTAAGAAATTTTCACCAAGTCTTTGCACTCCTGTTTATTATTATTTTTTTTTTTTTACATCTCAACGTCACATCTAATGAGGCTGCTATCCCGGGTTCAGTCCTCTTATCCTTCTTGACCGCCTGACCATGTTTCCACTATTCCTGACTGGCGATGTACCTGTGGTAATGTCTTCTACGGAAATATGTCACGTGACCTTTCTGTACTCCTGCTATTCTGGGAACTGGAGTTTAGAGTGTTCATCTGTATGTTATCCCTCGTAACCCTCTCCATACCCCCAAGGAATGCGGCTAATGGGACTGCTTTCATTCAGCCATTTACGGAGATATAATTTTAATTAACTCAATCATTTTCCTAGTAAAGCTATCCTCCGAAGTAAAGCTTTTGTTACCAGTGAAGTATTCAGAGTATTTATTAGAACCTTTTCCACTACCCTTCTAGTTCTTATATTATTTTTATAGATTATTTCACATTTCTTAAAATCAATATTGTGATCCTTTTCCCAACTACGGTTAGCTATAGCACTGTTACCAACCATAATTCAACATGCTTTCATATGTTCTTCAATTATGATCTCAAGTTTTTGCCCGGTTTCCCCAACATAGACCATTACAATCTCTACAAGGTAATATAAAATCTCCTGGAGTTCTATCCTTTCCCTAATTGTATTTGGGTAATTGAAAATGATTGTGTTTTGTATCCGCTACGTTATGGGTCTGTTTACTTAAAAGGTTATAAGGTAATTTCAAAACTATATTCTTATCAGGATCCCAAGGGAGTCTCTTAGTTTTTGTGTAAAGAATGCCTTTAGCTTTACTGTGTGCCTTTTCAATGAACATGAGGGATAACCTAAATCCAAGACTCTATACAAGTATTTAAGTTCAGCTTCTAGGTAAGACGGGTCACAAATCCTTAAGTTCTTAGATAAAGACCGGTGAGTACACTTTGCTTAACTGAATTAGAATATGAGAAAAAATGAATATACGAGTTTGTATGTGTCTTTTTCCTATAAGTACGGATTGTAAATTGATTGTTGCTTCTACTTACCATGCAATCCAAAAAGGGGAGTTCTTCATAAGTTCTTTTTCCATAGTAAACTGCATGGAAATCGCTAGGCTATTGAGACCATCTAAATACCTACCTAGGTTCTTGAAAGTCATCAAATATAGAAAAAACGTCAGCAATACATCTTAACCAGGCTCTGGGACCTTTCCTATCTTTTATTACTGTGTAGTGGTAGAAGGGTAGAGGAAGGGGTTCTAATAAATACTTTGAATACTCTTGCTGGTAACAAAAGCTTTACTAGGAAAATGATTGAGTGAATTAAAATTAGATCTCAATAGAAAAATGGATGAATGAAAGCAGCCCAATTAGCCGCATTCCTTGGGATATGGAGAGGGTTACGAGGAATAGCATCCAGATGAACACCTCTATTAATAACAACAACAGTTCCCAGAATAGCAGGATTACAGAAAGGTCACATGACCACATTACCGTAGAAGGCATTACCACAGGTACATCGCCAGTCAGGAACAGAGGTGACCTGGTCAGGCGGTCAAGAAGGATAGCAGCCTCATTAGACGTTGAGATGTAAGTCTCGTCCTAATCACGCACTCAAACCTTGACAAAACACTCAGAAGAGTGCGAAAGACTTGGTGTAAATACCTTACATAAATTTCACAAAAACACAAGTGTGGGGTTTTATCCTATTTAGTTATTCTGATTAAACTACAGTACTAAAAATGGGTAGGTGAGGAGTTTGTGTGTATGTAGTTAAAGCATGAGAGCTATGCTCATGATGTTTCATCTTCCCAGCAATCTGTCGTATAACGCTTCGAAACTACTGACGGCTTTGGCCTCCACAACTTTTTCACTAAACTAGTTTCAACTGTCTACCACTCTGTTTGCAAAATTAAACTTTCTAATACTTTTTGGCACCTTTGTTTCCTTAGCTTGAATCTGTGACCTCTTGTTCTTTATCAATTTATGTGGACGAACATTACTGGTGCAAGAACTGAATCCTGTGGTACTCTGCTAGTTACAATCCTCCAATTAGATACATTGCCTCTGATTACTGCCCTCATCTTTGTCAAGTTAGAAAATTTTTCATCCATGTCAGAAGTCTCTGTCACCCCTCCAGCATATTCCAGTTTCCAAAACCTCTTGTGTGGGACTCTCATCAAAAGCCTTTTTTTTTTTAGATATACACAGTCAACCCTACCATCTCTTTCCTGTAGAATCTCTGTGGCTCTATCATAAAAACAAAGATTTTACACAGGATTTTCCTATTCATTCAAAAAGCATAATGTGTCTTATTACGTCATTACTCTCCATGTGTTCTACCAATTTGGTTTTAAATATTTTTCTAGCATTTTGACTACCACACTTGTTAATGATACGGGACAATAATTTAGACCCGAGGTGTGTTATTGTGTGTTCACCTATTTGTGTTTGCAGGATTGAGCACTAGCTTTTGGAATGCGCTTTCTATCCCTCAGTTGTCAAATGCAATGACTCTCGACCTATTTTCCTTATTATATCTATTTTTAAAAGTATGTTTTTAGCACAGTTTATCAGTTGTAGCATTTACATTTATATTTGCAGTAATTGTTCCTACAACATGTAGATAAAATAACAAATCATGAGTGTCCCAATGCATCTTTCTACACTTACGTCTTACGATGTGATGTGTCGATATTTGGCTTCTGACCATTAATTTCCATCTCTGCTATCTTTGCTTCCATTTCTATTGCTTTGGCTTCTGATTCATACGTTAAACAGCACTTCCTGAAATAAAAAGAAAGGTGAATAAAGATCACTATATATGAACAATTTACAGAAACCACTGTACAGGTCTCAATGCCTGAACTAATTCAATGTTTTAACCTTTCAAAGCCAGTAGCACTATTTTCTATCTAACTTCTGCTTACAAAATACGGCGACAAATTTATTACAAGAACTTAACCATTGCACTGACTATTTTTAATGTTTCTCCTAACACTAAAAAATTAATTTATAAATTTTCCTTCTATTAAAGTTACTGCATATGGTAGGAATAGGAATAACATTTTCCTTTGCTATAGTATTGGTCTGGCACATTCACAAATTCATTTTCAGAAAAACATCCTGAAGCTAATAGCCAAATGCAACTTTGAGTGTTGGTAACAATACTGCAATAGAAAATTGATCTGTGGAATTATTCAGAATTGACAAGATAAATTTTTAGAGATGATATAATATTGTAAACCTTTTTATTTTAAGGAATTCTAATGCTGTACTGTACTGCATTCATAAAAACAATTACCGTATGAAAAATGTAACAAGAAATTACTTTACTTTTCTTCTTGCATACTTAAAAGATTTAAGTATGTGTGTTTGTTCAGGTCTACATGAGCATATTTATCTATAATTGAGAATTAATTATCCTACATGCATGTTCAACATATTTTTAATACTGAGGCATTTTGAATGCCTGGAGAAAATTATACATGGTAAATTTCCTCAAGTGATGGGCATGTCCAGAGACAATGAGGTACCCTGGATATAAGAGATTTACAGAACGTGTATGCATGTGGTTTTTAAAGACCAAGCAGAAGAAAGAGTGATAATTATTAATTATTATTATTATTATTATAATGATTGTTATAATAATAGTTGTATTTAATAATTATCGCTCTTCCTTCTGCTTGGTCTTGAAGGCAGCTGGCCTCGGGCAAAAAGAGGGCTGTGACGATCTCTGTCTAGAACCTGTAGGTGCAGGACAGACGTGTCCACCTCCTGGGATTCGTGTGGCCCAGGCTTTGCTTCAGGCGGCTGGGGTCGTCCTTGCCCTTGATAGGGTGGTTCTTCTCTGGCCCCGACCATGGCAGTCTCCGAGTCTGGAGTCCCCATGCCTTCTTTCACCAACTTTGAGGTCAACTCCAGAACTCTCAGTTCCAGCGACAGCACTGGAACCAATCATATTGGCGTTTGCCTTTCCATTGGAGACTTTTGGCGATGTGGAGAGGGGGGGATCTGCTGCTTGGGTAACAGCTTCTCCGTATCAACCTACCCTGGCTTTGTGCTCTGGAGAGGCCACTCCAGACTGACAACCAGAGCACAATTCCATAGTCTCTTGAGACTGATGGATGCTTACTACTACCATGCATGTGGTTGATTTAAAATGCACATGAATGGGCCTAAATTTTCCTATCTGCATGCAGACTTGTCATTGTCAAATGCATGTGCATTATGCACTCTTATAGTGTAACTGCTAGAGATACAACTGAAAGCTTATATAATCCTTTCAAACTTGATAACTGATGCCAGCCAGTTCTTACCATCCAAAGTGCATTGTTGTTGCAGTCTTTCCAAATGCCATTAAATCAGCAACTCCCTTTTCAGTGATGGCACCAGGGAAATTCAGGTAAATAACGCAATTGTCCTTTTGAGGTTCCTGGAAAAATTATACAATATTTAATAAAGTTGCAGTCAACCAAATTAACCAAGCTCTAAAAAAAAAAGATATCAAGTATATTATTCAAATGGCAATACAGTATCACTAACATTAATTTGTTAAAGGCTTTAAACTATATCTGGTAATTACAGATGACAATTACAATGTATTCTTTCTACTTACAAACACAATTATGAATATTCTTAAAACAAATGTGCCTCCCACCTCTGGCCTCTGTATGGCATCAACTTGAACTATCTACTCATCTAGTTCACTCCATACTCCTACTACAGTATAGGCTTATCCTAAGGAGCACTTTCATATGTACTTTGTTCAGCTGTGTGTTAATTCTGTCCAGGTCCTCTCAATTTGTTTCCCTTTTTAAATATTTAATTTTAAAACTACATATTTCCTTTTTTTCTACACTGCCAATTTCTTTATCCCTGTTATTATACCTCCTCATTTAGCTCCCTCTATTTTTCCTCAATACTCTATCCCACACAATTCATGTTGCAAATTCTGTATCTTTTAAAGTTTTCTTACGAGCATCAGAAGGCTGGAATTAAGGACTAGCTTCATATGTAGAAAAAACAAATGTGGAAGCTATATGAATATTAGTTATTTACTATCCCAGGTAAATTTAATGGAAGGCTGTAAATTGGGAGAGTAAGGTGAAGCAAAATTTCTAAACCCACTCATACTCAGGGGAGGTAGGAGTGATTTTAGGAATGTCGAGGACTGTACAGATAAGATTTTTTACTGCGAGTGTTTGTTGTTGAATGTTGAAAAATCTATGAAAATGCATAAATGAATTTACTGTGAAGCACTGTGGAGATTTTGAGTATCAAGAGTAAAAAGTTT
This sequence comes from Procambarus virginalis, assembly GCA_020271785.1. Taxonomy (NCBI): domain Eukaryota; kingdom Metazoa; phylum Arthropoda; class Malacostraca; order Decapoda; family Cambaridae; genus Procambarus; species Procambarus virginalis. The sequence goes on from WNGS01165751.1 coordinate 15,808,494, forward strand.
ATTAACAATAAAATTGTGTACAAAAATGATCACAAGGTAGAGGAAGACCACCCATATCTTAGAAGAGCAGGACAATTTAATTACGGGGATGAAAAGAGGTTAAGAGAACTTGAAAGAATTAAGGGTTTGTGTGGTGACAAGAATCTCGGAGAAACTTCTACTGTGGTCACTGCCTACAGGACAGCTGTGGTAAGGCATTGAGACTATACACAGAATAAGAAAACAAAAATTGTTTAAGACTTACTGCTTGCACTGATCCATCTTGATAACCGTAGCCTTGTACCCAAGATGCAACTCCTGGATATCCACCACGGGTGCCCCTAACCATAGCTCTTCCTCCCCTTGTGCTGCCTCTCCCTCTTGAGATAGCTCCACTTCCCCTAATAACACGTGCTCTCCTTATAAACCCTCTTCCCCTGGAAAAGTCGTTTGTGTACTCCATCATACTACCTCGGCCACTTGAATACGCACCTCTGCCTCCCCTGGCAATTCCTCTAGTTCCATCAAAAGTACCTCTCACTCCCCTGAAAGTACTTCTGCCTCTTTCATAACTCACCCTACCTCTTCTTATTCCCCCTCGAGCCGGATCAAATTCGCCGCCTCCATCGAAGCCTCCCCTACCTCCCCTTACGTTGACCCTTCCGCCTCGAGCCCGAATTCCTCTTACTGCACCACGTGTCCCATCAAAAGTACTTTTTCCACCCCTGTTACTTTCAAAACCGCCACCTCGGCCTCCACTGTAATTTGTTCCTCTGCTTGCAGTATACCGGCTACCTCTAGGTCTTTCAGTAATGTAACCAGCACCTCTGCCTCCACTATAGCCACTATCTCTCTCTGCCTCATAATTACCATAGCCACCACCCCTCTCCTCCATATAGCCAGCATAATTGCTTCTATCCTCATATCCAGCATAACCACTTCCTCGATTGTCACTGTAGCTTGCATATCCACTCCTTGTATCTTCATAGCCAGTGTATGCAGGTGCTCGTTCAGTACTATATCCAGTATAACTGGGTTCTCTCACATCATAGCCACTGTAGCTGTAGTCTGCATCTCTCGGCTCAGCATAACCCCCATAACTGCTACTCTGATCTTCAACATAGTTACTGTAATTACTTCCTCCAGCATAGCCACCACCTCTGCTTCCAGGATAACCACCTCCCCTTCCTCCACTGTACCCACCACTGGATCCTACTTCATAACCACTATCCATTGCTTCACTATACCCACCACTTCCTCCTCCAGTATAGCTGCTGCCTCTGCCTGCACTGTAACTACTGCCTCGGCCTGTACTATAACTGCTCCCTCGGACTGTATTATAGCTACTGCCTCTTGCCCCAGTTCCTCTTCCTCCCCTATATCCACTTCCCCTTCCACTATCATAAGAGCCCCTTCCTCCTTTAAAACCCCCCCTTTCTTCATAGCCTCCACCTCGCCCACCTCTGAAGCCTCCCCTACTTCTAAAACTCCTACCCCTGGGCATCATTCCATTGGATCTATCCATCTTTGGGGTTTAACTGATCTGCGTTTGTCTTCCTCTTGTATGTCAGTATATATTCTGGAATTTCACTCACAAATGGTTGTGAATATTGAGCTACTACTCTTGGTTTCTTGACAGGCTTGGGAGCATGATATAGAATCTGAAAAAAGTTATTTTAAAAAATATAAACAAAAGTTATAATGTTAAAAATCCAAGATCAAGTATAACAAATATTCTACCTTTACATATATTAGTTATGTCAATTCTGGCTAGACAATGCAATACATTATAAAATACTGTAATTACATTACACACACTAATGTACAGTAACTGTTGTTTTTTCATAATACTGTACATGTAACATTCTAGAATATATGCACTGTATTATACAGTATCTGTATATTTACCGGTATGTATATATATATATATTTATTATTTTGCTAACCATCATATTGTGGATAACATTTCATTCACTTAGACACTGCAGACCACACAAGGAACTGATAAAATAAGCCAGACACCATCAAAGGGGTAAACCACAACAAGGCCAATGTGAACCAGGAGCGGAACCATCTGTCCGCGATACATGGTTGTAATGTTGAGCATAAGAGGAACTCGCAGTCAGAATCAGACTCACTAAGAACTTACCTTGACCAACAGAAGATGAGGCCCCAACACAATTAGACAACCTATAACAAGTGGGCCCAAAACCTCAGAAATATAGCAGCTGGTTAATAGGCCAACAGGAAAAAGACCACAGTCTACAAAATCTGGGAGATGCCTCCCCCAGGAAAGAGAAGTAGAAAGGGGAGGTGGACAAAAGGGTGAGAGATCAAGCTGAATCTAAAGGCCAAGCTAACACAGCCTCTATTGACACAAAGTGAACCAAGTAAAATGCCACAAATGCCTCCTGAAGGAACAGTGAGCATCCTTACTACAGGCCCCAAGGCCTCCACACCTGGGGCAAAGCAAAGCCACATCCTGATGGAGGTGCCCAGAGAACCCCTCTATACAAACCCAAATATGCAAGACCAAATGGTCTTGCATATTTCTTCTTCGTGCTTCACAATGTTCTCCAGTATGCAACTGGAGAACATTGTGAAGCACTTTCAAATCACATACAGCGTACAGAAAAAAACAATGCAGGCAAAGTTCAGGCTGCAAAAAAAGTCCTCAAGGTCCTAATAAGAAAGCCAAGATGGCAGCCTAAATGTGATGGGGATGACTAGTGGGAGCCATCCTCGTAAACCAGAGACCAGCATTTATCAGGCATTTACATCTTTAATTACAGTAATTAATAAGAAACCTGTGCAGCTTTTCATGATCATGCCAGCTCAGTCTGTATTTATTACACCATTTATGAGATTTGAAATGCTGCAAGGTTGTTCTTGACCCAAGGTTATTATTATTAGATAACCTTGTAGCACTTCAAAGTGCACAAGCTGTTTAATAAATGCAAACTAAGCTATTATGATTGAGGAAAGATGTTCAGATTTTTTAAGTAGATACTTAAGTGCTTGATGAATCCTGACCCAGAACAGTTCCAGCCAAGGAAGAATCCAGGAAAAGAGCAAGAGAAACATCTGCCAGTTGACCAGAATGCCAAAGCAGCCCAACTGGGAAAGAACCAGATCCCTGGCCAGCAGACACGTCAAAAAACTGCAGGCTCACAACACCTGCAGTTGTTCCACCTGATGTACCTGGTAAGATGGTGGTCATCCATCTTATCTTATCCCTTCCATCATGGCATAAGGAATGGCCCCATTGACAATCAACTGATCCAAGATATAGGAAGACTCTAAGAGTATCTCACTTGGGTATAGGAAAGAAGTGTGACACCATCATTCAACAAACTTGACACCAACCATTGACAACCAATGACATCAACAGGGTGAAAGATCTGACCCACTGCAGACCAAGTACATTACAAGGTGCTCATGATGTCTCCTCACTACACTGCCACCACCAGTCAAACCACAAAATAGCTAGTGGAATGAACTAAGCCAAACCTGGCCAAGTGTTTAGTTTGCCTGCCAGCGCTATATGTGCAGGCAGAATTGCAAGCAAATAGGTTACACACACATTAGAACTCCTACTCTGTTCAGGAGCCCAAGTAACATTGACACCAGGCTGGCCCAATCCAGAGCTGGACTTGTTGGACTTCTAAGTGGTGTTTCACAAATGAAACACCACTTAGCGTAAAGCAGAAGATTGGGCCTCCAATCATGTTCTGTAATTTTTTTTTTATTCCTGATGCTGGCCGAGTCCCTTGGTGACTTAGGATACCACCTGGTGGCACTCAGAAAGATCACAGTTACAGTGCTGAGTGTTTACACCAAGGCAATGATTGTTTACTTACCTTCAAGTGCTCAATTTTCTTCAAGCAGTTGTTTAGTTGTGTCTATGCTATCTGGTAGTTACTAACTTTAGATACAGTGTAATGTTTCCTTCTAAATACTAACTTTGGATACCAAATAATATTATAAATTGTACAGTATTAAGATGCTTGTAAACAAACGGCATTATTTTTCATCTATACAACTCCTCTGAACATCATTATAAGTTTCATTTACCCTCTTGGCACTTATATTTGTCAATTTAGCATACTAAATCTACCCAAAGCTTACCACATGATCTGGTGCTTTCTATGATAATTCCTGGTCAACAAGGAGAATCAGTTTCATTGCTGGAAGCCATGCAGAAAGGCTGAAAATTGGTACATTACTTTATACACACCAGATAAAGCTGTAAAAATACAAAAATTGGAGTTGGTTTACATGACAGTATATATACATGTACCTCCTACTTAGGTATGGTAGCCTAGTATTATTGAGCTGAAACCTACGTTCATAAGTGACATTAATCACTCCTTTTGCAGCAATGAAAGTTAAATGCTAATAAGAAACAGCAAATTCTGCATTCCACTGGTATGGTATGACATACAGTACAATAATTCGAAATCTATCAAAATCATAATGAATCATACCCTTACTACAACCACTAATGAAAAGTTCAAGTTTACACCCATATTCCTCTAACATTTATCATGTCTGTTTAATCTCATACTGTACTTCCTATTATCACCATACACTTAATTTCATTTTCATCAGTGTATCATCGCCCGTTCATTTAACAAGGCCAAACATCTCGGTGTATTATGTGCAACCTTGCAATTTACAGGTTTTTCATACTATATCTTTCAATGACATTTCCATCCATGCTCCTCAAGCTGTCCATTTCTACTGCTCTAATTCTTGAGTTGTCACGTTCATGACAATGCCTCATCCATATACAGTGGACTTGTGAAACAGTGGACTCCCTCTTAAAACTGGACCAAGTCTGCCCATCACATTACCTTCCAAAATTTGTATTTCTGAAGAAAAAATCCAGCTTATGGAGGACTATGAAATCTGGATTATGGGTTATCACCCATAATCCATAAATTCCATCATCTCACTTTCCAAATTTCCCCCACATATTTTCCCATTTTATTTGTAAATTTATGGCTATTATCTTGTGCCATGAATATATTAGCTGGCAGTATTCACAAGCAATTGTGGAAACATTAAAGATGAATTAACCTTTACTGGTACATTAGCTCAGTATATATACTTAAGAACAACAAAATTTTTAAGTTTATCAAGGCTTTTCTAAGGCCAAGGGCAAGTGCCTGTACAGTCACCCTTCCAGGTACTGATCAGACAACACACAAATCGTTACACAAAATTAATCTTATTTTGTAACACTAAAATGGCACTCCAATGATTAATTTTATTGTAATTACTTGCCAGACACCCCAACGGTTGGGAATTTTGCTGGCAGCCCCAAGGTCTGGCAAGGCACTACAGTGCCAAATGTTCAGTTGCTCCCTCTCAGCCACCCTTGAAGGCATGGGGGGCCTGGGCACTGGGCGTGTAAAAACAATGGTGGGTTAGGCTGCCTGGCTGTCTCGTGTTCTACCATAACATGCTCTAAAATAACACCACAGAACTACAATCTTAAATTACAACCTCAACCACATATTAAGGAATCAGCGCTACCATTCAGTATCCAAGCGGAAGGAAAATTATTAAAAAAAAAGCTCATAAGACTTAAATTACTAATGCCACATTTGTACTAGCCCAATTCTATGCCGCAAATTTTATCTTTCAAAAGCCTGGAATTACCCACCTAATAACAGGATACGCCACTAACTGGGCCCTAGGGCAAAAGTAGCTGCTCCGCTCTCACACACATGTACCAGTTACGTGTCGGGATGCGTAGAGTGAGAATAATCCTGACATTTAAGAGCGATGGGTGGTGTAGGAGCCGCTGGACGGTAAGGCTGAGCGTCCATTGCCTGCCATCCCTCGCGCCTCCCGTTCCTTTACCCAGAATCCTCCTTCTAACATCATTATAATTTCCTGGATTTTTACGCTCATTAACGTTCATATTTAATTAGAATCCGTAGAATAATACTGTTTTTATATTAATGCTGTTTAAATTCGCCCATAGGGGTGTTATATTTAAATAATTTACTAACTAATTCAAAGTGAGTGACGCGTTCGGCTGCATCTCACGAACGCAGCGTCTCTCGTAAACAGCAGGATATTTTCCTTTTTTATGGCCTAGATATACGCCCAGTTGTGCTGCCGACACATTAATATACTATAACACGCTTAAAGTTATAATCTAAAGGAAAACGGCCTAATTCTTGGCTATATGAAAGGAATATTTTCGTCTCATGGAGTCCAAGAGATGAGGCGTAATTGATGCTTCTTCAAAGCCTTGGCGTAACGGCGTACATTGACATGTACATATATTACTTCCAAAGCTTTATTTTACTACTTTTTACCAAATAAACGTGCCGACATTAAAATTTACTCAATATATTGGTAAAAATAATACAATTTTTCGTATTAATGTCTTTGAATGTGTTGCCGGCTACGCCTAAACTATAAAGGAATGCTCCAAGAAGCATTTAACAGTGACGTCATAGCTCCCATCATGCAGCAGCTGCCGCCATAACTCAAATTATCTTACGCACTGTGATAACCCTCCTGTATATTCTTAATGTATGCTCCGAGGGTATATCATATTGGGAATGCAATACCTAAATCGACGTTTGGAGGTCTTATTATAGCTAATGGATGAAAGGCTATCCATCGATTACCCCAATCAGTTGCAGGCCATATCCAATCGTACTTATCCAGCACTTAAGAAAGATTACATAGTCTAAGATTAGGCATGTGATGTTTTTTAAACTACGAAAATACTATATTAAAGGAATACAACTGAAAGCAGTTTAGTTTAGTTCATTAATTATGGTCCCCATAATTGAAATGGTTACAGTCACATGCATATAATGGGCTAAGAAAATGAACCCCATAAACTCGTTTAGCTAAGCAAGCTGCAGCATTGATCAGCCAGTTACAGAGTTTGTTAACATATACAACAGTATGCTCACAGTTCTTGTTACTTTAACGATGACA
>WNGS01165751.1:15820444-15825722 GCA_020271785.1 Procambarus virginalis
CCTAAACACCTGACCTAACCTAACCTATGCCTATGTATACACATATGCTAATATATATAATATTAATTTATACTTGAGAAAATTCCCGTTTTGAATGAACAGTATGTTAAAATTTATGAATGCGTCTGTGGGGTCGACCGCTGAATGTAATGGACTTAGTCGAGGACGGGTTGAAATAGCAGCGAACGAGTAAATATGAAAATGTCGGTTTACATAGAAATTAAAAAAAAAATAAAACAAAGCATCAAGAAAACATTTGATAAAATATCTTTCCAAGATTTTCGTCGGAAAATGTATTTACATACATTAAAACACAGCTACATCATTCATTTAATAAGTAATGCAAATTGCTTTTACAGACACCAGGGAACGTCAAATGGCGAGCTGAAGCGAGATAAAGAGGACAAAACTGGGAGGTTCATCTTCTCGAAGCAAGTTTGTAAGCTCAGGGTTCGCATCCCAGACAATGGCCGGGACGAGCACCCTACCGGGCTATAGAAGATTGGGGAGATGAGAGAAGAGATGAATACAAGCTATAAAGGGGAAGCAAGAAAGAGCAGAAGGGAAAATAGACAATAAAGGGGAGTAAGAATAGAACTGAGGAAGGAAAGGACTGAAGGGTGTGAGGAATATAGGATAACAAAAGGAGGAAGGAGAACAAAAGAGGGAGAACGGAAAGATGAGACACGGGGAAGAATAAGAGAAGTGGAATGACTTGGGTACACAAACAATTCTAAAATACAGTGGAAACAACAAGTAGGCTTGTACCTACAGGCACAGGTACAAGTAGACACAGGTACAGGTACAAATAGGCACAGGTACAAGTACAAATAGACAAACGTACAGTTACAAGTAGACACAGATACAGGTACAAGTAGACACAGGTTTGGTACAAGTAGACACAGGTATGGTACAAGTAGACACAGGTACAGTTACAAGTAGACACAAGTACAGTTACAAGTAGACACAGGTTGGTACAAGTAGACACAGGTCTGGTACAAGTAGACACAGGTCTGTACAAGTAGACACAGGTACAGTTACAAGTAGACACAAGTACAGTTACAAGTAGACACAGGTACAGTTACAAGTAGACACAGGTACAGTTACAAGTAGACACAGGTACAGTTACAAGTAGACACAGGTACAGGTACAGGAACAGACATAGGTACAGGAATATACACAGATACAAGTACAGACACGATACCAGTGTCTGTATTAAGTACCAGTATTAAGAGAGCCTTTTACTTACAAGTGGAAAGTCTTCTTTAACCTTAATCCAAAATGAAGACAAGAAGTCATGCTTAAAATTCTTCAATATAATGGACTACTAAGATGCAGCCACTCAGGACCACCAATCACCAGGCAACAAGCACACAGCCACTCTCCTACGTTGTGATGATGGGTAATGAGCGCCAATGAGATTGTCGCTCTCACTCATAATTGTCGATTTTTTCTGATTGTCGCGACCCATTTTGTTTATTTTGCGACCGGTAATGGGTCGAGACTCGCAATTTATCACAATTTTGTCTGTAGGATAACGTATGAAAGATATTATTGATAGAAACGTTATCCCTACAGACAAAAATCAGAAAATACAATTGATAATTTACTAAAAAAAAAAAAAAAAACGGCAACCTACTCATGAAAAACTCCCAGACATCAAACAGAACGGCCTGAAGGAAACCAATGTCGTCTATGCCTTCACATGCCCGCTTGGGGACTGTAAGCCCCAAAGAACTCAGTATATTGGCAAGACAACAACGTCTCTTTTTTCAGGCGATTAATAATGATAAACAACAGGGGCTCCAACAAGGAACATATAATATCTTCTCACAAGCAGGCCATCACCAGAGAAATAGTTAACAAACAACACAGAAATCATTGATAGACATATATATATAAGCGAACTTTTTCTTGTGTANAGTACCATTAAATAAGGTAAATAGCTTCGGTTTCTTTTCGTAACACTATCGAAAATCCTTCGCTCTTAAGCAGGTTTAAATTCACCCACTGAAATTCTATTTCTCTAAAATTTTGTTATCAGTTCATCATGTGATGTAATTTCATCAAATCATATCTCCTTTTTTTTCTTCCTTTTTTTGTGATAGTTAATATACAGTATTTATAAATGTTATTGAAATATGCACTGAAATTGTATACATTTTTTTTTACTATAACATAAATGGTCTATCAAACATGTTTTAATTGTCTTTTCTTTCAATGATCAATATTTACGAGTTGAAGCCACGTTGTTGCACAGGAGTATTTAAGTTTGGTACATCAGACATGGGTAAGAGGAATTACTTTTCCATGGACAAGGCAGTGTATTAGAAAAACATGATTGAGTGGCAGAGGATTATTGGCATTGGTAATGTACTAGTGCTGTTCTGACAAAAAAACATAATCAATTTTGTTTGTAAATTAATAAAGTGGTAGATTAGAAATTCACACAAGCGTTTATAATCTTCCAGCGAGAAGTGACAAAAATATTTGAGACCTTCTAAAACATGGATTTGGATGGTGTTGTTTACTGAGGATTTAAACAGCACTGTAGCCTGGGCTGGCTGTTGCTTGTGGGACAGTTACAGTATATAGCAGAGAGAATGGCATTAACCATAGGCAATGACTTCAGGGTAATGATAATAGTCTAACAGTAAGATATAGCACTGTAACTGTATTTTGCTGCCTCTGGATTATTAAGACCAGCCTTTGCTACAAAAGGATCAGTGAACAAATAACTTTTTTGTGTATAATAATTATTGAAATGGACAAATAATTATATATTATTTGCATGTCTAAATATGCTGAAACGATTATAGCATTTGCAACCAGAAAAATCCAGAAAAAAGTATATAAAAAAAAAAGGCCTTTATTGAATTCATTTCATTTAAATCTGGACTGGATTTGGAATGATCTATGCTGGATTTTTGAGGCAGCACTCTAGTCATAAATGAGCTGGACAGATACACAAGCTTTAGTACTAGAAAAATACTAGTACTAATTGAGTGTAAAGATTTTCACATGTGCCAATAGGCTTAGTAGTGAGTGATTCTTTACTTCTTGGGTCCTTATTCACATCTTTTAGAAGGGTAATGTGTTAGTTTTAAATTTGCATCAATTTACTATACTTTTTATCACAAGGAAAATGTTTGTTTAAACAAAAAATGTACATGACATTCTTTACTGAAGGAAGTAAGGTAGCATGTTTTCACGCTATAACAACATCCTTTCACACAAAATACGTGATACTCAATGTTTGTCATGATTTTCCAAAATTAGTTTAGTATTCACTAAAATTAAGTAACTTTACAATCTATATTATTACAGTGAGTGCTAGACTTTAGTGTCTTGGTCAATCACTACAAAATAATTAAGTCAGTATTTACAAGACTGAATACTTCAGACATGATTACTCCCTAGACCTTTTACTACACACACACACAGTATTATATATATACATACTGTATATTATATAATTGATTGCATCTAGCATTTTGCTCATTTTAATATCTTCAGCTTTTCCCCAATGGAAGAACTGAAGCCTTATTTTTTAAAGAAATACCATATTATTTATGGGACCCCACTGAATTTGTTTGTATTAATTGTTACATATGTTTTGAAAATTGCTTGTCCTCACAAGATTGAATTTCCCTGAATTCTAGTTTTGTCAATGAAGGCTGACAGACCTGGAATAGGGAGCAAATACCATGCCCAGACGAACAGCTTTACACAATAGAGGAAATTAATATATAGCAACTTATTTTACTACTGTTTCTCAAGTTCAGTTTAATAAAACTGAAAATAATTATCTCCATGTTATCAGTTGTTTTGTATGCATTTTGCTTGCTAGTACAGTACACTGTGGTCACATTTACTGAGAACTTTTACTTAGTCCAAAGTATATAATGTCAGCACTATTTTCCAGGACATCCAAAACTGCATTATGGTGGTCCAGCACTTGAGGTAGTATTGTCCTACTGTTAAGTCCCGATACTTTGGACTGTATATTGTTACGATTCCGAGAACTTTTAAAGTTTACTTCAAACTATTCTTTCAAGGATTTTGGAGATGGGTGATGTTAATGCTGCCACTCTAGCTTTTCTTGTGCTTGCTTTCCAGCTCCTTTATTAGGTGGAGCTATTTTAGCAGAATTTAAGTTTTGTTAATGTCACCAGCATCTTGACTTTAGCTTGTAACACAAAACAAGAAACAACAGACATTGATACAGTACATCTATAAAGTGAATACAAACCAAACTTTACCCAAATAAAGTAAAGGACTGCAAGTAAAATATTCAATGAAAAAGTTACATTTTTTATTTAATTGTTATCTTAACTATATATTCCAATATTCTAATTACACATTAAAACATTTGGAATCTCCAAAAGTCATACTTTGCAAAAACACGTCCTCTATTCTTACATCTAAAAATCTTAGCATCACTACATTCAAGTTATCAATCCATCATACTGCAATATAAATATCCTTAAAAAGTTCTAGCCATAAGCTACTCAGCACCAACTTCAACACCACTTTCCGTTTCCATGTTTTCATTTTCTGGTTCGCACTCCTCGTTATTTTCATTTGCACTTTGTCCTTCATCCCCTCCATCATTACCACCACTCGCCTCAACCATATCAACCTCTTCAGCTTCCGATTTCTCTTTATCTTCATCCATTTTTTCGGCGCTGCCTTCATCTTCAACCTAATTTTTTTGTTTGTAACAAGAGAAAGAAGTGTAAAATACCAACTACATTTAGGTAAAAGAGTGAATGAACAAAACCATGTCAAACTCAATGAAGCACAACCACAGAATTTTGTTTCAATTAAATTTAAATCATTCAATAATACTAATATAAAGTGGAAGCTCTTAAACAGTGAACTTACTTTCTTTTTCTTGGCTGGAGATGTTTCTGCTTCACCACTTGAATTACGCTTTGCTGGCTCTGTAGCCGTTCTGCAAAAAGAAAAATATATCATTGATTTCCTGCCAGTAATTAAAAACAATTATAGTTAGTAAAAATAAACAATATAATTAATACTTACCAACTTCTACATGAAGAAAATAAATGCAATATTTGCATTTACTTAGTAAAACAATAAAATGTATCAACTTTTATAAAAAGAAAAAATTAACCATGGAATTGACTTAGTAAAACTGTCTTGAGTATTGAGACATAATTACTAAAAGTTCAACCACCGCAAATGCAAAGTTACCAACACAAAATAATAATAAACCTCAAACATTACTCCATACCCAACTTTCATGAGGTGGAGA
>WNGS01165751.1:15825732-15865503 GCA_020271785.1 Procambarus virginalis
ATAAGTTGATGTAATTTAAAAAACATGAGAAGATCAGTTTGATGTGGCAAGAACAGTAAACATTTTGGTGGATAATGTACAATATTTTGACATGCTCAATGAATGAGTGATACTGATATTGTGTTTATGTATATACAGTCATATTGCAAGATGCATAGATGCTCTTTTTTATTTCTACTGACACTAATCTACTTTTAATTGTTTAACAATTTCTATTAGTCTTATTCTCTGCAGACCAGGAAAGTACTACATAATAGGTTTTTAATTTTTATTACAGACTACACAGCAAAAGGAGTTTGATCCATGTGGGGTCTATGTAGCATTCAACGATTATATAGAGGGTGATGATGTCAAAAAGATTTTCGAGATTGCAAGTGCTGCCACTGATTTCAGGATTGGAAGGTATGTTTTAGTGCTGTTAAAATTTTAAGGGGTTCTGTAATTTTTTGTCATTTGATTTGATTTTTAGTTATTGTTTTAAAATTGTTGCTTCTGATTTCTGTTCACTGTCTGAAACACACAATAGCATTGACTTGAAATCTAGATGCTTATGTCTGAGGAAAATGAGTGCTATTGAATTTCACCAGTTTAGCAGTATACAGTACTAATTAATTTTATTAATTTTATTATTTAATTGCCTGGAATGTCTTCATATCCTCATTACAGTACAGTATATGGAAGACCAACAATACATATTTGGTCCAGGGATGGGGTCAAATACATGAGATCTAATTCAGTTATATCCAGACACTCATATACAATATGCACTAATTTGAAAGTTCTCATATAAAATGCTAAATGCAACTAGTGTATATATTGTAGCTTTAATATAGATTAAATAGATATAGTGTTCATTCAATATTAATAATATACAAGTAACCACATTTTTTTCAATAATACAGTATAATTATTAAAGTAATTCACCTGGTATAAATTTCATTAATACTGTTATTGTTACATAATCAAAGTACAGTATTAATAGTAATTGGAAAGTAGTTTTGTTACCATTCAGATTTCCATATAAGTATAACTTTCAAATTTTTGGAACATTTTAAATTTAAAGATTTTTGTTATGATTATGATCAAATTATTTTAAGCTTGATTAATAACTTAGCTTATTTATAACTTACAGACTGTATATAATTTTATAAATTAAGAGCATGACTTGCATTATTACATATACATCCACTGTTCTGCATGTAATTCCATAAAAATTACTGCAATTACATTTTGTGAAGGTTTATTGCAAATAGCTGGGAAACCATGACAAGACTTCCAGCTTTGATCACTCCACAAAACATTTGTCATTATTGTTAATGTCAGGTTTGCTAAAATAATGGAATCCTTTAAAGTAATTACTTGTTTTGTATAGAAATCATATTCTTTGATAGTATTTATTGGGATTTTTTTCAGGATGGTTCATATGCATTTTGACACAGAGGCACAGGCTGATGAAGTAAAACAGAAGCTAGCAGAAATAAACTTTGCACATAAGCCAGAGATTCAAAACACCTTTAAGTCAACAATGTGGTATGTATTTGTTTTTAAATAAATATACATTGGGAGGGGGAGGGGGGCAAGTTCCGGGTGTTCTCCAGTGGGGTTTCGGGTTGAATTGGTTTTGTCCTTAGGAAGCAGAGTGGTGCAAGCATCTGGTAGTGACCAGAACAATGGTTCAAACCCATGCATTTCTCCAAATGATTTCTCATTTTTTTATTAGTTATATAATCATTATTATTTATTCTATTATCACTACCTACTAGTACTTTTAATTATTACTTGTTTAACCCCTTAACTGCGTTGCCTCCAAATATGACACCCCCGCAGTGCGCAGGAAATAAATTCTCTGGAAAAAATTCTTTTTTCTTTTTAAAGTGTCAGAAACCCTTCCCTCAGTATGGGTATGTAGAAAAAAAATCGAAATTGTACTTACTTTGGCTGCTATGGGGTCCGTAAGTTGGGGCGTGACGTCATCATTCCCTGTCCGTCTGTGACGTACGCTCCCGAGGCCAGTAGGGCGCCCGGGGCAGGGCGCACAAGTTGCCGCGAATATATTTTCGTTCATTTTTTTCGCACAGTTCCAAATACATTTTATTTGTTTTTACGTACTAATCCTATGTATAGTGAACACGTACACTATATTATGGCAGTAAAACATCTGTACTGTCCGAAGACACTGTGTTACGTGCATGACACTTGTGTACACATATGCCGCACATATTTACTATGTATCATGCTAATTTATGTATACATACAATCTATTTACACACTACACACTCACACACTATATACATTCACCATCAAAACACTCAGAACACCTCGAGTGAGAGTAGCCACACCCAGCCAGTCTCCCTCACTCCAACATCTTACTCGCCAACATTGCTCCTCCCACCATACTGTTATAGTTCTCATTACACATGTTCTATATACCTATCTACATGTTTTATTTACCAGAACTATGCAAGTAAGCCGGTATTGTGTCCAAACAGTACAGTGGCCACCATACAGTGCATGAAAAATCACACAGCAGACAGCAGACGACGCTACGATTACGTCACCTCCCTCACCAAAATAGCTCCTCTCAACATTCTCCTGTTGCTGTTCTTACACTATATACACACACTATATATACCCATGTACATATGTGTTGCCCATTGCGAACCACTAAGGTATTATGGTGAGCAAAACAAGAGTGGCTGCCACACACACACAATGAGGCTACCTCAATTCTCGCCCTCCCTCTCTCACCAAACTTTCCTCCTTCCACAATACTACGCACAACGCTAATTATAACCACAATCCTGCTATTATCACAATCCTGGTCACTAATTCCTGTAAATGAATAATTGACCACACGTTTATTTTGAAAAGGAACCTAAGAAATCATTTGAAGATTCCTAGATGGACGAAATAATGCTGTGGTGCTGTGAACATCGTAAACAGCATTGAATCACTGATATTTGAACATTATACCCAGTCATTATCACACTCGGGCTCTTCTATAACACTATCATGGCTAAATGATACAAGTTATATATATATTTTGACATTATTAGGCGATGCTGTGGTCACACGCTGCACAGCAGTGCTGTGCGCTCATGCTGCGAGCGCCAGCCTTGGTTGCTCACACACTACTGAGGCTCCCACACCCGGGAATGTGGACCACGATTTTTTTTAAAGATGGCGTCTGTTTACAAGAGCCCTGAGGAAGCTGATGTGAACCCCATGTAGCCGCGGGAGTTTTGAATGGAACGTGAAAAATACAAATACCCGGAGGCGCGTTGCGCAAACCAGACGCGAGCCTGCAGGCGCGTTGCGCAGTTAAAGGGTTAATGTTGAATGCATAGTAAGACTAGCTATAAAATATTTGATTTTTAACTCATTGTTTCTTCCATCCAATAATATAAATTTTATGTAAATCACAATTTCTACCATGATCATGTAGGGCAGTTGGGTTGACTTAATTGACACGTTAACATAATTTAATTGGGGTAAATTGTTAAAATTAATATTAAACAATCATTGATAGTACTTTTTTAACATTTTCTTCAATTAAAAATCCATACCTTTCAAAACTCTTCTTTTTCCAGGAAAAACAAGAGGCCTGCAAATGATGATTCAGAGAATAGTTCTCCAAGCAAAAAGCAGAAAGTTAAAGTATGTACTTTATCATATTTAATGTAGAAAGGTTTTAGTAACTGTAGAATTAAGACTTGTATTCTAAGTTGTTTATAAAATTTAACACATTGGTTCAGTATTTTGAAGAGGTAAGCTTCATCTATAGCTGAAAGAATGTCTGTCTGTCTGTTGGAGATTGGAGGCTAGATGGTTACAGTTAGCTTTAACTTACAAACCCCTCTTCAAACACAAAGGGTTGTGTTTGGAGAGGGGTTTGATGTTTCAGTATCCACCAAGAAACCCCGATTCCCATTTACACTTTAGACACCCTCACCTTCCTCAACCTCCCCAACAGTTGAACCAAGAAGTGATCTTTTGTTTCTTGATTTCCCTCCTGAAGGGGATTAACTGGTTAAATTATTATTCTACAAATTCCATCATTGCATTTGCTGTCAACAACTCTTCCATTTCCTCCTCGCACCTCATGGGAGAGACATCTCCCGTCACGCAGGGTGCAGTTGCACCTCCACAGCTCTCCAGTATCAGCTATTGATACTGGTAATGGCTCAAAACGGCCACCACTTACGGGCTATTCATGCCCGTGCCACCTTTTGGGTGGGTTAATCTTCATCAATCAATCAATCATCCTCGCACCTGGAAAACTCTACTGTTTAATTTTCCAGCATTTCACCATTCAAATGTTTATATTTTGTACAGTGGTACAATCACGGCTATTTTTTTTTCCTCCAGTGTCCTGGTACAGTATATATATCAGGTCCACTATCCCATGCTTTCTGGCAAATTATCAACACCAATTCCAGTAATTTTCTTTCATTATATTTGTTTCTGCAGCATATTTTCTTCATTTAGGCCTTACCAATTTATTTACAGAAATTTATTTCCTTCTTGCTTGTTCACTCAATTTGGAAACTACTTTTCTTGGCATCAACTGCTCGTGCCATCTCTTAATCGAACCAACCCATTTCTCTTTTATTACCAATTTGTCTTAATTTCTCATAGTTCATTGATATTCTTAACTAATCATTTATTATAAACCCTGTATTTAGATTAATTTGTTTGGTCTCCAAAATCACAAACAACTGTTATAATCTACAGTGGGAAGAAAATTTGGGAAGGTGAAGTGTACCACATAATGATAGTTGGTGGGGTTGTTATCTTATTAGATTAGTAATATCCAGATAAAGGGTTTACTGTAATTGTCTATTTTATTCATTAATGATAGAAGTGTTATAAATGATCCTGATTTATTGAAGTGTTTACCATGTAGGTATTCTAACATCCCTACGGGCTCACCATAGCCCGTGCTACTTGGAACTTCTTGTTCCAGGTAGCAAATCTTTAACAACAACAACAAATGTAGGTACTGCTCACTCCTAATATATAACAATGAACCAGTTGCCCTATATATTAATGTGTAATTTTGTTTCAGGTGTTGGATGATAAAAGCAATGATAATGATGATGACGACGATGAAGATGATGACGATGACGATGATGATGATGAAGATGATGACGACGATGATGCCGTTGATGATGAAGATGATGATGATGATTCCGATGGACAACTAGTAGTAAATGCAGGAAACCCTGAGGAGGACGATGATGATGATGACGATGATGATGATGATGATGATGGTGATGACGATGATGATGACGATGAATGATGATTAAAATGTATAGACATACCTCGATTAGCTCTGCCCAGAAGAGCATAGGTTTTTTATAGCACATTCTCTTGATTTGTTTTATCTATATGTACAGTATAATATGAAATTCTGTCATATATTTTTTCAAATGGCTACAACACAATCGTTTAATCGGTCACCCGTTTAATATCCGAGATGTACACCTCCCACTTATTATAAATGAGGGAGGTGGGAAGTTGACAAATTTATACCAACCATCCTTCTCCAGTTTATAAATTAATGTGTGTTTGGACGTGCATTTTTCATATGCAAAGAATGTGAGAATACAGTACTGTAAGTATTTATAGAATGTTGTATAATACTGTAGGTATTTATAGAATGTTTTATAATTTTTCCAGTTAACCCATGCTGTTTTAATGTCATAAATAATATATTATTATGTTGAAAATGCATTTCTATAAGAATTGCTATAGTGACTGAAAGTGTTGGTTCAGTAAGAAATCCCCACTTCCAGGAACTTCCACCCTCTTGCCCCATTTACCTTCCGCTCTGCTAACTGGGGTATGCCTTGTACAATAACAGTTTCAAATGTTGTTAGGATATTGTTTATATAAACATTATAATACATAAATATGTATTAATACATAGATATGTAAACCAAATGTTGTTTCTCTACAAAACCTTTAAGAATGGACAAATTTGTACCACCCTATGTACGATAATGAAAACTAAATCGAGATGGGTTAAATTCAATATCTTTTAAATTATTGCTCTTGTTTTTACTAGAAACAATTGAACCATCTCACTTTGGTTTCTAATTACTAGATGTTGGTGCCAACACTTTGTATTTTTAGGAGAAACCTGTTGAACTGCTTGTGATCTCGATTTGTAAACTGACAAAAATTACACTAAAATAATTACCATAACTATTATTGTAGATTTCATTAAATTAAACTGCCAAATGTACCCTCCAGCTGTGATTATTTATTAGTAACAAAATGGATAGGCTTTCCCATTCCACATAGTACAGTTACAGGAACTCTGTCCTGTCCACATTTGAATATAAAGAATCTTGACCACACGAGGGTAATCCAGTGCAGATGTATCGTTTCGTTTTTTTCTAGACTGATCCTACTGTCCAGTTTAAAAAGACCCAAATTGAGCATCGTATAATTCTTAATTCTTAAATGGCTGTTCCATGAAAGTTCATAGTAACAGTAAGGAGCATACGACTATACTGATCCAGTATGGACCGAAGTGTCATTGTTTCTCCATTTTCTGAAGATGTGGGTATTTGTTATACAGTATCTTCAGCCACCTTATAATGCAACTGCAAGAAAACCCCCTTCCCTTCCCATCTGCAAGATTCTGGAAGCTGTTTCAGTGAGGTAATTGGGTACAGTACTTGTATTTTTGTTTGATACACATTGCGTGACAGGTCAATACTTCATTTCGTTTAACCATTCAGAGGGAAAGTAACAATGTCCATCATGTCATTTAGCCAATCACATTGCTTGCTCAAACTGGAGAACCATTAATCATTTAAGTTTTGTATTAATGTTTATTAATACTTAAAACAAGTTACATCTTCACCAAGGGGGTTTTATCTCTGGCCCTTTGGACCCTTTATTTTATTTTAGACCTTTATGTTTAGGAATAAAGTATACTCGCTGATTGGCCAATAAGCTCCTGTGGAGGCCTTGTATATCTCCCGTGGTTGAAATATTGTTGGCTGGTAGGGTCGAGTGGTGGCATGTTTGAAATGTATACACCATTTATTAGCTACATATATACTTAGTTTAATAGTCTATACTTAGTTTTACCTAGCTCCCAGGTAACTATTTACTGCTAGGTAACAGGGGCATCAGGGTGAAAGAAACTGCCCATTTGTTTCTGCCGACTCCGGCAATCGAACCCCAGACCACATGACTACGTATCAAGTGTGCTGTCCTCTTGGCCACCAGCCCCTATTGTACTGTCCTGTCTTAAGTACTGCTCGATACTCTCTTCCCCCTTTAGGGTTGGGAGAGATTGCTGAAATAAGAGTGAATACAGAAAATATATACGACATACATAAGACACCATAAAGCACCTAAATTATTGGGATCATCTCAGAGCTCTTCAAATGTATTCCCTAGAAAGGAGATGAGAGATATAAAATAATATACACATGGAATATACTGGAGGGCCAGGTCCCAAATCTACATAATAAAATAACAAAGAAGTGAACGATATGAAAGAAAATGCAGAATAGAACCAGTGAAGAGCAGGGGTGCCATAGGTACAATCAGAAAACACTATAAACATCAGGGGTCCATGGTTGTTCAACATACTCCCAGCAAGTATTAGAAATATTTACGGAACAAATGTGGACATCTTCAAGAGAAAATTAGATAGTTTTCTTTAAGAACTGCTGGACCAACCGGGCTGTGGTGAATATGTGGGCCTGCGGCCCACTCCAAGCAAGAGCCTGTTGGACCAAGCTCTCACAAGTCAAACCTGGCCTCAGGCCGGGTTTGGGTAGTAGAACTCCCAGAACCCCATCCACGTACAATCCAGGTATCTCTACCTGACCACCTATCTTGCCAATGGTTGTTAACTGTGTTATGAATGACTATAATTTGGAATAATGAATCCCTTTTTGCAAGGTAGAATGAATAGTTTCCTCAATAGCAGCTTCTGCAGGTTCATTACAAGTAACATCAATATTGTTAAAAAATATATTTTAGAGATACAGTACAGTAGATGGTTAGCCACTAAGCAACAAAGTACGACCATTTAATGTGACCTATTGCTAGAATAGAAAGTGAGGATTACATGTTAGTCAAATAAGATTAAATTTGTGGGTACAGTACTGTACTTAATGCAGCCCATCCTCTTATTTAGGTAGTACAGTACTTATAGTAACGATGAGGACCACCATACATGTACAGTACTGACGTAAAATGCAGTTAGAAGTAGAAATCGGTACCATCGAATTTGGACAAACGGGTTTTTATTTTCTGATGTTGCAAAGAAAACTTAACATTGCTAGGCCTAATACATTCTATCTGAGGCCGAATATAGTACATATATGTGCTATACTAAGCCTAGGAATATTTAGGTTTGGTTTTTAGCTTAATTTTTTTAAAGTGAATAGTACCAAATTCTACTAATTGTCCATAACATCTATGTATGATGATGATCCACATACTTACAAAAAAGTAGCATCTAAACTTGAGAATGGGTTGTTCAATAGAACCTGTGCTTTACTGTAAAAACAGCATTGCTCCAATTATGGTCACATTTGGTGTCATGTCATGATTTTCAGGATTTAAAAATTGGCATGAATCATTTTGTCTTTCTGCATTCATATTGGAATGCTTAATCTCTAGACACTTGAACACTCTGTAATCCAGATCATGCTACATAGCCATGCTGGCTTAGTGTTTTCTTTTATTGTGGCTCTAAATAAATAACCTGTAACAAAATTTAATCTGCAGCCATCATTTATCCCTGGGACAATTTAAAAGTAAGATATTCTCCAGTGCCTTCTTTTCTACCTGTTAATTCACCCTTTGGTATCATACTACCAGTAATTATCACCCTTGTCAAATTTCAATTTTATGCCCTGGAGCATTTTATTCTTCCCTATCCCAGTATATTCATAGAAAATGTTAAAGATCTTGTGGACCCTCCAAAGTGTACATTCACAACCATGCTGCTCCTATTTACAAATTTTGAATGCAAGTGGTACTAAGACCATTTTGAATACATACAAGCCTTCTACAGTTTGAAAACCATATGAAATACCAAATCCCCAAGAATCTTCCACAGTCTCATCGGAAAATAGTATTGTGATGAAAGTAGATGAAGTGCAAAGTTATTAACAAAAGAAAACACCAAGCCAGGAAGGCTATGTACCATCATCAGTGTTGCTGGATATTAAAAAGGTGCTAAATATTCCCGAGGATGCCAATACGAGAATAAAAGGACATATGGCAAGCGATATCGAAATATTGGATACACCAAGATGTCTATCAAAGTCGGAATAACTCCTAGGGATGATGGAATAGTGAATCGATCGTCTTGTAAATCAGGGCATTCAACAAGGGCATGACATGGTGGGACACTTGTAAATCAGGGCATGACATGGTGGGACACTTGTAAATCAGGGCATGACATGGTGGGACAATAAGGAACAGTGGCATTCCATTAAGTTCCTGTGAGTTAAGCATGCATGGTCAAAGCACAACCAAGTGAGAGCAGTTTCCCACTGACTCCTATGGTGGTATAAGGACAGCCAAGAAAATAGGTTATCTTTAAAACCGTGGAGTTTGCTACCTATTACAACTGACCAATAACCCTGCCAACAGTCACAGATTGAGAAATGAATGAATTGGTAGAAATCAGAAATGTCGGAAAAGCAGTTGACAAAAAAAAAAAAGACAAAATTGCACAAGTCCTGCTGCAAAGATGCTGTCTCCAGGGGTGGGTGGCACATAAAGGTTCAGTCAAGAAAGACAATGGAGTGGCCAACGCTGTTGGCAGACTTAGGCCCATCTGTGAATAGTGCAATGGAGTAAGTGCAAAGAAAGGTGTTGAAGTACAAGGCATGTCAACAGTAGAAGTAGTATAAGCCTTCACCCTTGTGGTCAAGCCTTGCAGAATTTTGCAAGTGGGAACAAATCCACAAGGGCCGTGACGAGGGTTCAAACCTACATCCGAGAGGATCCCAGACGCTGCCTTAATCGACTGAGCTATGACATAGTTAAAAGAATTGCAACCGGGAAATCATCCTGATTTCCAGTCGATTAATTCAGCGTCTGGGATCCTCTCGGACATAGGTTCGAACCCTCGTCACGGCCCTTGTGGATTTGTTCATTTGATGCATCACACTATTGTGATTTGTGTGTAATGAAATAAGGGCAAAGAGGTAGAACAGCCTATTGACATAGCTCAAGTGCATGGGGGAATTGTGTAAAACCCTAATTTGTGTCTCGGAGAGACTGCAGGATCCGTTGGTAAATCAATATGATTTCCCGGTTGCAATTCTTTTAACCATGTCATAGTTCAGTCGATTAAGGCAGCGTCTGGGATCCTCTCGGACGTAGGTTTGAACCCTCGTCATCGCCCTTGTGGATTTGCTCATTTGATGCATCACACTATTGTGATTTCTGTGAGTAATTTGCAAGTGGGACCCTCCATGGGAACAAGGTTGGAGCGACATGAGGAAAGATTGCAAATATGAACCAAAAGAGAATCTTGCAAGTAAGCATCCTTACAGAATAAGGATGGTGGTGAAAGGTAACAGGACCCACCTGAGGGGTATCAGTCAAAGCACAGCATAATTGAGTGAGGATGTTGCAGGAAATGTGTGAGGTGGCAAAGGCAGTAATGACCACAATGATACTGTTGAAATAGGATGTTGGTTTCAATGTACAAGCTTTGAGTAGGAGATGAATAAAAACCACCTGAGGCATAACCCAGTATGGTGTAGAGCATCAAGATGATGAAGACAAAGGAGAGGCAAAGGCCAAGTCTGAATTTGTATTCTGGTACAGTGAGGTTTTAGATAATAACCTCAACAACAATTGGCCTAACTGCAGCAATTGAGGGAGAATGTATATTAAATTGCTGTCTTGGGATGGGGATTCACAGATAAGACCATATATGTTGCAGTTTGCTGCAGAGGATATCGCCACATACAACCAGATTATACAGCTTTGAGAAATAGTGTATGATATAAACAAGTGAGTATATTGTACAGCACTCTTGTTAGTACTGTACCAGTATTTATAAATGGAAACAAAAATGACTCCTCTCCCCCATATATGGTTTTTACCCCAAGTCATGCCAGATACAGTAAGATCTGGAAGGAATAAATTCAAGCAGATAAACTTTAATAAAAAAAAAAATTAATGTATAGATCTACAAGTTTTTTTGTTATAGATTATTTTCTTCCACAGACATCACAATTAATTAGAATTGTAATTTGTTTTTGTAAATGCTCATCAATCACACTTTGTGATTATTGAGTATTGAATAACCAACTCCTATATGGCTTCATTAGTATGTGCAACTCCTGTCCCAACAATTGTACATTACTCTTATATTCTTTGTATGCACATTCTTTTGAATAAAATGTTTATTATTATTTTAATTATATGTAGAATATATCTCTTATCCCTATGTAGAACAGATAAAAATATATATATGCTGGTTAGCAATATAAAATCACTTTAATCATTTGTGACTGAGTACTCAATAATCTACTTTTACTATACTGTAGTTGAAAATATCTCTAACTCTGTGTGTAGGAGACAAAAATGTACGTACAGTATGCTGGTTAGCTAAAATGTGATGTAGGGGTTATATTCTTTTAAAATCTGGATCAGTGTGATACTATCAGCTCAGCAATAGACACAGTTAAAATCATTGAAAAATGATAATTCAGGACAACGATGAATACAAACTTTAAACCAAGCTATAGGAATATGAATGTATTCAATAAGGCCAAACGGTGACCATATGACATCTAAAAGTCCGAGCAATACAATTATCAAATTGTAGATAATTCCTAGCCCTCTACCCTGGGCTAGCAAGATTTTTTTTTTTTTGAGATATATACAAGAGTTGTTACATTCTTGTACAGCCACTAGTACACGTAGCGTTTCGGGCAGGTCCCTGGAATACGATCCCCTGCCGCGAAGAATCTTTTTTCATCCAAGTACACATTTTACTGTTGCGTTAAACAGAGGCTACAGTTAAGGAATTGCGCCCAGTAAATCCTCCCCGGCCAGGATACGAACCCATGACATAGCGCTCGCGGAACGCCAGGCGAGTGTCTTACCACTACACCACGGAGACTGGTTTAAATTTTAAGATTTAAATTTTATAATTCTGTGTAGCTTTGGTCACCAGATCACCGAATGGATAAGTTATTAAGAACAACATTAGTCCTCATCAAGAAGAAATGATTACCAGAAGAATGCATTAAGTGCATATTTTAATGTAAAATGTTCTACACTACAATACACTACTTCTATCTTCCAGTGTAGAATGGAAGGTCATGTAACTGAAGCATACAAATATACAGTATGCAAAATATAAATTGGGCATTGAGAATATCTCAGTAGCACACTTAATGAACCTAAGTGTAGATTTAGAAAGAATGCAGTAATTAATGTGGCATGAATTGTGGAACACTGTCAATTAAAGTACGTAGTACCATTAAATAAGGTAAATAGCTTCGGTTTCTTTCGTAACACTATCGAAAATCCTTCGCTCTTAAGCAGGTTTAAATTCACCCACTGAAATTCTTATTTCTCTAAAAAATTTGTTATCAGTTCATCATGTGATGTAATTTCATCAAATCATATCTCCTTTTTTTTCTTCCTGTTTTTGTGAATATTTAATATACAGTATTTATAAATGTTATTGAAAATAATGCACTGAAATTGTATACATTTTTTTTTACTATAACATAAATGGTCTATCAAACATTTTTAATTGTCTTTTCTTTCAATGGATCAATATTTACGAGTTGAAGCCACGTTGTTGCACAGGAGTAGTTAAGTTGGGTACATCAGACATGGGTAAGAGGAATTACTTTTCCATGGACAAGGCAGTGTTATTAGAAAAACATGATTGAGTGGCAGAGGATTATTGGCATTGGTAATGTACTAGTGCTGTTACTGACAAAAAAAAATAATCAATTTTGTTTGTAAATTAAATAAAGTGGTAGATATAGAAATTCACACAAGCGTTTATAAATCTTCCAGCGAGAAGTGACAAAAATATTTGAGACCTTCTAAACATTAGGATTTGGATGGTGTTGTTTACTGAGGATTTAAACAGCACTGTAGCCTGGGGCTGGCTGTTGCTTGTGGGACAGTTACAGTATATAGCAGAGAGAATGGCATTAACCATAGGCAATGACTTCAGGGTAATGATAATAGTCTAACAGTAAGATATAGCACTGTAACTGTATTTTGCTGCCTCTGGATTATTAAGACCAGCCTTTGCTACAAAAGGATCAGTGAACAAATAACTTTTTTGTGTATAATAATTATTGAAATGGACAAATAATTATATATTATTTGCATGTCTAAATATGCTGAAACCGATTATAGCATTTGCAACCAGAAAAATCCAGAAAAAAAGTATATATAAAAAAAAAGGCCTTTATTGAATTCATTTCATTTAAATCTGGACTGGATTTGGAATGATCTATGCTGGATTTTTGAGGCAGCACTCTAGTCATAAATGAGCTGGACAGATACACAAGCTTTAGTACTAGAAAAATACTAGTACTAATTGAGTGTAAAGATTTTCACATGTGCCAATAGGCTTAGTAGTGAGTGATTCTTTACTTCTTGGGTCCTTATTCACATCTTTTAGAAGGGTAATGTGTTAGTTTTAAATTTGCATCAAATTTACTATACTTTTTATCACAAGGAAAATGTTTGTTTAAACAAAAAATGTACATGACATTCTTTACTGAAGGAAGTAAGGTAGCATGTTTTCACGCTATAACAACATCCTTTCACACAAAATACGTGATACTCAATGTTTGTCATGATTTTCCAAAATTAGTTTAGTATTCACTAAAATTAAGTAACTTTACAATCTATATTATTACAGTGAGTGCTAGACTTTAGTGTCTTGGTCAATCACTACAAAATAATTAAGTCAGTATTTACAAGACTGAATACTTCAGACATGATTACTCCCTAGACCTTTTACTACACACACACACAGTATTATATATATACATACTGTATATTATATAATTTGATTGCATCTAGCATTTTGCTCATTTTAATATCTTCAGCTTTTCCCCAATGGAAGAACTGAAGCCTTATTTTTTAAAGAAATACCATATTATTTATGGGACCCCACTGAATTTGTTTGTATTAATTGTTACATATGTTTTGAAAATTGCTTGTCCTCACAAGATTGAATTTCCCTGAATTCTAGTTTTGTCAATGAAGGCTGACAGACCTGGAATAGGGAGCAAATACCATGCCCAGACGAACAGCTTTACACAATAGAGGAAATTAATATATAGCAACTTATTTTACTACTGTTTCTCAAGTTCAGTTTAATAAAACTGAAAATAATTATCTCCATGTTATCAGTTGTTTTGTATGCATTTTGCTTGCTAGTACAGTACACTGTGGTCACATTTACTGAGAACTTTTACTTAGTCCAAAGTATATAATGTCAGCACTATTTTCCAGGACATCCAAAACTGCATTATGGTGGTCCAGCACTTGAGGTAGTATTGTCCTACTGTTAAGTCCCGATACTTTGGACTGTATATTGTTACGATTCCGAGAACTTTTAAAGTTTACTTCAAACTATTCTTTCAAGGATTTTGGAGATGGGTGATGTTAATGCTGCCACTCTAGCTTTTCTTGTGCTTGCTTTCCAGCTCCTTTATTAGGTGGAGCTATTTTAGCAGAATTTAAGTTTTGTTAATGTCACCAGCATCTTGACTTTAGCTTGTAACACAAAACAAGAAACAACAGACATTGATACAGTACATCTATAAAGTGAATACAAACCAAACTTTACCCAAATAAAGTAAAGGACTGCAAGTAAAATATTCAATGAAAAAAGTTACATTTTTTATTTAATTGTTATCTTAACTATATATTCCAATATTCTAATTACACATTAAAACATTTGGAATCTCCAAAAGTCATACTTTGCAAAAACACGTCCTCTATTCTTACATCTAAAAAATCTTAGCATCACTACATTCAAGTTATCAATCCATCATACTGCAATATAAAATATCCTTAAAAAGTTCTAGCCATAAGCTACTCAGCACCAACTTCAACACCACTTTCCGTTTCCATGTTTTCATTTTCTGGTTCGCACTCCTCGTTATTTTCATTTGCACTTTGTCCTTCATCCCCTCCATCATTACCACCACTCGCCTCAACCATATCAACCTCTTCAGCTTCCGATTTCTCTTTATCTTCATCCATTTTTTCGGCGCTGCCTTCATCTTCAACCTAATTTTTTGTTTGTAACAAGAGAAAGAAGTGTAAAATACCAACTACATTTAGGTAAAAGAGTNGTGGATTGTGATGTTGGTACCTTGACTTTAGCAAAGCTTTCGATACAGTGCCACATGAAAAGATGATTAAAAAGATAGAGGCTCATGGTATTGGGGGTGCTATATTAAGCTGGATTAGGGCATGGCGATACCAAAGGAAACAGAGAGTTAGTATAAATGGAGTCAAGTCAGAGTGGGAAAATGTTGTAGTGGAGTGCCTCAAGGCTCTGTCTTGGGACCTCTGGTTTTATAATATATATAAATGATTAGATTCAGGTTTGAGTAGCAAACATTTGCAAATTTGCCGATGATTGATACGAATCGGTAGGGAAATTAATTCGGAGGAGGACTCACTATCACTTCAAGTTGATCTAGATAGGTTTTGAAATGGTCAAAGGACTGGCAGATGCAGTTTAATGCTGATAAATGTAAAGTTCTGAAGCTAGGTAATGATGATAGAGTTACAAGATACGAGCTAGATGGTGTTGAGATTGCGAAGTCGGATTGCGAAAGGGATCTGGGAGTTATAATTAGTAAGAATTTAAAACAAAAGGATCAATGCATAAATGTTCGTAATAAGGCAAATAGGGACACTCGGATTTATTAATCGCAGCGTAAGTAACAAGACACCTGGTGTGGTTCTCAAGCTATATCTTGCTCTGGTTAGGCCCCATTTAGATTATGCAGTTCAGTTTTGGTCGCCATATTATAGAATGGATATAAATTCACTGAACGTGTCCAGCGTAGGATGACTAAGTTAATTCCCCAAATTA
Organism: Procambarus virginalis; assembly: GCA_020271785.1. Taxonomy (NCBI): domain Eukaryota; kingdom Metazoa; phylum Arthropoda; class Malacostraca; order Decapoda; family Cambaridae; genus Procambarus; species Procambarus virginalis. The sequence goes on from WNGS01165751.1 coordinate 15,841,841, forward strand.
GAAATCTTTCATATGAAGAAAGATTAACAAAGCTTAATTTGCATTCACTGGAAAGGCGAAGAGTTAGGGGTGACATGATAGAGGTTTACAAGTGGATGAATGGACATAACAAAGGGGATATTAATAGGGTATTGAAAGTATCAACACAGGACAGAACGCGAAACAATGGGTATAAATTGGATAAGTTTAGATTTAGGAAAGACTTGGGTAAATACTGGTTCAGTAACAGGGTTGTTGATTTGTGGAACCAATTGCCGCGTAACATTGTGGAGGTGGGGTCCCTCGATTGTTTCAAGCATGGGTTGGACATGTATATGAGTGGAATTGGGTGGTTATAAATAGGAGCTGCCTCGTATGGGCCAATAGGCCTTCTGCAGCTGCCTTTGTTCTTATGTATGTTCTTATGTTCATAGCGTTTTGGGCAAAGCACTTAATATAAGTGTTATAAGTTCGGGCACTTAATATAAGTGTTACACTCTTGGAGCAAAGCGCCTGTAACTCCTAAGTATTCTATCATACCATTATCACACATCCGAACAATTTGATGTGGTACACTACTTATTTCCTTATTTCTATAGTTATCAATAAGTTGACACTCTAATACATAGTGATCTAAGGTGTGGGTATGCGGCATACTACATAATTTATACGCCTTATTTTTTTCACTGATCTTCACCTTATCTTACTTTTAATCGCATGTAAATTGAATCCTTCCAAGTAGATTTTCTTCTACCATAAATAAAGGACGAATTTGCATTTATTATTGCATAATTCTTGAGTGTTACTGCTGTCTACTATTGCTATTCTCTTAACTTTTTCTTCGTCCTCTTGGATCATCTTGATTCTTGTCTTTGTTTCAAAGTTGTCTGACATATAACATCGAGAAGTTTTTTCCGAGGCTCTCTTCACTATCTCATCAACTACCTCATTCAACAGTATTCCAGAATCCCACATATGAAGGGATCCACATGAATCTTAATTTGTACCCAGTTTTTCTAATGTCTTAACTTTCTCTCTACACTCGATTACAATATTCTCTAGTTGTCTGCTATCTAAAGACTCCAACGCTTCTCTACTGTCTACTATCTACTTCTCTACTATCTAAAGAAACAGACATTTTTACCTTTTCACCACATTTCACTACTTCCTGTAATCCTACTAATACATCTTGGAGTTCAGCCTCCAGGAAGAGACATTATGTGTGGAGGGTGTGGACAAGGTGATGTTGATTATCAATGAATTGGCAAACCACAGCAAAGTTCAGAGTGTTGGAACACAGAGGGAAAAATTACTGCATCTACTTTACATTCCTCCCATGTTGGTGTTAATTGTTAATCATGCTTTGTAACATTAGAACATAAGGATCTTATTATGCTTTCACAAGCATTATTCATTTCTTCCCATATTTTGAAGTGAAAGGATTAATTCATTAACTCCCTCGCCTCTCATTAGTTTAATCACCGAAGCTTCGTTTATCTCTGAAATTCTATCCCCAATACTCCGTAAGTTTAATCATATCATCATTATCTCAGTAATAATATTTCTTAGGCCATGAGAATAATCTTTGGTATTATTCTCATGGTTTCATGTTGTATCTTCTCCAACTTATTTAGTCTGCCTTTACCAACACAAGAGGGGGGTAGAAATAGCCTAAGCTACTCTATCCCTTTGAGATGTATTTCTTTCTTGTCTCAATAAACCAACACAAGACATGACAGGGGCAGCATAATCAATAAGAGATCTCACAGTATGCCATGTGATTACCATTAGAATGTGAAATATAGAATATAATTAATACTTGTGTACTGTATGGGTTTGTGAGTCCAGTGAGTATAGAGGAGCCACCTTATATAGAGGAGGGTAGAAACAGCCTAAGCTACTCTATCCTTTTGAGATGTACTTCCTTTTCTCGATAAACTTCCTTGAACTTGAACTTGAAGAGACATTGTCAGTTAAACGGCGTCCAATAACAGTATCTACCATGCCGATGTCAGTGTACTCCCTAATCCTCCACATTCTGCCTTTCCATCCCTAGCTACTGACCCATCACAATATACATATAGAGTATTTTCTGTAAGTAATTGTCTAATTATACAATCATACGTTGCTCTTATCTCTCCTATCTCATACATACTTTGCTTTTCTTTTGCAGGGGAATAATTACTACATCTACGTTACAATTCTCCCACGGTGGTGTGAATTGTCTCTTAGACAAAGCAATACATTCTGGAATATTATCATACTTTATAACATTAGAACGTAAGGTATTCATATATGCTCTCTTATACTTTAACATACATTGTTCATTACTTCCCACCTTATTTATTTATTTATTTATTTATACAAGAAGGTACATTGGGATTGTGAGGATACATAGCATAGTAATTACTGTACATTCTTGTAAAGCCACTAGTACGCGCAGCGTTTCGGGCACCTTTTGAACTGAGAAGATTAGTTCATTAGCGCCCCCAACTCTCATTAATCTAACGACAGAAGTTGCATGTATCTCTTGAAATTCTATCGCCAATACTCTTCAGATTCAATTCCATCACAATTCCATCGATTAAGGCAGTGTCTGGGATGCTCCCGGACGCAGGTTCGAATCCTCGTCACGGCCCTTGTGGATTTGTTCAATTCCATCCTCATTATACCAATTACAGTATTTCTTGGGCATCTTAAGATTATTCTCATGGCTTCATTTTGTACCTTCTCCAATTTGCCCATCCTACCTTTGCCAAAACAAGAATTGACAGGTGCAACATAATCCATAAGAGATCTTACAGTACTCAAGTATATCATTCGTAGCACAGGGACTCCCACTCCCCACACGGGAGACATCTCCCGTCACGCAGGGTGCAGTCGCACCTCCACAGATCTCCAGTATCAGCTCTTGATACTGGTAATGGCTCAAAAGGGCCACCACTTACGGGCTATTCATGCCCGTGCCACTCCTTGGGTGGCTTAATCTTCATCAATCAATCAATCGACTCCCACTCCCTTTCCACAGCATGCCAAGGCCTTCAGAGGTTGTAATCTCTTCCGACATTGACCCAACAGTCTGTTCATCTCAGCCTCCAAACTCTCATGGGTATATCCAACATATGTGCCTAAATATTTACATATATTAACTCTATATTTTTACCGTTTATTTTCAATATAATAGACCTAATAGACCATTGTACAAGAATGTTACAATGTTACCTCTGACTTCTACATTCAATCTTAGTTTTGGCTTCATTAACCACCAGTCCCAGATGGTGACACAGGTTTCCGAAATCATCCAACACCGTTTGAACCTTTGAAATATATTTGCCCTGAAACAAAATATCATCGGCATATATGATCGGAGTTACCCCATTTGAGTATCTCTCAGATGCTATCCTATACATTGGTAAATTAGACAGGGTGGGACTCCTTCCTGAGGTGTGCCCAACACTCTTCCCTGAGGTGTGCCGAGATCAAAAGATCTCACACCTGACATACAACAACCTTGATACCACACCTCAACCTTTCTTTCGTGAAGATAATCCCCTGTCCAGCGCAATAATCTCTCTTTAACACCAAGACCAGCTAGTTCATATAAGGTAACCTCTTTGTTAGCTTAATGAAAGGCTCCTTGTAAATCAATAAAAATGATATAGTAATAATTATCATTAGATAGAGATTTATTAATACAGTCAGAGGTAATTTTGCCTCTGAGGAACCCGAGCAAATTTCTAGACAGCTGATCACATATCATATATAAAAGTTTATTTAAAAACATCCTCTCCAGGCCCAGGAGGCCCGGTCGACGACCGGGCCGCGAGGACGCTAAGCCCCGGAAGCACCTCAAGGTAACCTTAAGGTAACCTGTGGAAAAACCTTTGAAATCTTTCATATGAAGAAAGATTAACAAAGCTTAACTTGCATTCACTGGAAAGGCGAAGAGTTAGGGATGACATGATAGAGGTTTACAAGTGGGTGAATGGACATAACAAAGGGGATATTAATATTGTATTAAAAGTATCAACACAAGACACAACACGAAACAATGGGAATAAATTGGATAAGTTTAGATTTAGGAAAGACTTGGGTAAATACTGGTTCGGTAGCAGGGTTGTTGATTTGTGGAACCAATTATCGCGTAACGTGGTGGAGGTGGGGTCTCTCAATTGTTTCAAGCGTGGGTTGGACATGTATATGAGTGGGGTTGGGTGGTTATAGATAGGAGCTGCCTCGTATGGGCCAATAGGCCTTCTGCAGTTACCTTGTTCTTATGTTAACCTTAAGGTAAGGTACACTACACTGTTACTAACGCTTCGATTAATAAATCCCAGTGTCCTATTTGCCTTATTTCGAACATTCATGCACTGATCCTTTGGTCTTAAATTTGTTTTGCCATCCTAAGCTGGACACGTTCAAGTGAATTCATATCCATTCCGACGACCAAAACTGAACTGCATAATCTAAATGGGGCCTAACCAGACCAAGATATAGCTGAAGAACCACACCAGGTGTCTTGTTACTAACGCTTCGATTAATAAATCCCAGTGTCCTATTTGCCTTATTTCTAACATTCATGCATTGATTCTTTGGTCTTAAATTCTTACTAATCATAATTCCCAGATCCCTTTCGCAATCCGACTTCGCAGTCTCAACACCATCTAGCTCGTATCTTGTAACTCATCCTTACCTAGCCTCAAAACATTACATTTATCAGCATTAATCTGCATCTGCCAATCTTTTGACCATTTCAAAACCCAATTTTGATCGACTTGAAGTGATAATGAATCTTCTTCCGTGTTAATTTCCCTGCCGATTTTTGTCATTGGCAAATTTGCAAATGTTGTTACTCAACCTGAATCAAAATCATTTATATATATTATAAACAACAGAGGTCCTTCGACAGAGCCTTGAGGCACTCCACTTACAACATTTTCCCACTTTGACTTAACCCCATTTATACTAACTCTCTGTTTCCTTTCGTATAGCCATGCCCTAATCCAACTTAATATAGCACCCTCAATACCACGAGCCTATATTTTTAATCAGTCTTTCATGTGGCACTGTATCAAAAGCTTTGCTAAAACCTTACCGTACACAAACCTTGCCACTATCAACTGCTTCAACTATGCTGGAATAAAATTATAGCAAATTTATTAAACTTGAATGACCATATGTAAAACCATGTTGTGAATCATTTATTAATTTATGTTTTCAAGATGAAGACGAATGGTATTTGCAATTATCGATTCAAGTAACTTTCCCACAATAGACGTTAGAGTAATTGGCCGATAGTTTGATGCAATTGATCTATCTCCTTTCTTAAATATTGGTACCACATTAGCAACCTTCCACGACTCTGGCACTCTGCCTGACTCTAATTAATTGTTAAATATGGTACACAATGGGTCACATAGCTCCTTTTTGCATTCTTTAAGCACCTTGGCAAACACTTCGTCTGGTCCTGAGGATTTGTTTGACTTTAATTTCAATAATGAACAAATCCACAAGGGCCGTGACGACGATTCGAATTGTTAAATATTTTATATGTTTAGTTTCTCTATTTGTTTATTAATAACAGCCTCCCTGGTAACTGGTAAACTAGTCAACCTATCCTCTTCCCCACCCACATAGACTTGTTTGGCTGAAGGCATAATGTTAAATTCCTCTTTAGTAAATTCAGAGATAAAATATTTATTAAAAATACTAGTTTCTTTTACTGCCATCTGACGGTGGGATGGGGAGTGAGGGTGCGAGAGGGGTTGCCAGAGGCTGCTGGGGAGGCGCGGAGGAGTCGGGGGTCCGGGTGGTCCAGCTTCCTCTAGCGTGCAGCACCCTGAGCGTCCACGCGTGTTTGTGAATGGTGAACCTTTGGTGAGTTGTGTACAATCTCTCACACATCGTTACCAGGGAAGGTTCTCTCTCACGCACTCATCTGGCAGTCGGGCATCATCGTGCAATATCGTTATGAAGGTGAGTGAGCGGGATATGCTTGTTATTTAAGATTGTTACTCTGAAGAAAAGTTGCAAGCAGCATGGGGCTATGGTGAGCCCGTAGTGGATTTACCTGGCACAGGGCTCTAATTGCTGCGGGAGGTGTTATTTGGGATGGTTTTATTGAGGCGGGGTGTGTGATGGCGGATATTTTATCCTCCATTGGCAGGTGATGCCGCATGGTCAATCTCCAGCCACATGTGGGGCAGTATTGGGATTTTGTTTGATGTTATGGGCACCAATATTCAGTTTACCTGGGATTTGAAGCCAAGTTTGGCAAGATTTCACTATAATAATTAATAGTTGTGTAATTTTTAAAAGATTAGATTTCCAGCGTTGGGCAGGTAACGTATGGGAATACTTTGACTATTTAGTCATCCAATACTGTCTTAACATAGCAGTACTGTCCTACCAAGTACTGCCTAGAAGGTGATCTGGAAGGATAGGTTGATCACTTGGGGTTTGCTAGCACTAGGCGAGTGACAACACCGGCAGCCTCCACATGTTGTCTAGGGTCACATGGGCAACCTTATCAGCCTTCCTATGCAAGTTTATATATCTAGTAATTCATTGAAATAGGACGAATTGATAAACATTTATGCTCTACAAGTTATTGCCCAATTTATTTGATTATACAGTATTATAATAATTCCAATTGTCGGAGATAGGAAGTCTATGCTCAGGCTTGGTATCGAGGTCCCACAAAGTCGAACAAGTGACCTTCCTCAAGGATGAAACCCACAAGTTACCTAACTCATTTTACCTATTTACTCATGTGAACAAAAACATAAGGTGAGAGGTCATGTCCCTCCCGGGGATTGAACCACCAGGATGCCAGATTGCGACTTAAGGATGTTGGTCACTATTCTAGGTTTGATTAATTTAGGCTGACAAAACCAGTAACGTGCAAAATCAACTAATTCATATTTAAAGTTTTCAAACATTAAATTAAATGCAATTTAAACATTTAAATTCATTTACATATTAAACAATACTGTATCAAACATAATATATGGTTAATTTTTAGGAAACGGTGACAAATTTATTAAACACTATCGGTCACTTTGGACAAGACTCGCGTCCATTATTTTTCTCCCGAGTCCTAATTTTGGACCGGACTTGCGTCCACTACAAAAATATTTGTATAAAATTCATTTTTTATCCAATTGACCTCGGGATAGTATCAAAATAAGTACATTTAGAATGCGCACAATTTGATACCAAAATGAAAGATGTAACGTGAAACTTGATGTCCGAACTTATATGATTATAAATAGGTTTTTGGTCAAAATTTGAAAATATTTGTTAAAATGTGCTATTATGGTGGGACTAGTTTTAAAATGCGTGCCTTTACGCCGCGAACAATTTGATACCAAAATGAAAGATGTAACACAAAAATTGATGTCAGAACACTGGAAAGATATAAATAATTTTGTGATGATGAGCTTCCAGAATTAAAATATTTGTTAAAATTCCAGTTAATGCTCTATTATTATGGGACTAGTTTTAAAATGCGCGCTTTTTTATTGCGAACAATTTGATACCAAAATGAATGACGTAACGTGCAAATTGATGTTATAAAACTGAATGAGTATACACATTAGGTTGCAGTGTACAAATTGGTGCTCGTTCACGGGTAACTTTAGGCTTTTCTGCGGGGAGGCACTCCAAATTTTTCTACATTATATTGATACACATCTGTAGGGAATTTAATTGTGAACACAATGATACCAAAACGAGCGACGTAGCACAATAATTAAGGTGAGAAAATTGGAACGAGTATGTACATTTTACTGAATTTGTGCGCTCAAGGGTAACTTTTGCAGACTTTAGGCTTTGCTGTTGGGAGTCACACCAAGCTTTTGGACATTATATTTATACACACCTGTAGGGAATTTAATTGCAAACACAATTATACCAAAACGAGCGACGTAGCACGAGAATTAAGGTGAGAAAGCTGAAACGAGTATACACATTTAGGTGTCGCCGCACGCTTACCTGCACGTCGGGTGCATGACCCCTAAGTTGACCACGTGCCTGTCCGGTGCGCGATAGTGTTAAGTACTGTATTGTAGGAAATTTGCATATATACAATATGTTCTTGAAGTATATAAATGCCAAAGGTTACTGAACATAAAAGGAAACTGCAGAAAGCCTAACAGCCTGTATCAGACCTAAGCCTAACGACCATAAAACAAAACGTACGTGCTGTTAGTAATTGCATAAAGATGGTGACTTTGCTAACAACCCATTATTTTTTTTACAAGGAAACTGAAATCACGGCATGATTAATCGATGAGAAAAATTTAGAGCAAATCAGGGGGAGGCCAGAGTTATTGACCAGGTTTACAGTAGGTGAACAATACAATATTATTAAAATACATTAACAGTATAAATGCCTCAACACCCCTGCAAATGCAGTAATTAAAATGAGATATACTGCACACGATTACATGTGTAGTCAATCATTTACTGAGCGATGAAAAATTTTCCTTACTTTCATCCCACAAATTTCATTGGTTTGTTTTATTTACTAAAATAACTTACATATTATAAGTTACATTTTAATAATTAAATAATTATTTTAATAAATTTAATAATTACAGTCCCCCATGGGGAAGTGGTAACACCCTCACCTGGTGTTTTGCGAACACTTTGACCTGACATTCTTAAATGAAGTGTTCTCAATTGGTCATTGCTCTCTGCGCCTATTGAGTGGACCAGGTTCTGGCACTGGTCTCCGGTAGGCACACAGAACTCATATGGCACAGGTCAGTTTGGATAGCTTCAGGGAGTTGCTGGGTGGCACCCAGAAAATGGTGTTTCATTAGTCAACACTGGTTTTTTTGGTGACTAGTAACTGGGGCTTTGAACACTGGTTTTTTTGGTGACTAGCAACTGGGGCTTTGGTTTCTGTGGCAACTGTTTTGCCACACAGCTTGTTAACCATAATGCACATTTAAAAAAAACCTGTAAGGCTTGTCGTTTCTCCGTAGCCAATGACTAAGTCATTTCACAGGATAAAACTCAACAGGCCTAATTTCCAATTTACTTATTTATAGATAGGTGAACAGTTATCAGATAAGGAAACTAGACAAATTCTCACTCCATGCAGAAGTTGAACCCTTTTATTTTTCAATGTTATGCTGGAGGGTCGGAATGGGTTCAGGCGACCATATCCTACTACACAGATAGTTTTACCTATAATATCAATAATTTATTTTCTAATACATTTATTATGCACATTGTACATTCCTGTCAAGTTTAATAAACTTTGGTGTATGTTTATACAAACGTTTAGGGGGTTAACAGTGACAACTGTACTATAGTTAATCTTGGCATCTAATCAACCATTGCCTATTGTTTTAAATATATTTCAGGCACCTTCACAAAAGGCAGAGAAAAAAGTAGACAAATCACCAAAAGCTGCTAAGGAAAATATAGAAGTCAAAACTCCAAAATCAGCCAAGAAAATGGGGAAAAAGTCTCCAAAAGTAACAGATAATGAGACACCAAAGGCATTTAAAATAGATAGCCCTCAAGTATCCAAGGGAAACAAACAGGTGGATGAAAACCAGATGCAAAAAGCAGGGAAGAAGAATAAGAAACAAAAACAGCAGAAAATGGATATTAGCCCACAAGTGGAGAAGTCTGGTAGCAATAAATTTGGAAATGAGACCTCAAATGATTCAAAAGGTGGAGCAAAAGAGGGCAGAGGGGGTGGCAGGGGAGGCAACCGTGGTGGCTTCAGAGGAGGCAACCGTGGTGGCTTCAGAGGAGGAGACCGTGGAGTTTCAGAGGAGGACGTGGAGGTTTCAGAGGAGGAGAACGTGGAGGGTTCAGAGGAGGAGAACGTGGAGGTTTCAGAGGAGGGGAACGTGGAAGTTTCAGAGGAGGAGACCGTGGAAGCATGAGAGGACGTGGGGGAAGAGGAGGACATGGTGACAAGGTAAGAAATAAGTTGATGTACGTAAAATACATAGGCGAAACAGTTTGATATGGCAAGAAATGTAAATATTTTGGTGAATGATGTACAATATTGTAACAATGAATGAATGAGTGATACTGAGTGTTTATGTATATACAGTATCATGTTGCAAGATGCATAGATGCTCTTTTTTTTATTTCTACTAACACTAATGTACTTTTGTTTTACAATTTCCATTAGACTTATTCTCTGCAGACCAAGAAAATACTAATAGCTTTGTAATTTGTATTACAGCCTACACAGGAAAAGGAGTTTGATCCATGTGGACTCTATTTATCATTCCCTGATTTTGTGGACCATGATGATATCAAAAAGGTTTTAGAGATTGCAAGTGATGCCACTGATTTCAAGTTTGGAAGGTATGTTATTAGTGTTGTTAGAATTTTAATGAATCCTGTATTTTATGTTTTGTCACTTGAATTGATTTTTAATTATTTTTTCTTCAAATTGTTACATCTGATTTCTTTTCAGTCTGAAACACAACAGCATTAACTTGAAATCTAGATGCTTATGTTTGAGCCAAATAAGTGCTATTGAATTTCACCAGTTTAGCACTATACAGTACTAATTAATTTTATTAATTTGATTATTTCATTGCCTGGAATATCTTCCTATCCTCATTACAGTATAGAAGACTTAACAACCCATGTATGGTCCAGGGATGGGGTCAAATACAAATGGAGATATTTAATCAGTTATATCCAGACACTCTTTCAAATTAGCATATATTGTATATGAGTATCATATAGAATGTTAAATGCAACTAGTGTATACATTGTAGCTTTAATATAGATTAAATGCAGATATGGTGTTCAATATTAATAATATACAAGTAACATCACATTTTTCAATAATGTGTAATTAGTAAACTAATTCAACTGGTATAAATTTCATTAATACTGTTATTGTTACATAATCAGAGTACAGTATTAATAGTAATTGGAAAGTAGTTTTGTCACCATTCAGATTTCCAGATAAATATAACTTTCAAATTTTTTTAATATTTTAAATTTAAAGATTTTTGTTATGATTATGCTCAAATTATTTTAGGCTTGATAAATAAATTAACTTATTTATAACTACCAGACTGTATATAATTTTATAACTTTTAAGAGCATGGCTTGCATTATTACATATACATCCACTGTTCTGCATGTAATTCCATAAAAATTACCGTAATTACATTTTGTGAAGGTTTATTGCAAATAGCCAGGAAACCATGACAAGACTTCCAGCTTTGATCACTCTCCACAAAACATTTACCATTGATAATGTCAGGTTTGCTAAAATAATGGAAGCCATAAAGTAGTTACTTGTTTTGTATATAAATCATATTCTTTGGTAACTATGTATTTATTGAGTAAATTTTTACAGGATGGTAAATATTCATTTTGACACAGAGGCACAGGCTGATGAAGTAAAACAGAAGCTAGCAGAAGCAAACTTTGTACAAAAGCCAATAGTAAAAAATACCTACAAGCAAACAATCTGGTATGTATATTTTTTATATCTTATTTTTATTTTTGGGGAGAGTTTCAGACATTCTCCAGTGGAGTTTCGGGTGAATAGGTTTTGTCCTTTGGAAGCAGAGTGGTGCAAGCCTCTGGTAGTCACCAGAACAATGGTTCAAACCCATGCAATGCTTCAAATGATTTCCCTTTATTTTTTATTAGTTATTATTTATTCTACTACCACTAGTACTTCCTTTTAATTATTACTTGTTGTTTAATGTTGATAGCATAGTAAGACTAGCTATAAAATATTTGAATGTTGAACTCGCATTGTTTCTTCAATCCAATAATATTAATTTTATATAAGTCAATTTCTACCATGATCATGTAGGGCAGATGGGTTGACTTAATTGACACATTAACATAATTTAACTGGGGTAAATTGTTAAAATTAATATTAAATAATCATTGATATTATTTTCTCAACATTATTTCTTCAATTAAAAATCCCTACCTTTCAACTCTCTTCTTTTCCAGGAAACACAAGAGGCCTGCAGATGATGATTCAGAGAGTAGTTCTCCTAGCAAAAAGCAGAAAATTCAAGTATGTACTTTTATCATTTTTAATGTAGAAAGTTTTTAGTAACTGTAGAATTAAAACTTGAACTCTAAATTGTTTAAAATATTTAGCACATCGGTACAGTATTTCAAAGAGGCGAGTTTCATCTATAACTGAAAGAATGTCTGTCTGTCTCTGTTTGAGGTTGGAGGCTAGATGGTTAGTTAGCCTTGCCACTTTCCATGGTGGATTGTGATTGTATGGCCAATGTCATAGGTTGCTTGGGGTCAACTCTATTGCCGCACTTAGTAGGAGTGCGTCGTATGGGGTACCCGGCACTGTTCAGTTCTTCATCTAGTGATTGTATAAAAACCTCATTTATTGCAAATACAATATTGCAAATATTGATGATGCAAATACTATATTGCATTAGAAGATTATTGTCATAAAACCAGGGGTTATGTGAACAGCATATTCACTATTTAACGTCCTCTGATTTACTATTCTGACGGTTCTAAGAGAGTGAATTTGAGATCAGTGTCTGGAGTTGTATTTATAGTCATTGACCTATTGCCCTCGCAAATAAGCTAGATATTTTTACTGGCATTTTCATATCTCTTGGTTTAGAAGAGAGCCTAATATAACGAATAGGATATAGCCCCAACAAGATTGCTTTTGTCTTCATCTCTTTTACTTTTTATGAATGCACTGAGAACATTTATAACATTATAGTTACATGACAATTTTTTATTAGGAAAAGGAAAACTTAAAAATAAAAACAAAATCTATATAATTTGTATTTTAGTTTCATATTGACCCAACAAAAGTATAGGGCCAAATTAAAAGTCCTGGAGTGAAAGGTTAGAGAGTGAGTCCTACTTTTGCTATAGTGATTTTAGCACCCACCTATTTACCCCTAGTTTTGTACAGAACATGACAATCCAACTCATTCTCATACATATTCACCATGTATACCTGTATATAGACCTGTTTCAAAAAGTTTTTAAAAGAAACAAACCCCTCTCCAAACACATCCACCAAGAAATTCCCATTCCCATTTACACTTGGGACACCCTCACCTTCCCCCCAACCCCAGCAATTGAACCAAAAAGTGATCTTTTGTTTCTTATTGATTTTTCATGAAGGGGATTAACTGGTTTATATCATTGTTCTACAAATTCCATCATTGCATTTGTTGTCAACAACCTTTCCATTTCCTCCTCGCACCTGGAAAACTCTACTGTTTCATTTCCATCATTTCACAATTCAATTTTATTTCACAATTTGCTTCTCTTTGCCGCCATAACTATTTTTATGCCCATTCACTTTCAACAGTCCTCTCTCTTTCACACCTTAATGCAGTTTTCAAAAAAGTCCACATAACACTTATAAAGATTGCTGTGCATATATAAACTTTGACATGCTTCTATTACTTATATTAAACAAATGCACACCTGTCCTTATCTTGACCTCCATTATCAATGTCCATTTATATACTGGGCAACATCACACAGCTCTAGCATATATGAACAAATATATCTACAATTCTACATGATACACCTATATATATGCAAAATATGTATGCGAGTTGTCAGTTACCTATATATATATATATATATATATATATATATATATATATATATATATATATATATATATATATATATATATATATATATGCAAGATATGTAGATATCTGGCATGTATCTACTTTTCTACATTCTTACCAGATCTGTCATTCATTTTACAATTAACTCTGCCAACTCTATACATACACTCAAAAAATTCCTTAATTAACTTTTGCAATGTATTTGTTCTATAAGCTGTTTTAATGCTCCAATTAGTTTATCAGTAATTTCTTGTCATGTTTCTCATCACTATACTGCTTTACATTTTCTAGCTATTTATATTTTGTACAGTGGTACCATTACAGCTGGATTTTTTTCAGTGTTCTGGTACAGTATATATCAGGTCCACTATCTCATGCTTTCTGGCAAATTATCCACATTTGTTCCAGCAATTTTCTCCCATTATATTTGTTTCTGCAGCATATTCTCTTCATTTAGGCTTTACCAATATATTTACAGAATTTCTTTCTTTTCTTGCCTTTTATTGCCTTTTCACTCAATTTGGAAACTACTTTTCTTGGCATCAAGTGCTCGTGCCATCTCTTAATCCAACCAACCAGTTTCTCTTTTTTTCCTACCAATTTGTGTAACTTCTCGTACTTCATTGATATTCTTAACCAGTCATTTATTATATACCCAGCATTTAAATTAATTTGTTTGGTCTCTAATATCACAAACAACTTATAATCTACAGTGGGAAGAAAATTTGGGAAGATCGAGTGTACCACATAATGATAGTTGGTGGGGTTGTTATCTTATTAGATTAGTGATATCCAGATAAAGGTTTACCGTAATTCTCTATTTTACTCATTAAAGATAGAAGTGTTTTAAATGATCCTGATTTATTGAAGTGTTTACCATGTAGGTACTGCTCACTCCTAATATATAACAATGAACCAGTTGCCCTATATTGTGTAATTGCCCTACTATGTGTAATTTTGTTTCAGGTGTTAGATGATAAAAGCAATGATAATGATGATGATGACGATGAAGATGATGATGATGATGACGACAATGAAGACGACGACGATGATGATTCTGATGGACAGCTAGTATTAAATGAAGGAAACCCTGAGGAAGATGATGATGACGACGACGATGATGATGATGATGATGATGATGATGATGACGACGATGACGATGAGGAAGACAATTAAACTGTGTAGACATGTCTCGATTAGCTTCTGCCTAGAAGTGCATAGGATTTTTTATACCACATTCTCTGAGTTGTTTTATCTATATTTATAGTGAAATATGAAAGTGTCATAAATTTTTTTCAAATGGCTACAACACATTCAATTGGTCACCCAGTTAATATCCCACATGTACACCTCCCACTTATTATGAATGAGGGAGGTGGAGAGTTCACATATGTTCATTAATTAATGTGTGTCTGGATGTGCATTTTTCATGTGCAAAGAATGTGAGAATACTGTAGGTATTTATAGAAAGTTGTATAATACTGTAGGTATTTATTGAATGTTTCATAATTTTTCCAATTAACCCATGCCCCTTTAATATGTCATAGATAATATATTATAATGTTGAAAAAGTATTTCTATAAGAATTGATATAATGCCTGAAAGTGCCGGTTCAGTAAGAGCTCCCTTATCCAGGAGCACCTGTTAACTGGGGTATGGTTTGTACAATAACAGTTTCAAATATTGTTAGGATATTGTTTATATATACATTATAATACATAAATATGTATAAAATATGTATAATACATAGATATGTACCCCAAATGTTGTTTCTCTTACCATAGATTATTCAACTTACCTTACTTGTAAATGTAGTTTTGTTTTAACTAAATTTAAATTGTTCCTGACTGAAGATATTGCAAACAACTTTACCCAAAATTATGCCCCATTTTGGCATTAATGATTCGGTGGAAGCCTTTAAGAATGGACAAATTTGTACCACTGTGTACGGCAATGAAAACTAAATCGAGATTGGTCAGATTCAATGTTTTATATTATTACTCTTGTTTTTACTAGAAACAATTGAACCATCTCACCTTGGTTTCTAATTACTAAATTTTGGTGCCAACACTTTGTATTTTTAGAAGAAACCTGTTGAACTGCTGCGTGTGATCTCGGTTTGTAAACTGACAAAAATTACACTTAAAATAATTACTATAACTATTATTGCAGATTTCATTAAATTAAACTGCCAAATGTACCCTCCAGCTGTGATTATTTATTAGTAACAAAAAGGATAGGCTTTCCCATTCCACATAGTACAGTTACAGGAACTCTGTCCTGTCCACATTTGAATGTAAAGAATCTTGACCAGACGAGAGAACGCCAGTGCAGATGTATCTATTTCGTTTTTTGCTAGACAAGAGCCTATGGTCTAATTTAAAAGGACCTAGATTGAGCAATGTATCTTTCTTAAATGGCTGTTCCATGAAGGTTCACAGTAACAGTAAGTAGCACATTCCTATACTTATCCAGTATGGACCAAAGTGTCGTTGTTTCCATTTTCTGTTATAGTTGTTATAGAATCGGCTACTCGGAACAAGTTCCAAGTAGCACGGGCTATGGCGAGCCCATAACTTACCTGGCACAGGAGCTGGGCAAGAAGCACGGGCTATGGTTAGCCTCGTGGACAGAAGATGTCTCCCGTGTCCATTTTCTGATGTGTGGTTTGGTTATATCTTCAGCCACCGTACTATGACTCATTGTCTGCAAGAAGACTCCCATCCCTTCCCGTCTGTAAGGTTCAGGAAGCTGTTTCGGTGACTTAAATAATTGTTAATAGGGATTGTGGTTTGATACACCTACAGCGGGACAAGTCAATACTACGTTTCATTTAACTAGTCAGAGTGAAGGTAACATATCCATCATGCCGTTTAGCCAATCACATTGCTGGGTCAAACTGGAGAACCAATCAGTCATATAAGTTTTGTATTTGTTAATGTTTATTAACAAAATAAATTACATCTTCACCAAAGTGTGTGTATCTTTGTACTCTGTGAACCCTGTATATACATACCTGTAGTTTATTTTAGGCCTTTATGTTTAGGAATAAAGTATACTCTCTAATTGGCCAATAAGCTCCTGTGAAGGCCTTGTATATCTCGTGGTTGAAATATTGTTGGCTGGTAGGGTGGAATTGAGGGTTGAGTGGTGGCATGTTTGAAATGTGTACACAATTTATTGGCTTCATATATACTTAGTACTGGGTTATATTCAGGAATAAAGTATAATTTCTGGTAGGTTACAATGGCTGCAATCCTGGTGGGAGTTGATATGATTTAAGCTCAATTCTTAACACAACCAGATGGAAGTATTTATGTAGGATTATTTAGATTTTAAAGGTTTTAATGTGTTAAGAAAAGGCCAGAGGAAATAAATGTATGCAAGGTTCAATTACAGTATCAATATTCCTTTTTGCAACTTTGATAATAAATTTATGCAACAATGTTAATGGTTAGGTTAGCCTATAAATTTAAAATAATATTTAAATCAACTTTTGTATTAAAAGTATTTAATCTTATAATTTATTTAAATAAATTAGCTTTAAATGGTAGATTCTAAACTTTATTTATAAATGGTTGTACCTTTATAAATTTTACAAAATTAAAAGTAAATTCCAAATTATACAAGGACAAAAATACTGTAGTAATAGTTCCCATTATAATTGTGCATTATATACAAAAAAGCTTTATATTCTTTATTCTAAGCTGTATATTACTAGAAAAGGTAGATTACTATGAATTGTCTCCTGTTTTTTTGTAATATATGTATTAATGTCATTATCACTGTAACAACTGCTGTTGTTTGCATTGTTTTGTTCACATTGATTCAGTATCATGTCATAAGAATCCTCTCTCCTCTTCTCTCCTCTCCTCTTGGACGTAGGTTCGAACCCTCATCACAGCCCTTGTGCATTTGTTCATATCATATGAACATTCACATTTTTTTTTAAGAGACCTCAATTTAATAAGAGCTTGAAATAGAATACATATATTGACAGAAAATTATTAAGATACATAAAATTTGAAAGACAAGATTTCCATATTGTTAGTGAATATAACAATTAGTTAATAATATTAAGTGCCCAGATAAGGGTACATAAGAATATAAATAAAACATAATAAAAATCCCACACAAATAGGACAACTGACTTTCGAAGCCTATAAAGTCTGGTTTAAACATTTTTCTTTGTGGAAAACCAGAAAGAGGACCATCTTCGAAACAACGCAGATAATACAAAAGAAGGAAAATATAGCGAAAATGCTTACGCAGACAATATAAAAGAAGGAAAAAGTAGCGGAAATGCTTCAGCAGACAACTCTCACTACAAAGAAGGAATAATTTATAGACATGCCCTAATCCAACTTAATATATCATCCCTCAATGCCGTGAGCCTCTATCTTTTAAATCAATGTTTCATGTGGCACTTTATCAAAAGCTTTGCTTATGTCAAAGTACACATCATAAATTACATACAGAGATCATACTAACGTGATTCATCAAATTAACAAATCCACAAGGGCCGTGACGAGGATTCGAACCTGCGTCCGGGAGCATCCCAGACACTGCCTTAATCGACTGAGCTACGACAGGGTAAAAGAATTGAAACTATTTATTTACCACAAAAGAGCTACATATTTACAGTAAGTCATCATACATTAATGGTAGGTCTTATCGCTAATACATAATAGTTTGACCAATGGGGACATTACAGTCATAGGGGAGCTTCTGTTTATTGTTAGTCCTCACAATACACTACTTGTTTCTGAATCTCATATGTCGTTCATCTACTGGAAGCGAAATGTGGATACAGTGCAAGGATTTCAGGTAATTTTTCCATGGTAATAAGATAGGTTGCCATATACAGAGTGAGCTTAGATTTATCTCTAAATGGCTCAATTTTACTACAATCCAAGATATAGTGTTCGAGTGTGTGTCCCTGTCTTTGTCCACACACTTTACACTTTACTTCATCTAGATCCCTATACAAGCCGAACTGCCAGAGATACTTGTAGCCAAGTCTTATACGAGCTGTGACAACATCTGTTAGTCTACTGACTTTGTTACTTGCCCCATACACATGTTTTACTTCACACATTTCATTGTGATGAACAATGGACCTGCTAGTTCCAGTTTGCACAGTTCTACTTTCTTCAAATTCATCCAGGAGTTCTCGTCTAATGACATTTTTAAGGGACCTATTTGATATCTCAAGATTCCGTTCAATACTGTCTTTATTTACTGCAGCCTTAGCAAGGGCGTCAACTTTGTCATGTTCCTGCATGCCAATGTGAGAAGGAATCCACAACATTTTTATATTTACCCTCTTGCTAAGTATTCTTATATATCTACGTCTAGCTTCCAAGACAAGCACGTTATTACTTGATTGCAAACTGTTTATTGCTCGTAGTGAGGAAAGGGAGTCAGAAATAATTAAGCTGTCTACTTCAGTGTTGTCAATAATTTCGAGTGCTACCAGTATCGCTACCAACTCGGCTTGCATAGTGGACGCCCAGTTACTAATTCGGATATTCCTTTCAATTGTGCTGCCATCGGGCTGATGAGCAATAACAGCACTTCCTGCCCTTCCTGTAGCTGTATTGAGTGATCCGTCAGTGTATATGGTCTGTGCAATGTTGTTTTCAGCTTGTATATTGTGAATGTGTTCTATGGTGCTTAATTTAGCAGCAAGCTGAGCATGAGGGTTGTTTGTGATTAGTTTCTTGGTGGGGTATGCAGGGGTCAGGATGTCAAAAGGTACTATCTGCCAGGGTGGAAGGAAGTGCTGTACTCTTTCATCTGTATATACATCGTGCAGTCCCATCATTTTAATATGAGTGGCTGTTCTTTGAATCCACTTAGACTCGCTAGTTCCATTTCGTATGTGTTCTAACAGAGCAACTGACACAATGTTGTTTTTGTTATCACGCAGAAGCTTTAGTCCCATCATAAGATTAATTTCAAATATTCTATCTCTAATGCTAAGTATATTTAATTCTTTCCGCATGTTGAGAACTTTGGTAGTTATAGGACAGCCAAGTATAATTCTGAGTGCTTCATTTTGCATTTTTTAGTCTATCAATACTTTTGCCATTTTGCAGGACCAAAGCTGGTGCATGATAGTCTATCAGAGACCTTATATACGCTAAATACATCATTCTTGCTATTCTAATATTAACACCATATTTCGGGCTGTACCCCACTACAGTTCTGAGAGCCTTGAGTCTGTCTCTACATTGTTGATGTAACTTATTGACTGCAGTTGAGGTACAAGGGACATAGACTCCAAGGTATTTGAAAGAAGAGACATAGTCTATTGGTATATTATCTATCTTGAGTTTTCGTGGTCCACTTTTGCGGTTGCCAATTTGTCTGTTAAATACCTTAGTTTTAGCAGCGTTGATTACAAGACCAAGGCTCTCACAAGCTGTATGTATACAATTTAAGACTGTTTGCATTTCGCGGTGGGTTTTAGTATGCACAAGGATGTCATCTGCATAGCTGATAGTGATGTTTGCCGGACTAGTTGGAATTGATTTTAGTAAAGCATTAATTAGAACATTAAACAAGGTAGGACTGAGTACTCCTCCTTGTGGGGTGCCTAGTTGCATTACTTTAGTTTCACTCTTGTAGCCTTGGAACAGTGCAGAGGACTTCCGGTTGGTAAGATAGCCTCGTATCCATTGTAATAAATGTCCCCCTATATCCATTCTCGCTAATTCGTACATAATCACTTCCCTATTAGCAATATCAAAGGCATTTTTTAAATCAAGAAATGTTGTGTACTTGTGCCTTTTATCTCCATGAACAGTGAGAAAGGTTGTGATACAGTTGTGTACACTTTTACCATGTGTGAAACCATTGATATCAGGTGACATGTGCTCTTTAACTCTATACAATAATCTATTAAGCACCATTCTCTCAAAGGTTTTGCACATGCAACTGGTCAGTGAGATGGGACGGAAAGCATCAGGTTGGCCAGGCTTTGGTACAGGTACCGTAAGACTGGTGGTCCATGATACTGGCAACTGCCCAGTGACATAACTGGCATTAAACAATTCTAATAATGGGTTACCGGGTACACGATGTAGGAGTCTTAGAATATCATAGGTGATACCGTCCTCACCAGGAGCAGTGCTACTGCCCCTGGAGAGGGCTGCATCCAATTCATAATCTGTATATGGAACATCACATTCATCATGTTGCTTGCTCAACATGAAATTTATGAGAGAATTTCTGTCTGTGGACCTCTCCTGCAATTTCTCCCTAGTGCTAGCTGGTAACATTCCAAGGCTGGAAACCTGAGCCCATTTTGCAATTAACTGATTAGCTTTCTGTTGCGGGTTTGGGTGTGAAACTTGTCTACTATTTTTACCAATAATTTTGTTTATGCCTTTCCATGCTTTGCCCAGGGGAGTATGCAGGTTAAGTCCACTAACAAAACCCTCCCATTCATTTTGTCTCAGTTCAGTCATTCTCTCCCTTGCCGCTGCAAGCGCGGCCTGAAACAGTTTTAACATTTGAGGATTCTAAGGCTCTTATATGCTTTACCTGTCTGTCTAGCAATTGATTTAAGCTCTTTCAGTTTAGCATCATCATAGTACTGGTTGTGTCTGACCTGTTTCCCAGTACGTCTTTTTGTTTGGCGTGACTCACTATTTTTGATGGCCTCATAGGTTTTATTTACGAGGTCATCATAAAACTGTTGTACATTCTCAGGCTCATAATTGTTATACCAATGTTCTATGCTGTCTATAAAGAATTTTTCTTGCTCGTTCCTTACTGTTAGCCTGCGTCTACTCAGCTTAGTGCCAGGTAGGTCAACATTAGCCACGTGTATGTTAGCTGTTATGGCTAAATGGTCAGACATTAAGTCATCCATAATATCAGTCTCATGAGTTGTGTATGACAGGTTAAAGCTAATGCACCTATCTACAATACCTCCATATATTTGCGTTGGTTGATTCTTACTGATAATTTGAGCATTACCATATGCATCCTTGACACCCTGTTTGTGTGAATCCGGTGTTTGGGAATTATATCCACTCTCAAATCTTTCTCTTCGTTTCCTGTAGTAGTCTTCCCTTTATGGTTAACTCAATTAGCAACATTGACTTAATAAAAACCTTAAGAAACTAACTCACGGATTTTCTATCCCACACAAAACCACATAACCAAAATAAAAAATACTCAGAATACTAGTTTCTTTTACTGCCATCTGACGGTGGGATGGGGAGTGAGGGTGCGAGAGGGGTTGCCAGAGGCTGCTGGGGAGGCGCGGAGGAGTCGGGGGTCCGGGTGGTCCAGCTTCCTCTAGCGTGCAGCACCCTGAGCGTCCACGCGTGTTTGTGAATGGTGAACCTTTGGTGAGTTGTGTACAATCTCTCACACATCGTTACCCGGGAAGGTTCTCTCTCACGCACTCATCTGGCAGTCGGGCATCATCGTGCAATATCGTTATGAAGGTGAGTGAGCGGGATATGCTTGTTATTTAAGATTGTTACTCTGAAGAAAAGTTGCAAGCAGCATGGGGCTATGGTGAGCCCGTAGTGGATTTACCTGGCACAGGGCTCTAATTGCTGCGGGAGGTGTTATTTGGGATGGTTTTATTGAGGCGGGGTGTGTGATGGCGGATATTTTATCCTCCATTGGCAGGTGATGCCGCATGGTCAATCTCCAGCCACGTGTGGGGCAGTATTGGGATTTTGTTTGATGTTATGGGCACCAATATTCAGTTTACCTGGGATTTGAAGCCAAGTTTGGCAAGATTTCACTATAATAATTAATAGTTGTGTAATTTTTAAAAGATTAGATTTCCAGCGTTGTGCAGGTAACGTATGGGAATACTTTGACTATTTAGTCATCCAATACTGTCTTAACATAGCAGTACTGTCCTACCAAGTACTGCCTAGAAGGTGATCTGGAAGGATAGGTTGATCACTATTGGGGTTTGCTAGCACTAGGCGAGTGACAACACCGGCAGCCTCCACATGTTGTCTAGGGTCACATGGGCAACCTTATCAGCCTTCCTATGCAAGTTTATATATCTAGTAATTCATTGAAAATAGGACGATTTGATAAACATTTATGCTCTACAAGTTATTGCCCAATTTATTTGATTATACAGTATTGTAATAATTCCAATTGTCGGGATAGGAAGTCTATGCTCAGGCGTGGTATCGAACAAGTGACCTTCCTCAAGGATGGAACCCATAAGTTACCTAACTCCTTTTGCCTATTTACTCATGTGAACAGAAGCATAAGGTGAGAGGTAATGTCCCTCCCGGGGATTGAACCAACAGGATGCCAGATTGCGACTTAAAAAAATATGGGTCACTATATTCTAGGTTAGATTAATTTAGTTTGGCAAAGCCACTAACATGCAAAGTCAACCTAATTCATATATAAAGTTTTCAAACTTTAAATTATATGCAATTTAAACATTTAAATTCATTTACATATTAAACACAAATGTGTCAAACATATTAGATGATTAATTTTTAGGGAACAATGACATTTATTATGTACTGTATTGCAGGAAATTTGCATATATACAATATATATTCTTTTAAGTATATAAATACCAAATATTACAGAATATAATGTTAAGGAAACTGCAGAAGGCCTAACAACCTATATAAGGCCCATAAAACAAAACATGTGTGCGCTGTTAGTAATTTCACAAAGATGATTACCTTGCTATTAACACATTTATTTTTGACAAGCGAACCGAAATCATGGCATGATTAATCGATGAGAAATTTTTTAGCAATACACTATGGTGTATTAGGGGAGGCGAGAGGTTCGATTTTTTCGATTTGATGTCCAAAGGGCTTGGAATGGATAGTAGGGGGGAAGAAGGATGAAGAGGTGAAATTCTTGGAAGAGGATCTGGATGTGGAGAAGGGAAGGGAATCATCAGGGGGAAAGCACCAAGCCATTACGACTATATAGCACTGGGAAGGGGTCAGGATAAGGATTTGGGATGGGACGGGGGAAAGGAATGGTGCCCAACCACTTGGACGGTCGGGGATTGAACGTCGACCTGCATGAAGCAAGACCGTCGCTCTACTGTCCAGC
>WNGS01165751.1:15865528-15876108 GCA_020271785.1 Procambarus virginalis
CCAAGTGGTTGGGCGGAGAGAGCAGGCTTGAAAGTTTGGTTACCTCTAATAATGTAAAATCACTAGTATCATATTTACATTTTTCAAACGTTATTTAATTAAATTCAACTTAAACATCTAAATTCATTTATGATATTTATCATTCGTGGTTTCCATTTAAATTGGATTTGCAAATACAATACACTTATCTAATATCTGAAAACATATGGGAAATCCTGCACGAGAAGACATCTGTAAAATATTCCAAAATCTTGTCTGTAGTTGCAATTCTTATTGAGAGATTGATAAAAATATGCTCTGTAAATGACCTTAAAAGCTCCATGAATAGCATGCACCAAGTTATCTGCAATCCAATTTCCAGCAACTGGCCACCTAGTCATATCACCTAATTTGAAAATGAAATTTTCAATTTCACCATTATAAGATCTGTATTATGCCGACTGTCCTTTAAGGGGGCTGGGTGCACAATTTATCATCCTTCCTCGCTCAATTTTTTGTGTATAATCTACATGGCAAATGCTCCAACCTTACCTTATGGATCAATATAACATAAAAAGGAAAAAAATGACAATTTCAAAATAACTAAACTAATTAAAAATTTCATAATTTTTTATTTTATTAATTATGGGCTCAGACTGGCATATAACTTAAATTTTCATTGCTTTAAAATATTGTTTTGAGAGTATAGTTTATAAAAAAATAGTCAATGTGACCTTCAAGTTATGCACAGAATTTAGAAGCAAAATGTATAACTCCCAAAGTTATGGGTTTATGATATAAATGACTAATGAAATTTTAGAACTAAGAACGTTTCACATAATATGTAAAAATGATGAGAATTGCTCTGAAACCGAAGTTTGTGTTCTCAAATGAAAATCCTGTTCATGCAGGAACATTAAGTTAAAGTTCTCGACACGTGTATACACACTTTGCACTGTGTAAACACGCTATATACCTACCTACATTCTTGTGCACCATTATAAACCAAGCAGTTCTGGTGGGTGTGGTAATCTCATAATCCAAGCACAGCATAACACCACATGCTAGTCAGTTGCTGATGGCACTTCAAGTACCATACTAACTAACACATTATGCACATTGCTTACTCTGCACATGGAAGCCGGTCGGCCGAGCGGACAGCACGCGGGACTTGCGGTCCTGGGTTCGATCCTAGGCGCCAGCGAGAAACAATGGGCAGAGTTTCTTTCACCCTATGCCCCTGTTACCTAGCAGTAAAATAGGTACCTGTGTGTTTGTCAGCTGTCACGGGCTGCTTCCTGGGGGGGGGGGGGAGGCCTGGTCAAGGACCGGGCTGCGGGGACACTAAAAAGCCCCGAAATCATCCTCAAGATAACCTCTGGCCTCAAAATGGCTATTGTCAGAAATCTGGTCACTAAATCCTGAATATGAATAATTTTCCACAAGTTCATTTTCGATAGGAACACTAGGTCCCATTTCATGATGTTGATGCACCAAACTGCAGCTGTGTGTTGTGGATGTTTGCCTTGCGCTATGAACATTGTAACCAGAATTAGATCCAGTGATATTTGAACCTTGTACAGTATCACTGTCAGGATCTTCTATGACACTCCATTATTAAATAATTGCAAGAACAGTACTTATTTATTTCATCATTAAGTGATGCTTCATGTGCGACTCGCTGTTTATCTCTTGGTACTGTACTGAAGCTCTCACACCCAGGAGGGATGCCCACAATTTTTTCCTAGATGGTGTCTGTTTATTGGAGGCCTGAGAAAGTAGATGTGAGCCTTGTATACCTACAGGAATTTTCAATCTTATGAGATACTTTAAAACAATTCATGACTGTCTCACACAATTAATGGATAATTGGCTTGAGCATTCCTGGATGTGTTGTGCAGTTGAAGGGTTAATATGCATGGTTATATGGTGGCATTTTTAATTAATTTAGAGATATTGTGTAGTACATACAGTACTTTGTTTTGGTGACCAGCAACTGGGGCACCATAATGCACCTTTCAAGAAACCTGTTAGGCTTGTCAATATTTCCCTAGCCAATGACTGGTCATTTTCCAGGATAAAACTCAACAGTGCTGAACTTCCATTACCCATTTACTGATAGGCGAACAGTTATCAGATGTAAGAAAAGCATTGCAAATTCTCACCCCTTTCGGCTTTCTCACCTTAATTCTCGTGCTACGTCGCTCGTTTTGGCATCATTGTGTTCGCAATTAAATTCCCTACAGGTGTGTATAAATATAATGTCCAAAAACCTGGCGTGACTCCCAACAGAAAAGCCTAAAGTCGGCAAAAGTTACCCGTGAGCGCACAAAATCAGTAAAATGTGAATACTCGTTCCATTTTTCTCACCTTAATTCTCGTGCTACGTTGCTCGTTTTGGTATCGTGTTTGCAATTAAATTCCCTACAGATGTGTATGAATATAATGTACAAAAGTTTGGAGCGCCTCCCCGCAGAAAAGCATAAAGTTACCCGTGAACGAGCACCAATTTGTACACTGCAACCTAATGTGTATACTCGTTCAGTTTGAAAACATAAATTTTCGTGTTACGTCTTTCATTTTGGTATCAAATTATTCGCAATAAAAGGCGCGTATTATAAAACTAGTCCCATAATAATAGAGCAATAATGAATTTTAACAAATATTTTAATTCTGGAAGCTCATCACAAAATTATTTATATCTTTCCAGTGTTCTGACAAATTCTTGTTACATCTTTCATTTTGGTATCAAATTGTTTGTGACGTAAAGGCGTGCATTTAAAACTAATCCCAACATAATAGCACAATAAATAGATTTTTAACAAATATTTTAAAATTTTGACCAAAAATCTATTTATAATCATATAAGTGTTCAGACATCAAGTTTCATGTTACATCTTTCATTTTGGTATCAAATTGTGCGCATTCTAAAGGCGCTTATTTTGATACTATTCCTAGGTCGATTGGATAAAAAATGAATTTTATACAAATATTTTTTATAGTGAATGCAAGTCCGGGCTAAAGTTAGGATTCAAGAAAAAAAATAATGGACGCGAGTCCGGTCCAGAGTTACAGAGTGTTAAGGGACTCAAAGCACCAAAATCTGCAAAATATCACATAAGGGGGGTGAGGGTGGTTTCTTCTCGTCTTAAGATGAACAAATCTACACGTGATGAGGGTTCGAACCTACGTTCGGGATGATCCCAGACACGCCAGTCGATTGTGCCACGACATGGGTCAAAAGAATTGCAACCGGGAGTGCTACTGCCCTCACACAGATCCTGCAACCTCTCTGAGACACAAAACGGGGTTTTACAGAATTCCATGTAAAACCAGGTGTAAAACCCCTGATGCTCCTGTTCACCTATCAGTAAATAGGTACCTGGGAGTTATGACAGCTGCTACGGGCTGCTTCCTGGGAGTGTGTAAGATAGAGGCCTGGTCGAGGACCCTTTTTGCAGGGACGCTAAGCCCCGAAATCATCGACAAGCGTTTGAAAATCTATTGCCAAACAATATATGGTGCACTTTGTCCTAAAATTAATCATCAATACTCACACATTCTTTAAAGCCTATTAATCAATGTGGAACAGGAAGCTTCTTATGCATATTATTATCTCCCTTGCCAAACGCGAGGATGTTGGAGAAAACCTACAGAAGCCATGACGAGTATTCGAATCCACGTCTGCACGGGAACTATTCACTTGTTACCATTCATCATCCAGTTACTGGCTAAACCAAACAACTTAACGGTCACCGAATAACGAGGACAGTATCTACCACGGTATTAATATTCTGTTGTGCCTTCATGATAACACTAAATATCAGAAGCAGCACCAAGCTTGTATAAACTGGAAATTACATACAAGACTACAAATTAACTGGCAAACTACAATAACAAACATGCAAGTTTGCCACAAAACGTAACCACTGACTTTAGATAAGCGTGAAAATGGTGTCTTAGCCTCAACAATAGACCTACTGCAATGTTCTTTTGTGTAAACGATCCAAAAATGGCGCTAGAATGTGACGTCACAAACGCCAGGTTGCTAATATTACTTAAAAAAAAATAAACAAACACCTGTTTAAGCAGAACAAGTTGATCAAACCTAAGCCTGCCAATACAGACAAATTACAACTCATAATAACAACATAAAACAAGATGTCGGCGGTGACGGCCGCCGCTAGCAGAGTCCTCATTACACAAATTTATTATAAAGCATTTTCGATCAATCGACGAACGTACATAGATTACCAACCTGAATTTCAGATTCAAACAAACGAGGAGGTTAAATCTTTGACATCTAGGACCACAAAACATAAATATTCTCGCCAAGATTGCAATTCTAAAAAATCGCGGCTAGCCCCTGACGCCAAGCAGTAATGTCGCCCGGGACGCCGCTTTCCTCACTAGCGGGAATGGCCGCTATTTTCCCCTCAAAACACGACTTCTCGGCTATTGTCAGAGTAGCTAACAGCTCCGCACTCCTTGGCAGTCTCGGAAGCTTACCTTCATGTTCGCGTTGATCCGCGATAGCTCAATTTAGAAGTAAAATACAGGAATTGAGTGGAGGGTGCGTCCACACCGCACGTGGAGTCTGCGCGAAGAGTGAGGCGGGAGGTGGCGGCCGTGTTCCCTGGCTTCGGCTGGATATCCGTGACGAGCACCCCCGCTCTGACGTCACTAATACGCCCTGACGTCACTAATACGCTCTGACGTCACTAACGTGCGTTTCATACAAGAGCAATATAACCAATGTGACAGATTAATACAGTGATCAAAACCATTAACTACAAATTCAATTTAGACATTAGACCCTAAACTGTCGGTGTAAATCAATACAGAAAGTGTACTTACAATAAATACACTGAAGCAAATACTCGTGATGTCATGAAGGCGTCTCCATTACTCCAGTTGTTGTTAAGGAAAATCTCACGAGTAGGGACGCTACGGAGAGGTGAAGAACCTAAAATAATATTTTAGTGCGCCATTTATGTTTTTAAAGCATAGGAGAAATTCTAAGGTCCTTCATTTATTATGAGGATGTTGTTAACGTATGTGCGCATGTTTTAATAACTTACATACACAAAAATTATCTGTATAATTTATTATTAAGTCCGCACCCTCTAAGACCTGTGCATGCGTTCAAGTATATTTGATAGCCGTCAAAACAAAATATAATAAAAGCCAAATCTTCATTGTACTAATATGAATAGAAAATATACATTGTGTTTAGTAGATTGAATGCTTGTATTAGTAGACACTGTATTGTCTTACCTAGGAATCCTTCACTGTTCTTGTATCCTAGTATAAATATGTTTATTCATAAAATAATAAGGTAATGTTTATGAGGTTAAAGTACATGCATTCAAAATGAGTTACAACCATAATGTATTTATAGACAGAGCTTGTACATACTATGCGTAAAGCCACTAATATGCACAGCTTTTCGAGCAAGGTAGACTAGTTTCCTCTAAATAATATTCTTATTATTTATTAAGTAATGGTGATGTCTTCTACCAGACATAATAACATAGGAAAAAAATCCCACACTTATATAATGCGAATTTCATGCAAAGATTTAAACCAATTCTTCGCACACTAAAAAAAAATAGTCTGTTTTTGAGGTTAAGACGAGACTTACATCTCAACGGCTAAATTAGCATTAGCCAGGCTGATACTGCTGCTACCCTGGATCTAATCCTCTTGTCCTTCTGACCTGACCATGTCACCTCAAGTTCAAGTTCGTTTATTAGACAATAAATACATCTCAAAGGGATAGAGTAGCTGAGGCTATTTCTACCCTCCCTCTACTTCAAGTCCCTCAAGGGGCGCACAAATTCACAAATCACAGTACAAGAATCACATTTAACACTGCTGCTAAATATAGTAAACACCGCATACATATATATATCAAATCAAATAAAATCAAATGTTTATTCAGGTAAAAGTACATACATAGAGGATTAGTTACAAACATAATGTTGGATTTAAAGATAGAGCTAGTACATACAATACCTAAAGCCACTAGTACGCATAGCGTTTTGGGCAAAGCACTTAATATAAATGTTATAAGTTCGGGCACTTAATATAAGTGTTACACTCTTGGAGCAAAGCGCCTGTAACTCCTAAGTATTCTATCATACCATTATCACACATCCGAACAATTGATGTGGTACACTACTTATTTCCTTATTTCTATAGTTATCAATAAGTTGACACTCTAATACATAGTGATCTAAGGTGTGGGTATGCGGCATACTACATAATTTATACGCCTTATTTTTTTCACTGATCTTCACCTTATCTTACTTTTAATCGCATGTAAATTGAATCCTTCCAAGTAGATTTTCTTCTACCATAAATAAAGGACGAATTTGCATTTATTATTGCATAATTCTTGAGTGTACTGCTGTCTACTATTGCTATTCTCTTAACTTTTCTTCGTCCTCTTGGATCATCTTGATTCTTGTCTTTGTTTCAAAGTTGTCTGACATATAACATCGAGAAGTTTTTTCCGAGGCACTCTTCACTATCTCATCAACTACCTCATTCAACAGTATTCCAGAATCCCACATATGAAGGGATCCACATGAATCTTAATTTGTACCCAGTTTTTCTAATGTCTTAACTTTCTCTCTACACTCGATTACAATATTCTCTAGTTGTCTGCTATCTAAAGACTCCAACGCTTCTCTACTGTCTACTATCTACTTCTCTACTATCTAAAGAAACAGACATTTTTACCTTTTCACCACATTCACTACTTCCTGTAATCCTACTAATACATCTTGGAGTTCAGCCTCCAGGAAGAGACATTATGTGTGGAGGGTGTGGACAAGGTGATGTTGATTATCAATGAATTGGCAAACCACAGCAAAGTTCAGAGTGTTGGAACACAGAGGGAAAAATTACTGCATCTACTTTACATTCCTCCCATGTTGGTGTTAATTGTTAATCATGCTTTGTAACATTAGAACATAAGGATCTTATTATGCTTTCACAAGCATTATTCATTTCTTCCCATATTTTGAAGTGAAAGGATTAATTCATTAACTCCCTCGCCTCTCATTAGTTTAATCACCGAAGCTTCGTTTATCTCTGAAATTCTATCCCCAATACTCCGTAAGTTTAATCATATCATCATTATCTCAGTGATAATATTTCTTAGGCCATGAGAATAATCTTTGGTATTATTCTCATGGTTTCATGTTGTATCTTCTCCAACTTATTTAGTCTGCCTTTACCAACACAAGAGGGGGGTAGAAATAGCCTAAGCTACTCTATCCCTTTGAGATGTATTTCTTTCTTGTCTCAATAAACCAACACAAGACATGACAGGGGCAGCATAATCAATAAGAGATCTCACAGTATGCCATGTGATTACCATTAGAATGTGAAATATAGAATATAATTAATACTTGTGTACTGTATGGGTTTGTGAGTCCAGTGAGTATAGAGGAGCCACCTTATATAGAGGAGGGTAGAAACAGCCTAAGCTACTCTATCCTTTTGAGATGTACTTCCTTTTCTCGATAAACTTCCTTGAACTTGAACTTGAAGAGACATTGTCAGTTAAACGGCGTCCAATAACAGTATCTACCATGCCGATGTCAGTGTACTCCCTAATCCTCCACATTCTGCCTTTCCATCCCTAGCTACTGACCCATCACAATATACATATAGAGTATTTTCTGTAAGTAATTGTCTAATTATACAATCATACGTTGCTCTTATCTCTCCTATCTCATACATACTTTGCTTTTCTTTTGCAGGGGAATAATTACTACATCTACGTTACAATTCTCCCACGGTGGTGTGAATTGTCTCTTAGACAAAGCAATACATTCTGGAATATTATCATACTTTATAACATTAGAACGTAAGGTATTCATATATGCTCTCTTATACTTTAACATACATTGTTCATTACTTCCCACCTTATTTATTTATTTATTTATTTATACAAGAAGGTACATTGGGATTGTGAGGATACATAGCATAGTAATTACTGTACATTCTTGTAAAGCCACTAGTACGCGCAGCGTTTCGGGCACCTTTTGAACTGAGAAGATTAGTTCATTAGCGCCCCCAACTCTCATTAATCTAACGACAGAAGTTGCATGTATCTCTTCAAATTCTATCGCCAATACTCTTCAGATTCAATTCCATCACAATTCCATCGATTAAGGCAGTGTCTGGGATGCTCCCGGACGCAGGTTCGAATCCTCGTCACGGCCCTTGTGGATTTGTTCAATTCCATCCTCATTATACCAATTACAGTATTTCTTGGGCATCTTAAGATTATTCTCATGGCTTCATTTTGTACCTTCTCCAATTTGCCCATCCTACCTTTGCCAAAACAAGAATTGACAGGTGCAACATAATCCATAAGAGATCTTACAGTACTCAAGTATATCATTCGTAGCACAGGGACTCCCACTCCCCACACGGGAGACATCTCCCGTCACGCAGGGTGCAGTCGCACCTCCACAGATCTCCAGTATCAGCTCTTGATACTGGTAATGGCTCAAAAGGGCCACCACTTACGGGCTATTCATGCCCGTGCCACTCCTTGGGTGGCTTAATCTTCATCAATCAATCGACTCCCACTCCCTTTCCACAGCATGCCAAGGCCTTCAGAGGTTGTAATCTCTTCCGACATTGACCCAACAGTCTGTTCATCTCAGCCTCCAAACTCTCATGGGTATATCCAACATATGTGCCTAAATATTTACATATATTAACTCTATATTTTTACCGTTTATTTTCAATATAATAGACCTCTGACTTCTACATTCAATCTTAGTTTTGGCTTCGTTAAGCACCAGTCCCAGATGGTGACACAGGTTTCCGAAATCATCCAACACCGTTTGAACCTTTGAAATATATTTGCCCTGAAACAAAATATCATCGGCATATATGATCGGAGTTACCCCATTTGAGTATCTCTCAGATGCTATCCTATACATTGGTAAATTAGACAGGGTGGGACTCCTTCCTGAGGTGTGCCCAACACTCTTCCCTGAGGTGTGCCGAGATCAAAAGATCTCACACCTGACATACAACAACCTTGATACCACACCTCAACCTTTCTTTCGTGAAGATAATCCCCTGTCCAGCGCAATAATCTCTCTTTAACACCAAGACCAGCTAGTTCATATAAGGTAACCTCTTTGTTAGCTTAATGAAAGGCTCCTTGTAAATCAATAAAAATGATATAGTAATAATTATCATTAGATAGAGATTTATTAATACAGTCAGAGGTAATTTTGCCTCTGAGGAACCCGAGCAAATTTCTAGACAGCTGATCACATATCATATATAAAAGTTTATTTAAAAACATCCTCTCCAGGCCCAGGAGGCCCGGTCGACGACCGGGCCGCGAGGACGCTAAGCCCCGGAAGCACCTCAAGGTAACCTTAAGGTAACCTGTGGAAAAACCTTTGAAATCTTTCATATGAAGAAAGATTAACAAAGCTTAACTTGCATTCACTGGAAAGGCGAAGAGTTAGGGATGACATGATAGAGGTTTACAAGTGGGTGAATGGACATAACAAAGGGGATATTAATATTGTATTAAAAGTATCAACACAAGACACAACACGAAACAATGGGAATAAATTGGATAAGTTTAGATTTAGGAAAGACTTGGGTAAATACTGGTTCGGTAGCAGGGTTGTTGATTTGTGGAACCAATTATCGCGTAACGTGGTGGAGGTGGGGTCTCTCAATTGTTTCAAGCGTGGGTTGGACATGTATATGAGTGGGGTTGGGTGGTTATAGATAGGAGCTGCCTCGTATGGGCCAATAGGCCTTCTGCAGTTACCTTGTTCTTATGTTAACCTTAAGGTAAGGTACACTACACTGTTACTAACGCTCGATTAATAAATCCCAGTGTCCTATTTGCCTTATTTCGAACATTCATGCACTGATCCTTTGGTCTTAAATTTGTTTTGCCATCCTAAGCTGGACACGTTCAAGTGAATTCAATCCATTCCGACGACCAAAACTGAACTGCATAATCTAAATGGGGCCTAACCAGACCAAGATATAGCTGAAGAACCAACCAGGTGTCTTGTTACTAACGCTTCGATTAATAAATCCCAGTGTCCTATTTGCCTTATTTCGAACATTCATGCATTGATTCTTTGGTCTTAAATTCTTACTAATCATAATTCCCAGATCCCTTCGCAATCCGACTTCGCAGTCTCAACACCATCTAGCTCGTATCTTGTAACTTCATCCTTACCTAGCCTCAAAACATTACATTTATCAGCATTAATCTGCATCTGCCAATTTTGACCATTTCAAAACCAATTTTGATCGACTTGAAGTGATAATGAATCTTCTTCCGTGTTAATTTCCCGCCGATTTTGTGTCATTGGCAAATTTGCAAAGTTGTTACTCAACCTGAATCAAAATCATTTATATATTTATAAACAACAGAGGTCCTTCGACAGAGCCTTGAGGCACTCCACTTTACAACATTTTACCACTTTGACTTAACCCCATTTATATTAACTCTCTGTTTCCTTTCGTATAGCCATGCCCTAATCCAACTTAATATAGCACCCTCAATACCACGAGCCTATATTTTT
>WNGS01165751.1:15883855-15931967 GCA_020271785.1 Procambarus virginalis
CCCTCCCTTACCCGAGCGTGAGATACCCTAAGTGTATACTTGTCAGAATCTTAACGTAAAATATTTAAAATTTATAAATGTTACCACTTGACTCTCAATTTCACAATTTTATAAACATGGCACTTAAAATGTCAGTTTCATAAATTGAAGACTTTATTAAATATAAATCATTAACTTACTCTTAATGTTTGCACAATATTATTAGCGACTTTTTTCTTTTAATACCAGCATTAAGCGACTCTAAAGCTTTAGGTACCACTGCGTCTCCAGTCCATATTTGTCTGTTTATTTCGGTAATGGACTCTCACACCCATAGTGTAACTAGTTGTGCACCCCATTTCCTTTTGTGAGCGGCAGTGAAGGTTGCTATTGTTTGACTTATGAACACAATTTGCGTAACGCAAATTGTGCAGTACACGTTATTTTAAACATGACATCCTAATGTCAACTTGGTCTCGTTCCCAGGTCGGCCAACTACAACCAGACTAGAGAAAGCAAGTGTTTTGTATTGAACATTTACGACGGGGAAAAAAAAGATGCACAGCCCATCACAAGGCAACTGAAGATAAAACAAATTAGTAAATTTGTACGCGGGTACAATGATTGCAGCTGGCAATTCCAATCATTATAGACGAAGAAGAGGCCGCCGGAGAGAATCGGTAATAGTAAGAATCCGTCTTTGATAAAAAATACATGGACATGCGGAATGGAAATTGTTGAGCAGAAGAGTTGCAGAATCTCCAGTGAAACTGATGGACGCAGCCTTGACCACCAGTCATTAAAAATGTGTAAAATCATTAACCCCACATAGTTAGGAAAAAGAGATTTGTCAAATATACATTCTGGTAAGACAATATCCCATTTTCCACCTGCTATTTATTTAAGATTATTAAAATTGACAATGTTAATATTATTGCTTGAGACCTTCCCGGCCTGTTGGCTTTTGATCGTTAATTTTTGAGACGTTGTCAAGTTAGGCATATGTACTTAGCTATGTACATGTACGTTAGTACCCAGCTCTGGGTAAAAATTATAAGATTAACAGCCCAACGATTTTTCTTATTAGTTTTGTACATGCTGCTATGACGGTATGTCCACCGTGGGGTTCCACTCGCAGAATGAGTGTCGCTGCCCAATACTCTCCCCTGGGGCAAAAGGCAACAAATTGCCAGTCACACTTCTGAATTGAGGAATAGGGGGTTAGAAATAGCCTACGCTACTCTATCCCTTTTGAGATGTATTTCTTGTCTCGATAAACATTACAGTACCTTGATCTGAGGACTGATGCCCCGCGTTGATTCTTCATTTCAAACTTTGGGTTGCAATTTATTATCTGAATTCAAACGCTATTTTATCTTAATTAAACGTGATTTGTACTGCTGGGCACAATGTTCTCGCGGCTCTGTTTCTAATTAGGCTGTTAGATGATGCTATCCTGAACCCGGATGATTGGGTCTAGTTTGGAAGTGTTCATAGACCCCAGAATATAATTCCAAACTAGACTGACTTGCCCCCTCCCCATACAACACCTACCTTTATCTTGCATTTAGTAATACCACTGAAGGTTGACATTATGGGTGGTAAGCACTCTAATAACTCTTGGCACGACTTGACGGTACAAAGTCGACTCCCTCGGTACGACAGCCCTATTATAGTGTTAACCTAGGCTTTTTAAACTTTCAAAAGGGACTATAAAACCACCCATTAGCTTTACAAGTAGGCAAACTAAGTTCCACACATCTGCGGAGAAATCAGAGGCTGACCTGCAGAGGCTTTGTTTAGTTATAGCATAATTACAGTGAACTGGCCTGGTTAAATACCTGCTTGTGGTTCTGAAGACAGGAAGGTGCGCCATAGGACCTATTCTGGGGTACCCAGATCATCTTACGGACGGACCGGCCACCAGGTTTGCAGCCTACCTGCGGGGCGACGCTTGACTAGTGCACACATTTCAGGTAGTTTGGTTCCTTTAGGGGTCGTCGTTTTCTATGAGATCGAAACTGACAACCCTAATTTTTTTTTTTTTTTTTGTGAGGAAGTCTGGGCCACGATGCTGCTCCTTCAGTATGGTGAGCTCAGTGTAGTAAATACACACTAGTAAAATAAAGTTGTTTACTTTTTAATTAAGTCTACACTAGCCATAGTGAAAATATCCCACAAATCCGTCTATGGCAACACTTGAAATTATCGTTTCTGGCAACTCTTCACTGTCGCCAGGAAAATTTGTTTTCATACCTAATGGTATGAGGTACTTCTAGGTGGGAAGGACATCAACGCATTTTAACAAGGTTATTAAGATAAGACAGGGAAGGGAAAAGTTTGGTAGACTATTTTTCTAGACTTGCCTAAGGGGTCTGTCCTGGGACCGCTGCTGTTCCTAATTTTGTCAATGGCCTTCCCGAGGGTGTGAGCTCACACGTCAATGGTAGATACCTGGGCACTACAGGGATCTGGGAGTAGATATAATTCACACTAACTGGAGGCAAATAGGATAACACCGGCAGCATATGGGACGCTGGCAAATAAAAGAAAATCGTTTGGGACTATGTTCGAGTAATTACACATCCAACCAATAACGGAATCCGCACCTTGTGAAACAAGCCAAAATTTAACAAGTACTGAGGTTTGCAACAAGATTGGTGCCAGAGCTAAGAGGGCTAGGCTACAAACATGTTCGGCTCTCAATCCTAGAGCATAGAAAGAACAAACTGGTATGATTACAATAAAATATAAGGGAATAGATAAGGTGGACAAGGATAGCCCCTTCAGACCAAGACAGCTGGACGGACATAAGAACTACTCTTACCCTGTACGGTTAAGTAATTATCAAAGCATTACTTACGGGTAGGTAAAATGTAGAATGATCTAAAGAGTTAGTTGTGAAAGCCACCTTTTTCTACAACTTTAATATTGTCGAATCAGGCCATTAGTCTATACTAGTTAGGTTGTAATGCAACGGTATGTAACTATTATGCAATTACATAATGCATAATATAGTTTATTAAATCTCAATATAACTCAACAAGCCAAGAAGACTATAGCACCATGTGAGGAAAGACATTCAAGAGACCTCTGATATCGCTCACTATGCCAATGAGACCAAAAAATTGTATGACGAGGGATAAATGACTAAAGGATATAGGAAAATTGGGAAAGCTCGACCCTGAAAAATTGGGACATTCTATAAGGTGCAGCAATCAGCCATGAATATTTTGTTTTTCCAAAGCACTATTAGCAACTGAATATTTGAATTTTGGGCAAACATTGTCATTAGCAAATTATTAAATTTTGATAGAAAAACTAGCAGGTACTC
This sequence comes from Procambarus virginalis, assembly GCA_020271785.1. Lineage (NCBI taxonomy): Eukaryota > Metazoa > Arthropoda > Malacostraca > Decapoda > Cambaridae > Procambarus > Procambarus virginalis. The sequence goes on from WNGS01165751.1 coordinate 15,887,169, forward strand.
CTTTACAAATCTTTAATAAACAAAATGAAGTGTTCCAAGGAAACATGACAAATAAATTTCAGTACAAATTTCTTCAAAATGACAGCAGTTCCAAAATGTATTTACCTTAATATATAAATCTACTTGTAACTTATTATAATTTTGGGTCAATGCAGACTAATACTTGCTCCCCTTTGTAACAGTTAGGTCTCAAACTAATTTGTCTAGAGGAAGCATTCTTGACCCCCATTTGTATACAAACAGTAAAGCTGAACACCACCTTTATAGCACAAGTGTTATAACCCAAGTACTTCCAGCAGCATGAAGGAAATCTACATGTATAAAGATGCTTATTAGTAAACAGTAAAGGGGCAATAACAAAATTGATACAAAATACATCCACTTCCATCCTACAATATCACCAGATACCAAAAATTATTAACAAAGAAAATAACTAAATCTTAAATGTGACCTTAAGTGTTGATCTACTAGAACATCTGGTATTCAAACAAATGGCACTTAACAGTTATACTCCTTAACACACTACTCTTGCATTTACCACTTAAAATGTACATTACATTAAAATTTTGGTTTTACTTGGCCTTTTGGACCCCCTCACCACAAACATTTATACTGTACTTATATTTAACAGGCCTGCTGTTATCATTAAGACTAGTTACACAGGAACCTTTGTAAGCTTCGGGACATAACCATGACTCATTCTAGTAACACTAGATGTCACCCATCACAACAAAAACCACTGACTATACAAAAGGGGGGTGAAATTAAAATCTCTCATTAAGAAGCTAGGTTTTATTAAATTCAATGGAATACAATCCACATTTTTCATTTACTTCTTTATCCACTCTATAATGGGGCAAAAAGATGGCAGTAAAGATATAAGAATAACCTAACGATCTAACGAATTTCCCACCAAGATCTGAATATCTCCGAACTAAGTTCCTGAAAACTTTTATTAAGTGCCAAAATTTATTCATCACTCTCTCCTTCCTCATCTTCTTCACCCTCATCATCTTCACCTTCCCCAGCACCATCTTCCTCTCCACCTGCCTCTTCACCCTCATCATCACCCCCTTCTTCCTCATCCTCCTCCTCGTCTTCATCTTCCTCTTCATCTCTTCCTCCTCCTCATCATCCTCCTCGGGATCATCTTCATCTTCCTCCATTTCTTCATCATCTTCATCCTTATCGGCCTTGGCCTTAGCCGATTTGTCAACCTAGGTGAAAAAAATTTATTGAACCTCCACACTCAAGAGTCTTTGAATCTTGTTACAACTAAAAATATCTAAGCCTACCATGTGCACCATCTGTAACCCTGATGAAGCTGTGACAGAAAATACGCATGTTCTAGTGCAATTTATGTATGAGTCTCGCTATAGTTTGTCAAGATCAAAGATCAATGACTTAACTGCGTTTCTTATAAGTTGTTCAATCTCAACCAATCTTTTTTGACTAGTTGTATATGAAAAGGGCTACAATTGTTTTAAGTTTCTGTATTACAACCTAAATAGAAAGGGAGTTTTTTTTCAACGAATTTTACACATTTTTAAATCCTTATAACAACCACAAGTTCCAAGTGAAATCATTTCTATGACACTTTTCTATCACATTAGCATACAATAAAGGATCCGATTCTGAAGATTGTCCAAAATATGTTTAGTCTTACTAATATAAGTCAGTTCCATAAAAAAATTATGCAAATATATCATGGTTTATTACTATTATATAATCGCTCGGCCGACTGGCCGAGCGGACAGCACGCCGGACTTGTGGTCCTGTGATCCCGGGTTCGATCCCGGGCGCCGGCGACAAACAATGGGCAGTTTCTTTCACCCTATGCCCATGTTACCTAGCAGTACAATAGGTACCTGGGTGTTAGTCAGCTGTCACAGGCTGCTGCCTGGGGATGGAGGCCTGGTCGAGGACCGGGCCGCAGGGACACTAAAGCCCCGAAATCATCTCAAGATAACTTCAAGATATTATAAAATCAATAAATGAACTTGGGAAATAAAGCTCAAATCAGATTGTAGAAATCTAAACTCTACATATAAGGTGTAAGCTTCATGTAAATTGAATAAAAATGAAAGTTATAGGTACATTTATGTTATTTTTTCAAGTACAACAAAGTCTAAGGTTTTGCCATCTGTAGCCGAGATTGAATCAACCAATTTCCTCCAAAATGGGCACCCTTACAGATAGGCTTACGTGCAGTCAGGTGTGAAAGTTTCATGCAAATCATCCGATAAACAAATAAGAAAAACCATTTCTTAAAAAAAATTTAAACAAGTTTTTATATAAAACTAATTTTAAATTTTTGTATTATATGTTATTGTGATAGCTGAGTCAGACATGATTTCAGTTGACAATTGTGTTTGATGTTAATTTTTGACCATTTGGAGATTTTTAAAAAATTTGACAATTCAAATATTTTTTCTCCCTTACTATTTATGCTACTAGCTGAGACTTGGACCAGCTGGAAACCCTTTTCATATACGTCAAAAAGTTTGATTGAAATCAATTCAGTTTCATTATTGCATGACCTTAAATAAGTTAAGGGCATCAAACTCATGAGACGATACATGGGGCAACCAAGACAAACAAATGTCAAAGAATAACCCCAAAAGTTAGTAGAATATTTATATGAAAGACTATACTAAGTGACAAACAGGATGAAGGAAGGATTTGCTATGACCTGCTTCTAACAAAAAAGGTCATAGCAAAAGTCTAAATGTAAAGAACTTAAAGCCAGGATGTGGCCCAGGCCAAGACTGCATAAATCCCAACTTTATGGAGGTGTTTCAAGAACCCGCCACGTGAAATCTAAATAGCATAAAAGACAAATATTACATTGAATTCCAAACAGCCATTTAAAAACAATATTCGTAGTCTGACATTTTTTGAAAATTGCCCAAATACAAATAAAATTATTGTTACAATGTTGAACATTTAGACAAAGTTGGCATTTATACCAAGTAGAGTAAGGCAAAAAAAATCCATGGAAAAATAAAAGCACCCAGCCCCTTAAAAATAATTGTAAATAGTATTAGTGATATACAAGATTATTTTATTCTTAATTGTCCCCAACACCAACTGTTACACCAATATAGTCACAACAAGATTAACTGCAGGCCAAGGCAATCATCTCTATCCTAGCCATGATGGCCAGGTGTGATTGGTGAGACTTGCTGGCAGGAGAGGTACACTTGTCTAGCATGCCAATGACTCATTCACCAACGATGGCCAACCGTAAAGTTGGTGGACAATTAGTCCCGTTAGGTGGATCTAAGGAGCATGCCGTTTTATCTCGTAAAACAGTATAGAAGCTTTATAATTCAGAGTATTTGGAAATGCACCAAACAATAATTCTAGTCTTTATAGTAATTATCAAACAGCCAGACTAGGAAGACTATGTAACACTGGTGTATTTACAGTACAACACATGACCAGTCAGCTAGCTTACACATGGGAACACCAAAACCTAATTGCATAATAGTGACAAAATGAATTCATCACTGAATCGCATAACATGTTTTCATATTCCTATATTATACTAACTTCATAATAAACATGACTTTAGCTTACCTTAATTTTCTTAGCTGGACAGGCTGCAGCATCATCTGAACTTCTCTTTTCAGCTTCTTTCCTGAAACATTGACTAATTAGGAAGAATACATGTTGGGTTAAGAGGGACATTCGTAAGTTATGAACCAAAGTGCTAACCCAAACCAGAAATGCTTCAGCGATGAATAAATGACCACATCTGGCAGGGCAGTAGTTACCGTATTTGCTAGTGTACGAGACTTTTGATTTATAAACGAATAAAAGAAATGCCCTGCATCTAATGTGGCCATATTACGGATGCGAGACCAAGGCCTCCAATCTGGAGGCCTGGTCGATGACCAGGCCGCAGGGACGCTAAGCCCCGGAAACACCTCAACGTAACCATAGTCTAGGGAGCTAGATGAGCATACTGGGCAAGTTTGCAGGGCACAAAATTCTTGCTAATAAAATATTGAAAATAAGTAGAGTTATCACAAATTTAAGAGAAATTTCTCACGATGTCAGCAGTTATGAAGGAAGCTTACATTTCGCCACTTTACCTAGCATATACACCTGATATGCGGTGTACGATTATATCCCACACCTGATAAGTCATTAAATAATGTACAACACCTTTAAGACATTTATTTATTCATTACCTAAATGAAAAATGCTCCTAGAAATTTGAAAGGAATGTTTAAATTTTCATCCGCCTGTCAGCCATTTACAATGAATGAATGACAAAACCAGAGTAGTGATGATGTGCCGAGAGCACCGCCCTGGTGGCCTGATGCAGCAACACAAAACATCACAGCCAGAAATACAAGTTTCATGAGACTAACTGTGTAGCAAATGAACAAATCCACAAGGGCCATGATGAGGTTCGAACCTACGTCCAAGAGGATCCCAGACGCGCCTTAATCGACTGTGCCACGACAAACAATGGTAACCGGAGTTCATCTGCCCTCACACGGATCCTGCATTCTCTCCGAGGCACAAACCAATACAGTAAATGTGATCACAACCTATCAAAGCTGACAAGCATGGATAATAAGACTGCACAGCCAATCTCAAATACAAGATATTTTGTAAATTCAATCTTAATACTGATTAATTTGGAACTAATAAGTCAACCTCACAGCAATGAGCTGGAAACAATAGCTAGATAAACCTAAGACAGTGCCTCAATCAAATCAAGAGCGAGTGGATTTTGCCAAAAATATTGTGCAGTCCATTTCAACATACTGGAGAGAATGGTAAGAACTTAAAAATAAATCTAATAACATAAGAACATAAGAACAAAGGTACTGCAGAAGGCCTATTGGCCCATACGAGGCAGCTCCTATTTATAACCACCCAATTCCACTCATATATATGTCCAACCCATGCTTAAAACAATCGAGGGACCCCACCTCCACAATGTTACGCGGCAATTGGTTCCACAAATCAACAACCCTGTTACTGAACCAGTATTTACCCATGTCTTTCCTAAATCTAAACTTATCAAATTTATACCCATGTTTCGCGTTCTGTCCTGTGTTGATACTTTTCAATACCCTATTAATATCCCCTTGTTATGTCCATTCATCCACTTGTAAACCTCTATCATGTCACCCCTAACTCTTCGCCTTTCCAGTGAATGCAAATTAAGCTTTGTTAATCTTTCTTCATATGAAAGATTTCTAATTTGGGGAATTAACTTAGTCATCCTACGCTGGACCGTTCAAGTGAATTTATATCCATTCTATAATATGGCGACCAAAACTGAACTGCATAATCTAAATGGGGCCTAACAGAGCAAGATATAGCTTGAGAACCACCCAGTTGTCTTGTTACTTACGCTGTGATTAATAAATCCGAGTGTCCGATTTGCCTTATTACGAACTAATTAAGAATGAGTTTTTAATTCTACAAATAAACTAAAAATATCTGCTTAAAAGAATGCACAAAGAAATCTAATTAACCTGATATAACAATAAGAAAACCAGGAGTCATGAGGAGGATCTGAACGTGCACACTGGGAACTTCCAGCAAACACCTTATAAATTATTTACTGTCCTGTATACTTTTAACTTCATAAACTGTTATTAAGAAGACATCTCAAAGCTTGTCCCCAACACCAGCTGTTACCCAATATAGTCACAACAAAGTAACTGCAGGCCAAGGCAATCATCTCTATCCTAGCCATGATGGCCAGGTGTGATTGGTGAGACTTGCTGGCAGGAGGAGGTACACTTGTCTAGCATGCTAATGACTCATTCACCAACGATGGCCAACCGGTAAAGTTGGTGGACAATTAAGTCCCTTTAGGTGGATCTAAGGAGCATGCTAAGCTTTACATTTAATATAACCATTAAGAGATCTTAAAAAACTAGTTATTCATCTAAATATTTGAAATTAAGACAAGATCAGTGTTTTACTATATATAAATATCAATCAAGAACTTTTTTAAATAATACTGTATACGTACTGGTTGCCGTGGGCTTTGTATGCATTATCTACATATGGCTTCAAACCACCAAATTCCATATTTTGGGCCTTCGTTAGCAGCTCTGTGGCTTCCTCAGGTGTTGCAAATGTAAGGAAACAATTCTGGTGGAAAAATACACGTCATTAACATACTATAAATAAAATCAATAAAAGCCATTAAATGCATAAATTTATTGTTGCAAATATAACCAAACAGACAACTACATTGATATACCACAGACATTTAAAATGTAAAGATTATGGATGAAATTTTTATCAAAGTCCTACTTGCCAATAACCTACTCCACCTTCTCATGTATTCTATACATGACATTGATGCTTGTCAAATGTTGCTATACTTAACGCAACTTACTTTACATATAAAAAAATCATTACCCCATTATTTTGATGAGGATGCTTTTCTCCCTTTCTTACAGTTAACACTCGCCGGCGCCATGCGCACTTAGCAAACTTTGACGTCATGGGGACAATGGTGCGGGCGAGCGTGCGGCGGCGACGCCTACATGTGTATACTCGTTTCAGTTTCTCACCTTATTCTTGTGCTACGTCGTTCATTTAGGTATCATTGTGTTTGCAATTAAATTCCCTGCAGATGTATATGCATATAATGTCCAATAGCCTGGCAAAACTCCCCACAGCAAAGCCTAAAGTTGGAAATGTCCCTGAACGCACAAAATCAGTAAAATGTTTATACTCGTTTCAGTTTTCTCACCTTAATTCTCGTGCTACGTCGCTCGTTTTGGTATGATTGTGTTCGCAAATGAATTCCCTACATGTGTATAAGATATATAATGTACAAAAGCCTGGTGTGCCTCTCCGCAGTAAAGCCTAAAGTTACCCCTAAACGAGTACCAATTTGTACACTGCAACCTAATGTGTATACTCGTTTAGTTTGATAACATCATTTTTGTGTTACGTCTTTCATTTTGGTATCAAATTGTTCGCAATAAAAAGGAGCGTATTTTAAAACTAGTCTCGTATAAATATAGCAATAACTGGAATTTTAACAAATATTTTAATTCTTTAAACTCATCATCATAATAATTTATATCTTTCCAGTGTTCCGACAAATTTTTGTTACATCTTTCATTTTGGTATCAAATTGTTAGCAACGTAAAGGCGTGCATTTTAAAACTAGTCCCAACATAATAGCACAATAAATATAATTTTAACAAATATTTTAAATTTTGACCAAAAATCTATTTATAATCAAATAAGTGTTCGGACATCAAGTTTCATGTTACATCTTTCATTTTGGTATCAAATTGTGCGCATTCTAAAGGCGCTTATTTTAATACTATCCAGTGGTCAATTGGATAAAAAATGAATTTTATACAAATATTTTTGTAGTGGATGCAAGTTCGGTCCAAAGCTAGGATTCAAGAGAAAAACAATGGACGCGAGTCCGGTCCAAAGAGACCGATTGTTAATCTCATGTTCCTTTAAAAATTATCTTTTGGAAAATAANATAAGAACATAAGAACAAGCAACTGCAGAAGGCCTATTGGCCCATACGAGGCAGCTCCTATTTATAACCACCCAATCCCACTCATATCATGTCCAACCCATGCTTGAAACAATCGAGGGACCCCACCTCCACAATGTTACGCGGCAATTGGTTCCACAAATCAACAACCCTGTTACTGAACCAGTATTTACCCAAGTCTTTCCTAAATCTAAACTTATCCAATTTATACCCATTGTTTCGCGTTCTGTCCTGTGTTGATACTTTCAATACCCTATTAATATCCCCTTTGTTATGTCCATTCATCCACTTGTAAACCTCTATCATGTCACCCCTAACTCTTCGCCTTTCCAGTGAATGCAAATTAAGCTTTGTTAATCTTTCTTCATATGAAAGATTTCTAATTTGGGGAATTAACTTAGTCATCCTACGCTGGACACGTTCAAGTGAATTTATATCCATTCTATAATATGGCGACCAAAACTGAACTGCATAATCTAAATGGGGCCTAACCAGAGCAAGATATAGCTTGAGAACCACACCAGGTGTCTTGTTACTTACGCTGCGATTAATAAATCCGAGTGTCCTATTTGCCTTATTACGAACATTTATGCATTGATCCTTTTGTTTTAAATTCTTACTAATTATAACTCCCAGATCCCTTTCGCAATCCGACTTCGCAATCTCAACACCATCTAGCTCGTATCTTGTAACTCTATCATCATTACCTAGCTCAGAACTTTACATTTATCAGCATTAAACTGCATCTGCCAGTCCTTTGACCATTTCAAAACCCTATCTAGATCAACTTGAAGTGATAGTGAGTCCTCCTCCGAATTAATTTCCCTACCGATTTTCGTATCATCGGCAAATTTGCAAATGTTGCTACTCAAACCTGAATCTAAATCATTTATATATATTATAAACAACAGAGGTCCCAAGACAGAGCCTTGAGGCACTCCACTTACAACATTTTCCCACTCTGACTTGACTCCATTTATACTAACTCTCTGTTTCCTTTGGTATAGCCATGCCCTAATCCAGCTTAATATAGCACCCCCAATACCATGAGCCTCTATCTTTTTAATCAGTCTTTCATGTGGCACTGTATCGAAAGCTTTGCTAAAGTCAAGGTACACAACATCACAATCCTTACCACTATCAACTGCCTCAACTATGCTAGAATAAAAAGATAACAAATTTGTTAAACATGAACGGCCATTTATAAAACCATGTTGCGACTCAATTATTAATTTATGTTTTTCAAGATGAAGACGAATTTTATTTGCTATTATAGATTCGAGTAACTTTCCCACAATAGACGTTAGGCTAATTGGTCGATAGTTAGACGCAAGTGATCTATCTCCTTTCTTAAAAACTGGTATCACATTAGCAACTTTCCAAAACTCTGGCACTGTGCCTGACTCTATTGATTTATTAAATATGATTGACAGTGGGTCACAAAGCTCCTCTTTGCATTCTTTCAGCACTCTGGCAAACACTTCATCCGGCCCTGGGGATTTGTTTGGTTTGAGTTTTACTATTTGTTTAAGAACATCCTCCCTGGTAACTGCTAAACTCGTCAACCTGTCCTCGTCCCCACCCACATAGACTTGTTGGGCTGAAGGCATATTGTTAAGTTCCTCTTTAGTAAATACAGATACAAAATATTTATTAAAAATACTACTCATCTCTTCATCACTATCTGTTATTTGACCTGTCTCAGTTTTTAATGGACCTATCCTTTCCCTAGTCTTAGTTCGATATAACTGAAAAAACCCTTTAGGATTTGTCTTTGCTTGCCCTGCTATACGAACTTCATAGTTTCTTTTTGCTTTCCTTATCTCTTTTTTAACATTTCTAACTAGTTGTACGAATTCCTGTTCTAAAGTGACCTCCCCATTTTTAATCCTCTTGTACCAAGCTCTCTTTTTACCTATAAGATTCTTCAAATTCTTTGTTATCCACTTTGGGTCATTAGTAATCGATCTATTCAATTTGTGTGGTATACTACGTTCCTGTGCTTTGTTTAGAATATTCTTAAATACGTTATAAATTGAATCTACATCGAAATCCCCATTTACATCACCCATCGCTGGGTTCATGTCTCGCTCCAAGACCGGCCCACACCCCATACCCAAGACTTTCCAATCAATTTGACCCAAAAAATTTCTTAGGCTATTAAAATCAGCTTTTCGAAAATCTGGCACTTTAACAGAATTTTCTCCTACAGGTCTATTCCATTCTATGCTAAATCTGATTTCTTTGTGATCACTGTTCCCTAGCTCACTCCCTATTTCGATGTCATTAATTTGTGTTTCCCTGTTAGTTAACACTAAATCTAAAATATTATTTTCCCGTGTTGGTTCCTTAATGTGTTGCGTAAGAAAGCAATCGTCAATTAATTCTAGAAAATCTTCTGCTTCACTATTCCCTGTTTTGTTCAACCAGTTTATTCCACTCAAATTAAAGTCACCCATGACATAAATACTGTTAGATCTAGATGCCCTAGATATTTCATCCCATAGATGCTTTGCTTCCATTCTGTCTAAATTTGGTGGCCTATATATAACTCCAATTATAATATTATTTGCTTTTTCGTTTAATTCTATCCAAATAGTTTCTGTGTGTGGCTCAGTTTTGATTCCCTCTTTGAGACTACATTTCAAATTGTCCCTAACGTATATGGCTACTCCACCACCTCGTCTAATATATCTATCTGTGTGAAATAGTTTAAATCCATTTATTTGATATTCGGCTAATAGTTCTCTATTATCAACATTCATCCACGTTTCGGTAAGTGCAATAATATCTATTTTTTCTGTGCAGACAAGAGCATTTAATTCGTTAATTTTATTTCTTAGACTTCTACTGTTTGTGTAATATACCCTAAGTGAATTGTTATTTTGAGGCCCTTCTCTTTCCCTGATCATTTTGCCAATTCCTTTCTCCCGCAAACACATACTTTTATTACATCCTTCCTCCAAATCAATTCCCATACCTCTATCTACTAACAGTTTAAACCCAAACAAACACCTCTAACCACTTCTTCCAACGAGTTTGCAACAGCAACAACCCCAGCTCTCGATAGATGCACCCCATCCCGAGCATACATTTCATTTCTTCCATAGAAGTGTTCCCAGTTGTCTATATAAGATATTGCATTAGATTTGCAATATCTTTCCAGCCTGCAATTGACACCAAGTGCCCTCGACATCCATTCATTTCCCACTCCCTTTCTTGGAAGAATGCCACATATGATCGGAATTCCTCCCTTGCTCCTAACTAATTCTATTGCTGTCTTGAATTTCAGTATTAGTTCCTCACTTCTAACTCTCCCAACAATCTCCTTTGGATTCGCAATCCTGAGTTTCCGGGTTCGATTCCCGGTGAAGGCGGAGACAAATGGGCAAAATGTTTCTTTCACCCTGTTGCCCCTGTTACCTAGCAGTAAATGGGTACCTGGGAGTTAGACGGCTGCTTCCTGGGGGTGTGTAACAAAAAGGTGGCCTGGTCGAGGATTGGGCCACAGGGACACTCAAGCCCTAAAATCATCTCAAGATAACCAGGATGGATAATAAGATTCACAACAAGTCACAATGTTTATAGGGTCTATTACTACACCACCAAAAAGGATAGGTATGGGGTCCACTGCCACCTGTTGGATGGGTATGGGGCTCATTACCACTCGCTGGATAGGTATGGGATCCACTACCACCTACAGGATGGGTAAGAGATTCAATACCATCTGTTGGATGGGTATGGGGCCTACAACCACCCATAGGATGAGTATGGGGTCCACTACTGCACACAGGCAGTGGATCCCCATACCCATCCTGTGGGCGGTAATGAACCCCATACACATCCTGTACGCCCCATACTCATCCAACAGTTGTTAGTGGACCCCATTAACATCCTACAGGTGGTAGTGGATCCTATACCCATCCTACGGGTGGTAGTGGACCCCATACACATCCAGTGACTATATTTGTGAACCCTATAACCATCTCTAGGATTCACTGGCAGTATTGAAGGTAGCAATGTTCAGTGTACAGGTTCCCAAGTAGGAAGACTTGAGAGGCATCAACATCAGAGGCTGGACAGTGTACAGTTACAAACCCATTAAGATTTAAAATTAGATTCAACAGAGCAGAAGAAGTTAAACACGGGGGCAAAATCTTACTGAAGCGACCATACGAGTCATAAATATACATACTCCGCCCAAGTGCATTCACTGGAAAGGCGAAGAGTTAGGGGTGACATGATAGAGGTTTACAAGTGGATGAATGGACATAACAAAGGGGATATTAATAGGGTATTGAAAGTATCAACACAGGACAGAACGCGAAACAATGGGTATAAATTGGATAAGTTTAGATTTAGGAAAGACTTGGGTAAATACTGGTTCGGTAACAGGGTTGTTGATTTGTGGAACCAATTGCCGCGTAACATTGTGGAGGTGGGGTCCCTCGATTGTTTCAAGCATGGGTTGGACATGTATATGAGTGGGATTGGGTGGTTATAAATAGGAGCTGCCTCGTATGGGCCAATAGGCCTTCTGCAGCTGCCTTTGTTCTTATGTTCTTATGTTCTTAAGTAAAACACAAACAAGCAACACTTAGTGGGCCAGCCAGAGGCTTAGGGCCCGCGCAGGAATATCCCCGCACAAAATCAGAGGCTGGTGTCACGTGACAGATTATATAACATATTATGTTATCTCGTCGTTGTAGATGCTCTTTAGTACCCCAAGACTGTCTTTGTTGCCTTCCATACTGTCTGGCTGTTGTCGTCTGAGGTGGAGGTTACGATAAGACAAGTTATAAGCTTATAAATCTCAAGGTAAACATACAGCTCTAACAGGCAGAAATGAACAGGTTGGAGCTGGGAACCGCCTGACATCCTATAAGACTCGTCTTGAGACTTATACTCCAGGCGCTCGAGGAATACCTTGGGGAGACAGAGACAAGAAGACCAAGGAAGGTGACGGGAAGTCTTGTTTTGAAGACGAGAGGAACGCCGTGGACTTATCCGGCGTCAAGAAGTGATAGTCGAGGAAGCCTCTTGTGCAGAATAATATTCTGAACAATGTCATCCTTGACGTTAATAGTTATTATAAAGCATAAATGTCCACACACTTCAATAAGTTAAAATCACTCAATTTGTCATTAACAAGCAATATCTTAAGTCAATTGAAAGCAAATATTTAACATCATCCAGTGCTGTGTCAGCCACTTTGGTTGTTGGATTTGTTAGTCTGTTATTGCAGATACTGTATATCGTAGTTGTCGAGCAGCCATTAACAGTTCTTAACTGACGGACGATTTCTATTGCAAATGTTGCTCTGTTGTACCTGTTGTTGTGTTGCAACATTTACAATAGATTTTGTATTTGATGTGTGTATTTGATTTAAAATTAACAACTTCAAACATTGAAGCTTGTGATCATTACTGGTTCGTTAAAGACGCGTTCGTATTTGGGGAAGTGAAGGAGTGGCTGTTAGCCATTGATAATTGACACTTCAAACTCGCAAAAAGTTAACCAATGGGGTGAATTCTAGGGTGCATGTCAACCAGCCAGCGCCCGGATTTGGTTAGCTGCTGGATATAAAAGGAAGGCTGAGACAAAAAACACTTTACGGGAGACATCGCCCGTCACGCAGGGTGCATTTGCACCTCCACAGATCTCCAGTATCGGCTCTTGATACTGGTAATGGCTCCAAAGGGCCACCACTTACGGACTATTCATGTCCGTACCACCTTTTGGGTGGCTTAATCTTCATCCTCAATCAAAAAACACTTCAGTGTATTTTACCTCACTTTCGGTATACAGTTCCAGCTTCGTCTTTTAAAGGTTAGCTGTATGTGGTTGATCCCCCCTTCCCCTCCCCCCCTCATTATATAACTTCCTGGCGTAGATATTAATCGTAAAAATTGCCTTAAGAGTAGCAGAACCCCCTCCCCCCCCCTCCGCACGCTGACCACAGAACTTCTAAGGTTACCTGCCCCTCCCTTACCCGAGCGTGAGATACCCTACGTGTATACTTATCAGAATCTTAACGTAAAATATTTAAAATTTATAAATGTTACCACTTGACTCTCAATTTCACAATTTTATAAACATGGCACTTAAAATGTCAGTTTCATAAATTGAAGACTTTATTAAATATAAATCATTAACTTACTCTTAAATGTTTGCACAATATTATTAGCGACTTTTTTTTTTCTTTAATACCAGCATTAAGCGACTCTAAAGCTTTAGGTACCACTGCGTCTCCAGTCCATATTTGTCTGTTTATTTCGGTAATGGACTCTCACACCCATAGTGTAACTAGTTGTGCACCCCATTTCCTTTTGTGAGCGGTAGTGAAGGTTGCTATTGTTTGACTTATGAACACAATTTGCGTAACGCAAATTGTGCAGTACACGTTATTTTAAACATGACATCCTAATGTCAACTTGGTCTCGTCCCCAGGTCCGGCCAACTACAACCAGACTAGAGAAAGCAAGTGTTTTGTATTGAACATTTACGACGGGGAAAAAAAAGATGCACAGCCCATCACAAGGCAACTGAAGATAAAACAAAATTAGTAAATTTGTACGCGGGTACAATGATTGCAGCTGGCAATTCCAATCATTATAGACGAAGAAGAGGCCGCCGGAGAGAATCGGTAATAGTAAGAATCCGTCTTTGATAAAAATATACATGGACATGCGGAATGGAAATTGTTGAGCAGAAGAGTTGCAGAATCTCCAGTGAAACTGATGGACGCAGCCTTGACCACCAGTCATTAAAAATGTGTAAAATCATTAACCCCACATAGTTAGGAAAAAGAGATTTGTCAAATATACATTCTGGTAAGACAATATCCCATTTTCCACCTGCTATTTATTTAAGATTATTAAAATTGACAATGTTAATATTATTGCTTGAGACCTTCCCGGCCTGTTGGCTTTTGATCGTTAATTTTTGAGACGTTGTCAAGTTAGGCATATGTACTTAGCTATGTACATGTACGTTAGTACCCAGCTCTGGGTAAAAATTATAAGATTAACAGCCCAACGATTTTTCTTATTAGTGTTTTGTACATGCTGCTATGACGGTATGTCCACCGTGGGGTTCCACTCGCAGAATGAGTGTCGCTGCCCAATACTCTCCCCTGGGGCAAAGGGCAACAAATTGCCAGTCACCACTTCTGAATTGAGGAATAGGGGGTTAGAAATAGCCTATGCTACTCTATCCCTTTTGAGATGCATTTCTTGTCTCGATAAACATTACAGTACCTTGATCTGAGGACTGATGCCCCGCGTTGATTCTTCATTTCAAACTTTGGGTTGCAATTTATTATCTGAATTCAAACGCTATTTTATCTTAATTAAACGTGATTTGTACTGCTGGGCACAATGTTCTCGCGGCTCTGTTTCTAATTAGGCTGTTAGATGATGCTATCCTGAACCCGGATGATTGGGTCTAGTTTGGAAGTGTTCATAGACCCCAGAATATAATTCCAAACTAGACTGACTTATCCCCTCCCCATACAACACCTACCTTTTCTTGCATTTAGTAATACCACTGAAGGTTGACATTATGGGTGGTAAGCACTCTAATAACTCTTGGCACGACTTGACGGTACAAAGTCGACTCCCTCGGTACGACAGCCCTATTATAGTGTTAACCTAGGCTTTTTAAACTTTCAAAAGGGACTATAAAACCACCCATTAGCTTTACAAGTAGGCAAACTAAGTTCCACACATCTGCGGAGAAATCAGAGGCTGACCTGCAGAGGCTTTGTTTAGTTATAGCATAATTACAGTGAACTGGCCTGGTTAAATACCTGCTTGTGGTTCTGAAGACAGGAAGGTGCGCCATAGGACCTATTCTGGGGTACCCAGATCATCTTACGGACGGACCGGCCACCAGGTTTGCAGCCTACCTGCGGGGCGACGCTTGACTAGTGCACACATTTCAGGTAGTTTGGTTCCTTTAGGGGTCGTCGTTTTCTATGAGATCGAAACTGACAACCCTAATTTTTTTTTTTTTTTGTGAGGAAGTCTGGGCCACGATGCTGCTCCTTCAGTATGGTGAGCTCAGTGTAGTAAATACACACTAGTAAAATAAAGTTGTTTACTTTTTAATTAAGTCTACACTAGCCATAGTGAAAATATCCCACAAATCCGTCTATGGCAACACTTGAAATTATCGTTTCTGGCAACTCTTCACTGTCGCCAGGAAAATTTGTTTTTCATACCTAATGGTATGAGGTACTTCTAGGTGGGAAGGACATCAACGCATTTTAACAAGGTTATTAAGATAAGACAGGGAAGGGAAAAGTTTGGTAGACTATTTTTCTAGACTTGCCTAAGGGGTCTGTCCTGGGACCGCTGCTGTTCCTAATTTGTCAATGGCCTTCCCGAGGTGTGAGCTCACACGTCAATGGTAGATACCTGGGCACTACAGGGATCTGGGAGTAGATATAATTCACACTAACTGGAGGCAAATAGGATAACACCGGCAGCATATGGGACGCTGGCAAATAAAAGAAAATCGTTTGGGACTATGTTCGAGTAATTACACATCCAACCAATAACGGAATCCGCACCTTGTGAAATAAGCCAAAATTTAACAAGTACTGAGGTTTGCAACAAGATTGGTGCCAGAGCTAAGAGGGCTAGGCTACAAACATGTTCGGCTCTCAATCCTAGAGCATAGAAAGAACAAACTGGTATGATTACAATAAAATATAAGGGAATAGATAAGGTGGACAAGGATAGCCCCTTCAGACCAAGACAGCTGGACGGACATAAGAAACTACTCTTACCCTGTACGGTTAAGTAATTATCAAAGCATTACTTACGGGTAGGTAAAATGTAGAATGATCTAAAAAGAGTTAGTTGTGAAAGCCACCTCTTTCTACAACTTTAATATTGTCGAATCAGGCCATTAGTCTATAGTAGTTAGGTTGTAATGCAACGGTATAACTAATATGCAATTAATGCATAATATAGTTTATTAAATCTCAATATAACTCAACAAGCCAAGAAGACTATAGCACCATGTGAGGAAAGACATTCAAGAGACCTCTGATATCGCTCACTATGCCAATGAGACCAAAAAATTGTATGACGAGGGATAAATGACTAAAGGATATAGGAAAATTGGGAAAGCTCGACCCTGAAAAATTGGGAACATTCTATAAGGTGCAGCAATCAGCCATGAATATTTTGTTTTTCCAAAGCACTATTAGCAACTGAATATTTGAATTTTGGGCAAACATGTCATTAGCAAATTATTAAATTGATAGAAAAACTAGCAGGTACTCCTTTACAAATCTTTAATAAACAAAATGAAGTGTTCCCAAGGAAACATGACAAATAAATTTCAGTACAAATTTCTTCAAAATTGACAGCAGTTCCAAAATGTATTTACCTTAATATATAAATCTACTTGTAACTTATTATAATTTTGGGTCAATGCAGACTAATACTTGCTCCCCTTTGTAACAGTTAGGTCTCAAACTAATTTGTCTAGAGGAAGCATTCTTGACCCCCATTTGTATACAAACAGTAAAGCTGAACACCACCTTTATAGCACAAGTGTTATAACCCAAGTACTTCCAGCAGCATGAAGGAAATCTACATGTATAAAGATGCTTATTAGTAAACAGTAAAGGGGCAATAACAAAATTGATACAAAATACATCCACTTCCATCCTACAATATCACCAGATACCAAAATTATTAACAAAGAAATACTAAATCTAAATGTGACCTTAAGTGTTGATCTACTAGAACATCTGGTATTCAAACAATGGCACTTAACAGTTATACTCCTTAACACACTACTCTTGCATTTACCACTTAAAATGTACATTACATTAAAATTTTGGTTTTACTTGGCCTTTTGGACCCCCTCACCACAAACATTTATACTGTACTTATATTTAACAGGCCTGCTGTTATCATTAAGACTAGTTACACAGGAACCTTTGTAAGCTTCGGGACATAACCATGACTCATTCTAGTAACACTAGATGTCACCCATCACAACAAAAACCACTGACTATACAAAAGGGGGGTGAAATTAAAATCTCTCATTAAGAAGCTAGGTTTTTTAAATTCAATGGAATACAATCCACATTTTTCATTTACTTCTTTATCCACTCTATAATGGGGCAAAAAAGATGGCAGTAAAATATAAGAATAACCTAACGATCTAACGAATTTCCCACCAAGATCTGAATATCTCCGAACTAAGTTCCTGAAAACTTTATTAAGTGCCAAAATTTATTCATCACTCTCTCCTTCCTCATCTTCTTCACCCCTCATCATCTTCACCTTCCCCAGCACCCATCTTCCTCTCCACCTGCCTCTTCACCCTCATCATCACCCCCTTCTTCCATCCTCCTCCTCCTCGTCTTCATCTTCCTCTTCATCTTCTTCCTCCTCCTCATCATCCTCCTCGGGATCATCTTCATCTTCCTCCATTTCTTCATCATCTTCATCCTTATCGGCCTTGGCCTTAGCCGATTTGTCAACCTACGTGAAAAAAATTATTGAACCTCCCACTCAAGAGTCTTTGAATCTTGTTACAACTAAAAATATCTAAGCCTACCATGTGCACCATCTGTAACCCTGATGAAGCTGTGACAGAAAATACGCATGTTCTAGTGCATTTATGTACGAGTCTCGCTATAGTTTGTCAAGATCAAAGATCATGACTTAACTGCGTTTCTTATAAGTTGTTCAATCTCAACCAATCTTTTTTGACTATTTATATGAAGGGCTACAATTGTTTTAAGTTTCTGTATTACAACCTAAATAGAAAGGGAGTTTTTTTTCANTACTCTCAGACTAGGTACACTGGAAATGAAAACCCCAAAATTAATGCCTTCCCTCAAAAACTATGTTTTCCGTATGGAAGGGGTTTTATATGAAGTCACCCACACTTTAATTGACTATTGACAATTAGACCTAAAATTCATCTTGACTACCTCTCTCCATGGAAGAGAAACAGCAGCACCATCCTCCTATGATCAGTTACCAAAGTTATTTTCTTCACTAAATCAAACCATAATTACCTCCATTTAGACGCTTTCACCTGCGCCACCGGGGACATCTCAGGCAGCCGCTTCTGGTCGTCAACTTCACACTATTAAGTCCCACCGATGATTAACATGATCACAACGTTAACGTCACCGGGAGTGCGCTATACCACCAATAAAGTTTCACGATCCCAATAGTCACAGCTTTATACGTGATTGGTTCCAGCAGCCACACACTAGAGTATTGAAGAGAAAGTAAAGATCACATTAGGTCAATTAAAAATACAATATAAAGCATTTTAGTCTTAAACATTATTCAAGACTAAAGTAATCGCAGTATATACGCCCAAAAACAATGGTGTTCGCCGTATATACGCAGATATACAACTTTGAACAAATAAATATTTTGCCCCCTAGATAATCGTGTTTTGACGGTGTAACTTTATCGAGTGTACACTAGGGGTCTGTGGGCCCCAGGGACCCTCAGTCCACAACAGGGTATAGAGCCACAAACCACTAACACCCCTAAAGTTGACGACCGTATTACTCAACTTCTAGGGGCAAAATAACGCTCCGCTGCTCCTCTACCAGCAGGTGGACTCAACAGCCAATCACGTGTCCCGTTTTCAATTTGACGTCACATTCTCCCTAGCTGTACTCTCGGTTCTCATTGGTCAGCTCGACATAGTTGGATACCCTAGTAATTCATATGAGTATTATTTCAATTATCTTTGAAATGGCTACCAATTATCAACCTAACACCGTAAGGATTTATACCCCGCTTCTCGGTGTATACACACCGAGAAGTTTACTTTAGTCATGGACTATGTTTAGGGCTGAAAGTATCCTGCTGCTTGGTAAACTATCGTAGTGACGTTAATAGCCATTGACAGGGTGGTAGATTAAGCCCAACACTTTTTGGAACTTCTGACAATATCTTCACTGTATTACACTGTCCGTCCTTATAAATCAATGACAAATGTTCATTAAACTAGCCACCAAACCCACATTTTTATAAAGACAAACATTTAACATTCAGCTCACAACTGATGTTTCAACATTTCTCGAACAGTGCTTCGCTCACGACCTCTGTTCGAATCGCAATGTTAAATCAAGGAAAAAAAAGAACACTCGTTCTTCCTCATGGACAGAGGATCCTATTATCATTGCAGAGCGAGCTAAAGTGCTTCAGCTTGCTGACTCTTATAAACGAGACAAAACAGCTGACAATTTACTTGCATTCCTTAATGCCAACAGAGATTTTCGCGAGCTTAAGGGTCAAGTTAAGAACACATATTGGGAACAATTCCTACAAGGTATCAATAGAACTACAACATTATCAGAAATGTGGAACAAAATTAAAAACATTACCAAACCTTCAGCCCCAGTTCAGCTTCATCATACTCCTGCAGAATATGCTGACATGCTCCTAGCTGAATGGTCTAGTGTCTCACAAATTTCCTCCTTACCCCCAGATATACAGCAGCATTTAAGACATACCAACATTAACAGAAACTTTAATATTGAAATAGCACGCTCCTCGCCAGATTTAACAGATCAGTTTGCTATAACCCCCTTTGAATTAACATCAGCATTAGGAAAACCTAAGCAAACTGCCCCTGGTGAGGATGGTATAACTTATAACATTTTGAGCTTACTGAATGATGTCCCTAGCCACCCTCTGCTTGACCTCTATCAAATGAGTCTCTCACAAGGTATCTTGCCAAAGAAATGGACACAAAGTCTTATAATACCAATTCCTAAACCTAACTCTCAAAAATTCAGACCCATTTCCCTTACATCTTGCATGTGTAAAGTCTTGGAGAGAATTGTTCTCAATCGTGTCATGTTTCAGGTCAAAGAAAAACTGGCCCCAAACTTATATGGGTTCATGCCCAAGTGTAGCACACAAACATGCTTTGCTGAATATTTTGTAAACTCCCAGGATGGGACACAGCCAGCCTTTATTGACCTAAAGTCAGCTTTTGATGTAGCGAATGGCGAAATAATATTAGAGCAACTTGCTGAATTTGGAATCAAAGGTAATCTTCTGAGTTGGATAAAGAGCTACCTATCCAACAGGCGATTGATTGATTGATAAAGATTAAGCCACCCAAGAGGTGGCACGGGCATGAATAGCCCGTAAGTGGTGGCCCTTATGAGCCATTAACAGTATCGAGTGATGATACTGGAGATCTGTGGAGGTGCGACGGCACCCTGCGTGACGGGAGATGTCTCCCGGACCAAATGGTGACCAAATGGTAGTTACTCCTGATTGATAAGGATTAAGCCACCCAAGAGGTGGCACGGGCATGAATAGCCTTTAAGTGGTACAATTTTTTTTTTTTTCTCCGTAATTCTTTTCATTATTATGACATTGCATTTAATCATCGAGCTGTTATCGCGGGGGAGGATACTGCTTCACAGTCTTTATGAGGGCGTCCAGCTGCTGGACACCTTTGTTGACCAGGAGAGTGGCTCTGTTGATGGCTTCAGGGTGGCCACAGCAAGATTCAGGAACTCTTAAAGCTCTTCTAAGGTCGTTGGTTGCTTCACATTCTAGAAGATAGTGAAGTAATGGCTTTTCTGTGACAGTTTGGCAGAAGATGCACTCTCTCTGTCGGGGTTCACCAATCTCCCAGTTGCATCTGTAACCTAGACGTAGTCTATATAACCTAACTGCTATTTCCCTGTGGATTCCTTTTGGGATATTTAATCTTTCTAATTTAGTTGCCTGAAGATACCATGTTGCAGAGGGCGAGCCTTCAGCTATTCTCTGGTGTAGGTAGGCTTTGTTGAGGTGTGAGAGTTTTTTGGTGATGATGTTTTTAATGTTCTCTAGGCTGGGTTGAATTGTTTTATCTATCACTGGATGACGAGTTGCCAGTTTAGCAATTTCATCAGCTTTCTCATTTAATGGGATTCCAATATGGGATGGGATCCAGTTCAAGGTTATGTTGAGTCCTTTGCCTTTAGCGACTGCTCCAAGATACAAAATGGTGGTAATTATCTCCACGTTATCTTTCCACTGTTTTTGTCCTAGTATTTGAAGTGCAGCTTTTGAGTCTGTGTGTATGATGGCATTTTGGGTGTTTTGTGCAATCACATATGCGAATGCCTGTTGTATGGCAAACAGCTCAGTTTGGGTTGATGATACTAGTCCTCCCAGTCTCCAATATGCCTGTACGCTGGCCGTGCAAAGAGCAGCGCCAGCACTTTCATATTCTGTGTCCACCGATCCGTCTGTGAAAATGTGGGTGGCTCCTGCTACTGCTATGCTATACATTTGCTCTTCTATCCAACAGGCGTGCTAGTGTCCTATTTAAAGGAGTCAAAAGTACAAGGACAGATGCATTCGAACTAGGCACACCTCAAGGTGGTGTCCTAAGCCCTATGCTCTTCAATATACTTATGCACAAACTTATCCATGACATACCTGTACAACCTACGGAAACTGTTATATGTTATGCTGATGATATTTGTATTATGACACACAGTAAACCAAGACTACAAGTGTTACTTGACGCATTCTCCAAGAAAGTAGTAGAATGTGGCCTCATAATATCTGTTGATAAAACAAGGGTTCTCATTCCCCATTCTCTTCATGTTAATTATACTATTAATGGAGTGCCCGTGGAGACTTGCAAGTCTTATAAATATCTTGGAGTCGAGGTTAATGATGCAAATCTCGTCAGCAACCTGCGCAAAAAACTAGTTGAGCGTCTTAAACCTCTCAGAACTCTTGTTGGCAAAGGATTTGGCATTAACATAAAATATGCCCGTAGTTTTTATATTGCCTTTGTACGATCTGTTGTTGATTATTATGCCTTGCATCTTCTTAATTTTTCACCTAAACAATTACAAGGCCTAGATGTAGTACAGAATGATGCCATGCGCATCATCCTGGGTTGTCCTAGAACTGTCAGAATTGTTAACATGAGAAAGGAACTAAACTTACCTTCCATTTACGAAAGAATAGTTCTACTTAGTACTATGTTTTGCGCCAAAACTTTGAAGAATAATGGTCCCCCCAGCTCTATTCAAATTAAATTGAGATCCATTCTAAACAATTCTGACTGTTCCCTCCATCCACCGCAAAAAGCTCCCTACAGTGCGTGGCTCAGTTGTTGTGCCTATAATCTTCGGAAACTGAATGTGTCTCTTAACCCTGATAAAACTGTTCACTATATTCCCCCTTGGAAAGATGTGGAGGTCTCTCTGCATTATACCCCCATCAGTGTTAAACAAATGTATAACACTGACATTTTGAGATGTATAACATTAGAAGCTATTGACAGTCATCTTCACATTCTCAAACCGACGGAATCCTATGCCTTTACTGATGGCTCTGTGCAGTTAGGCACTGGTAGAACAGGTTGTGCATGTGCAGTGTATAAAGGGAATGAAATGATCATGTCTACTACACAGAGACTGAACAACTGGGCTAGCACGACGCAGACCGAGCTAGTGGGCATTTATCTAGCCACTGAATACCTTAAGCTCAATGGTGGTGGAGTTATTTTCTGTGACTCTAAAAGTGCTCTGCAGTCCTTAAATAACCCATCACAATGTATATCGGACGTAGCTTGTAATATTAAATGGAATGTAATCTTTGCCAATGATAATAACTCTTGTATAAAATTTGTGTGGATCCCATCCCATGTTGGAGTTGGAAAACATGACTTCGTAGATCGATTGGCCAATGAGGCTTGCAGGAAAGAAAACATTGATTATGACTTTGGACTATCTAATGCAGTTATTAGAAACATACAAATTAAAGAAATTAATTCAGATTTAGAAGAACTAAGAAATGCCCAGAGACCTGAAAGCTG
Source organism: Procambarus virginalis (assembly GCA_020271785.1). Classification (NCBI taxonomy): domain Eukaryota; kingdom Metazoa; phylum Arthropoda; class Malacostraca; order Decapoda; family Cambaridae; genus Procambarus; species Procambarus virginalis. Next base: position 15,910,534 of record WNGS01165751.1, read on the forward strand.
CAGTATTAAAAGTTATGACAAGTTTTGTAATAATAGGTATTTGTATGGTCGGCATAGTAGCCGAACCAGGCAATGTGATGTAGTCATTGCGCGAATTCGCCTTGGCTATAGACACATCTGGCAGGTTAGTGAGGCTGAGCCACTACCAGAATACTCAGATTGTAAACTCTGTGATAAACCTTTAATGCACTCACTAGAACACTACATTGATGAATGTGAAACCGTAAAGGACTTTAGACCTCCTGGCCTCTTGTACCACCAACTGTGTAACTATTTTATTGACTCAGGTGTTCTGGACGACGTCCTAACAATTTACCCAAAATTTGCTTGTCCATTTTAAAGAATGAAGAACAATTTTTATGTATATTACTTCTAAGCTGCATCACCTATGAACCCATCCCTGCCCTTGTGTGGCAGTGCACAGTAGAAACTTGTTTTCACATATCCATATATTAAAACATTGATTGTAACCATGATATATATGTGCTTCAGCCTACAGTTTAGACCTATTGTCTTATGTATGACCCTCTGTCCTGCGTGACAGTGACTACTAGCATTATCCTCACTTTAATCAGACTATCAAAATCCTCAGATTAGGCAAAATTGTAATTAATTTTGTCAATAAAGATGTTAATAATAATAATGTTAATATTTCATCCACGTACTTCAAATACATATTATTGCCAACAGAACCTAAACGCCTAACCTAACCTATGCCTTCAACTATAATATATAATAATATTTTATATTAAGAACATAAGTAATTGTAATATTCATTACTATATTATGGATGGGGTTATCTTGAGATAATTTCGGCCCTTAGCGTCCCCGCGGCCCGGTCCTCGACCAGGCCTCTTTTTTTTTTTTTTTTTTGCAACACACCCCCAGGAAACAGCCCGTAGCACTTGACTAACTCCCAGGTACCTATTTACTCCTAGGTAACAGGAGCACCAGGGTGAACAAAATATCTTGCCCATTTGTCTCTGCCTCCACCGGGGATCGATCCCGGAACCTCAGGACTACGAATCCGAAGCGCGATCCACCCAGCTCTCAGTCGGTCGGGGCAGGGCGACGATAATTGAACTGCTGAACTGCTAATACAACTTGAACATTTAATTTGATCTAATTTAGGCCTTGTTATGCACCAAATAAAAACATAAAATAAATACCCCTCACTCCTTCGCTTTCATCACATTCGACATGATAATGCTCCACAACGGATTGTTTTTTTGTGTTTTTTTCATTTATAAAATGGTATAAATACAATACAAAATGGGCGCCAGCGCGCCACATCGGAACATATCAAGTCATAAAACAAAACAGGGAAAATGACACGAAAACAAAATGGAAAACAAGAGTACATAAACAACTAACAAGTACATAAACAAGCAAAAGAACAAACAACATAGGAACACAGCACCAAACATTAAAACATATGTACAAAGCAATGAGCACAACAAGTAAAACATAGAACAACCAAAACACACATTCCAAACACCAGAGCAAGGAAACTAGACAAAAAAGGTGGTAAAATGGGACCTATCGCCGACTTCACACATTATCATATTTTCCCTATAAAACGTTGTAACTTCAAAGTGTAACTATGTGCAGTGAGCCACAATTCGGCTCCTAAATAACGCTCATGAGTCAGACTACCGATATTTCCAATATTTTGAAAACTGCAGGGAGGTTTGGGTACAATTTCAATCTTCGCCTTTTTCAGTAATTGTCATATATTTCGTATAAAAATTCGTAATTTCCAACTACAAATATGTGCAGTTAGCCAGAATTCGGAGCCAAATTAATGATAATGAGTCAAATTTCCAATATTTCTGTTATTTTGAAAAGTGCTGGGGGGTTTGGGTAAAATGTGACCCATCGACATTTTCAGTAATTTGGATATTTTCGCTATAAATAGTCGCATTTTTATATTGCAAATATGTGCAATGAGCCACAATTTGGCTTCATAATAACGCTCATGATTCAGATATGCGATATTTCCGACATTTTAAAAACTGCAGGGGAATTTGGGTAAAATGTGACCCATCGGTATTTTCAGTATCAAAATTCGTAATTTCAAACTACATGTATGTTCAGTGAGCCAGAATTCGGCTACAAAATTACGCTCATGAGTCATATTTCTGATATTTCCCATTTTTTGAACACTGCACGTACGGGGGTTGGGGTAACATATGACCCATTTTCAGTAATTAGGATATTTTCGTTATACAATTTCATAATTTCAAACTGTAAATATGTGCAGTGAACCAGATTTCGTTTCTTTTTGGTCTTGGTTTGGCCTCTCATATAGGCATAAAACGGCTTATGATCAATATTTCAACTAAGTTCTCTTTCATGCTTCATTTTTGGATGATCTCATTTCATGGGTAACTACCCAAAAATTTAATGGTAACAACTGTATTGCGCCTATATAGACAATCTGCTTATATTATTTTTATATTCCTCAAATTGACTTGTTACAAATAATTTTGTTATTATATTGTTATAATCTAAGTCCGTAATCCCCCACCACAACAAAGATGGCGGCGGCGCTACGAGCTACCGGCTCGGGCTACCTGAAAAAATGCCTCGTTAACGGTAACTCCTCTATGATACGCCATTCTGTCACAGCCTCCACAACTACTATTAGGGTAAGTTAAAAGAAACAAAAAGTATACATGCCACGCTACCACGGGGCTCTTGAGAGCTTTCCCGTCATTGTGTGTTTCCAGGGTGTATGCTCACTCCCTACTCACGTTTCGACTATGCTCGTTTTCTGAGTGTGCAGGCCTTATATATCGTTAGCTTAGGTTGGTCTATGTTTGATTTACGTGAGATTAGGTTTGGTAAGGGTGGGTAGGTTTTGAAATCCGCCACACAGCAATGTCGTATGTATAGAGTGACATCACTTGCCATTAAAGCGTGTGTGTTACTATAGTTTACTTCATTTATTACGCATTCCTTTTACTCGTCCTGTGGGAAGTAGTGGAAAGGTTTATAGAGCCACATAATGAGCTCAGAGATTGAACCCCCAAAATTTATTTAGCTAAACAAGTTAGTTAAAAAAAAATTATGTCCTCACATCAACTTTGGGCTCCAGACCAACCACAAGTATAGTTTCTAAATTAAGCAACTGACATATGTGGAGAGCTAGTGTCATGATTGATACGTTTATCATGGACACCGCCCTCCATCCAGTGGGCAGCGGTGGATAGCTTACAATCACTTGGTTACTACCTACAGTTAACAAACTGGGGATATTTGGCTAAAGTTTCTAGTAGCAGATCATTTTGATTTCAATAGTTACACATCTCTTGAACATTTGTTATAGCAGTGTGTGTATAACTGTACTACAAAAAGTGGAATCTGCTTAACTAATTAATCTGCCTTTTTGGTTCAGTATCAGCTCTGCGTATTAAGATTTGAAATTGATGCCCATAGGCCATCCTTCATCAACAATTCACATTTTTATATGATGCATGGCAGTTACTGGAATGTTGATAATTTGTTTTTCATTTGTGGTCTGATTTCATTTTTGTATGGGGATGGGTTCCAGCATTGGCTGTTTATTGATCTTTGGAAAGGAATTTTTACATTAATTATAAACCTTATTTTTTGCTTTTGAGTAAAAATGTATAGATAAATGTAGTTATAGGTTTAGATACCTATATAATGATTATACAATATTAAATAAACAAGTTTTGCAGGTTGGTTCTTGGTTATTATCATCAAGCTATCATACTGGTACATCATCATCTCAAAGAAACAAATGGATGCACTGTGGAGGTTCATCAAAGTTATTTCTAAAAGGGCTAAATGTAGGACCACTTGCATTACAAGTTAGCAGATCCAGTGTCAGACACAACAGCTCGGCTAGCAGTATATTACATAAGGTAAGTAATATTTGTCTTGTAATAAGAATAACTTTAATTTCTTATTTTTTATGAGTTATTTGATCAACATTTTATATATGTCCCTTATTAACAGTAAAAATTATAAGTGCTTTGATGATTATAATTTACCAACTTGCTTTCCTGATATTCCATAAGCAAAAAGGAAGAGCAGAAATGGTTTAGATGGTTGGAGGGTTTGGATAATTGCTTTATTTGAGCCAAGACCAAAATCTGGTTGTCTTTATATGGTGAGAGGGGAGCTTAGGGATCAATGATCAGCCCAAAACACTTGCATGATGCAATCCTCGTTGCAGCCGTTGTGTGTGTAGGGTGGCAACCAACAATCACTGAAGCCTATTATGGTCCTAAAATTGCCAGAACATTCTTTTAAAAATTGATTATTTTTTTTAAATAATGCTACTAAAAGTACAAAATTAGTAAAAATAGTTGGAAAATATACACATCATCCTAATACTGTATTCAAACACTAGAATTTCTGATTTGTTGTAATTTTTTTTCTAATTTTGTTTACCTCTATTTCTATCAATACCCAACTTCTGCATTTTCATGGGGTATGAACCATTTCATGACACCATTTACAGTACCTTACCTTACCTTACCTTGAGGATACCTTGAGGTGCTTCCGGGGCTTATCGTCCCCGCGGCCCGGTCATCGACCAGGCCTCCTGGTTGCTGGACTGATCAACCAGGCTGTTGGACGCGGCTGCTCGCAGCATGACGTATGAGTCACAGCCTGGTTCATCAGGTATCCTTTGGAGGTGCTTATCCAGTTCTCTCTTGAACACTGTGAGGGGTTTGCCAGTTATGTCCCTTATGTGTAGCGGGAGCGTGTTGAACAGTCTCGGGCCCCTGATGTTGATAGAGTTCTCTCTCAGAGTACCAGTTGCACCTCTGCTTTTCAACGGGGGTATTCTGCACATCCTGCCATGTCTTCTGGTCTCATGTGATGTTATTTCTGTGTGCAGTACAGTACAGATAGCATACAAATTACATGGTACAGTAATATATTGCAGTGTATTATGCAAATTCATAGTTAGGCTGGTAAGCACTATTATATTAAAACCTTATTCTTCAAATATAATTCACTGTGTCAGGTAACACAGTTATATCCCCGTCCAGGATGCAACCCCACAACAAGCTAACTCCTGAGTACCTACTTGCTGCTAAGTGAACAGAGGCATTAGGTGAAAGGAAATGTGCCCAACCATTTCTGTCCCGTCCAAGATTCGAACTCTGAATTCTCGATTGTGCGTTAAGAACGAGCCCGACTGTACCGTTATTAACTTTGATTTGCAGTCCTTTTTTTTTAGAAGAGCATAACTAGTGACCAAATTAATAACTATCTGTACTACATACTACAATTTTGAGCATGAAGGGCTTATTTTCCCAGATGATGTGCATCTGGAATATTTTATACTTAATATTTTATACTGCAAAGCTCTTAAGTTTTTGTATATACATTTTATAATTTCTTACAACATACAATACAGTATTGTAAATAAATAACTTATTCATATATTATTGAATTGGGCTTATTCATGACATTTATGATTATATATTTATTATTTTCTTTTTTCAGATATTCTTTGTGAATGCTGCATCACCTTATTCCAATGAAGAGATCATTGAATCCAATTCCATAGGTGTTGACACAGTTTCTCAAGATACGAGTACAACCATTCATTCAGCGCCTGATGCAACTTTGGGTCACACAGTCTTCGATGATGCTACTACTCACTCAATGTCAGATGTTGCTGGTGAAGCTTTTGCATCATCACACACCTCATTTGGTTAGTTGAGTTGATTTTTTAGGTTTTAACTTTTATTAGATTTTAATTTGAAATCATATTTGTATAATACTTTGGCGTATGCTCATGGACTCACCTTATTATGTACAGTTGAACGTTCATATATGACAGGGTTTGGCCCAAGAACAGTTTGGTACCAAATACTATGAAAAACTATAGGAGGACACTCAGCCAAATAAGTTTTGTTGTTTTTCTTTGTATTAGATTTCAGCTTGGAATGATTTTAGTAAACAGATTGTACCCGTTTTGTTGCACCTACCATACATACCGTACATGTTATGACAGTATATTTCCTGTAGAATTGGGAAAATATTTATATTTTTTCACATTAATATAGGGTACTCTGTATTTCTTCTATATTTATCTTTGGCAAAAGAGCTTAGTTGGGTTGAACTCCAAGTACAGGTACACCTCTGATACTGTATCTAGATTATATAATTATGGATTTTGTGTTAAAACAGTATTTTCTTTAATTAATTTTTTTGCGGGGAGGGCATTTTTCACCCAGTTTTTTATATTTTTCATATGAAACTCAAAATGAAAATAAACCATAGAATTTTGTTACTTATGCTTAATGGCCTTCCAAGGCACCGCCTGTTTTTCTTTTGTTTCTTAAAACGGTGATCAGATAAATGTTAAAGGCATTACCATTCATACCCTAATATTTCCTATGCTCAATATGCAAATTTCAATGAGTGAAATTTTTATTTTATCCTATTATATGATGGACAACTACCAAGAGAACCTGTTTATAGAGCACATTTGTAAATATATTATTTTCTGTTTCAGATTCGATAACTTACATCCCTCCACCTCCAGTACCTCCAGAAGCAATAGGCCCTGCTCTAAATGCACTCGGTGAACCTACATTTCAAAGTCTTGGCTTAGGTGGCTGGAGCCCAATTGGTATCTTCCAGAACTGTCTTGAATTTCTACATGTATCTGCAGACCTTCCTTGGTGGGGTGCTATTGCTCTAAGTAAGAAGAGTTATAAAATCAATTATAAATGTTTTCTAGTGTTTAGTGCCTGTCCAATGAGAAATTCACTAGTATTTGCTACATAAGACATCAAATACAGTACATGTATATTGATATTTGATAACTTGTGAAATCATAAAGTCATAAGATGTACAAAATGAGAGGGGGTGCCCAGTATTGCTTATCCATCATGTTCACTACATATTATCTTCATCACAGACAGCATCTTCACTAGAAAATAATTTCATCACTTTAAGCATCTTAACCACACAATATCTTGTCCACTGTAACCATATTTACAGTATTATATAAACATAAAATATAAGGTAAATGCCGGATTTTCACACAGCTACGGTGGTCATTCGTACACTACTCTTCCCATTGGTAATCTTGGCTCAAAGAAATGCTGCCAAGATGAATAACTATATGCCACAGCTCCAAATCCTTCAAATGAAGATGACTGAGGCCAGGAATTATGGCAACCAATTAGCTGGTAACTATAAATTCATTATCAGTTCTTTTGTCTTGTTAAATTATTTGTATATGATGTGATGTAGGGATATGGTAACACCATTACCCACCTATGCTGGTGCAAAAAGTCTTAACAACCCCTGTGGTCAGTGGAAGAGGTTAGGTTAAGGGCTGTTTGTGCTAAGGGCCAAATGTCTTGGGGTAAACAAAGTGCAGCTGCCACTGCATGGATGACTTGTTGATTACTCTTTGGCTTATATTCATTAGGAAATTAAACATCGATCTACCTATTTTGTCAGTATGTAATTCTATTGGTATGCATTTTGTCAAAAGTTACATTTGTCATATTTGTAAACAAACTTTTGCAAAATCATCAGCCTCACTCTTGTCCTGGCTTATCTGGATCTAGCAGCAAGACAAGTCGAGATGCCAGGAGATAAGTTAGGATGCAGTTGATGGCCAACAGTGTCCTACGTGTCTCACTGAGAAGGCAGTGTGTTATGAGGGAATGGTAGTTTGATAACTGACAGGAAGGTAAGGTAATTATCAGTAGAGCGTGCCGAGCCATTATGACTATATACCACTTGAAAGCGATGTGAGGATAAGGATTTGGGATAAGACAGAGGGAATGAATGGTGCCTAACCACATGGATGATCAGAGACTAAACAACGACCTGCGAAAAGTAAGACTGTTGCTCTAATGTGCACTCAAAGTGGTTGATTAACTGATAGGAAGCATTTACCCTTATGACCAATACTGTATTGGTCCTCAGCCAGGTGAATAATCTCAGTTTGAACTTAAAAAATATAGTTTTTCAATATTATACATGTGTGGTGGTTTAGTTGCAGTAAAAGTTAACACTTTTGCTCGTTGATGACCCAGTATGACGTCAAAAATTTAGTAGACAAATGTGCAGTAACATCACAGTATGGCATCAAAAATTAACAAATTTGGCCTGCTTTCGGCTTGGCTGTGGGAGGGGCGCACCACAGTTTTGGGCATTATAGCCATATACGTCTGTATGGAATTTCATTGCGAACACATTGACACCAAAATGAAAGACCTAGAACGAGAATTGAGTTGACAAAGTTGAAAAGAGTATACACATTTTATTGCTCTTGAGCACTCATCGAGTAACGCAATGTTACTTTCTCTGTTTTCTGTGGGTAGTAAGCCGTGCTTTTGGACTTTATATGCATATACTCCTGTAGGGCAATCTATTGCAAACACATTGATACCAAAATGAAAGACCTAGGATAAGAATTGACGTGACAAAATAGAAAAAGGGTGAAAACCCACATTCAAAAACCGCATGCTACCGTGGAATGCGCAGCACACCTTGAGGTGGTCTGGGGGTCCCTCGCCCAGCGAGCAAAAGTGTTAAAGGTTTGTTACCCAGCTTTATTTTTTAAGGTTGGAAATTTCACAGCAACATTTAATCATTATGGACTATAGTCCTAGAGAGGTATTGTGTTATTTACATATTTTGTAGTTACGTAATGTACTAAGTTGTGAAAGATTACAAATTCTGAAGGTGCAATTTCTCTTTCATCAGCTGCAAGATATGGTCAAGAGATAGTGCAATTTATGAAGGAGAAAGACATGAACCCATTAAAGAATGTAATTGTTCCTCTTGCACAGGTAAGCCTTTTGTAAAATTTGTGTCATATGCATGTGTGTGTGTGTGTGTGGGGAGAGTTTTCTTTACCGTATCATAGACTCGTAGACTTGAAATATACCATATGTGACAGTGAAAACATTTGCCTACCAGATTACTTATGGTGCATATTTTTCCCCATTTTCATCAAAATGTATTGTTTCTTAGTATTGATGTAAAATGGAAAAGGTTTAATGTACTTGGTCTTCTAGTATGTGTTGAAAGGTTGTCGTGCAGGATGTGCAATATCATGCACCTATTCCACATGCTGCCTTCCATATATGCAATACAATTTTTTCCATTTTTTTTTTATTTTTTTGTAAGTATTTATTGTTTTTAAAATGTTATTTTGTGTGTGTGTGTGTGTAATTACCTAATTAAAGTAACAGGATGAGAGCTATGCTCGTGATGTCGTGTCTTTCTGGTACTCTGTGTTTATATAGATGAACATTACTCGTACAAGAACTGAACCTTGTGGTATTCCACTAGTAACACTTCTCCAATCTGATACATTGTGTCTGATTACCACCCTCATCTCTGTCAAAAACATTTTCATGTATGTCAACAGACAGTGAGTGAGTGTAAGAGTGAGTTTGTGTGTGTGCTTTTTTTTTTTTTTTTTTTTTTTTTTTTTTTAATGGACTGATTGTATACATAAACAGCACACACACTTTATCACTTTACCCCATGCACTACTGTACATTGCATCATAACCCACATGGAATTTTAAAACATCTATTCAAATGAATTGGGGGGGGGGGTTGATGAAGTGCAAATAAATATGCACTGTAACCCTTCAGTGTTGGTCACCCAATAATATGGAAAGCTTTTCTTGATAGTACATCTGACAAATCTAGAGAAGAATCCAGATTGACTTGCTGCCAATGTGGTCAAATAATTTCTCGCCAATCATATTATTCAGTTTGAGAGAGAGATGTTGTTTCTAAAATTACCAGGTTATTGATGTGGGATTAGTTTGGTTAGATACAGATAGGAGGCACCCTGCAAGACAAAACAAGGCTTCTGCAGTTTGCCTTTATTTTTATTATGACTAACTTATCAGTGGAGAGAATGAAATATTGTCAAATAATGTTTAATACTTTTGTATACATTTCTTTTCTTTTCAGGCCCCCATCTTTATATCTGTGTTCATTGGACTTCGACGACTGGCTAATTTGCCTTTGGAAAGCTTCAAGACTGGGGGTCTCTTCTGGTTTTCTGACCTAACTGTTTGTGACCCTTATTACCTTCTGCCCATTATTACATCAATCACCATGTTGGCCACAATAGAGGTATAATTTGTAAATTTAGGTTGTAGTATGTAACTGTACTGTACTGTCAAAAGTTTTACTTGCGGCAGGCAGCAATGTGCCAGTGGGGGTTGGCAAATGTCGCCGATGCATACCTGTGTTATTTTAGTGAAACTGCTTTTTCTGTGTCGTTAATTGGGGCTGGGATTAGTAATGTTGTAAATCTTCCATGTTTTATTTTATTTATGGTGAAATAGCTTGTAAAGGCTTATTTGCTATGTTAGGTAAGAATATGTTTACTTTTTGCCAGACAGTAACCACAGCTTCTAGTTAATGGTGACAGATCCCAATTAAGCAGACATGCATGCATCATGTTCTATTTTGCTCTGAGGATGGCCTGAAAGCAAAAATGCTTTCAGAAATCTTATTTTTCCATGTGTTTTTTAGCATATTTTACACTAAATAATTATGTAAAAAAAATATATATATATATATATATATAATTTTTTTTTATTATTACCTTGAAGCAGGTTCATTGCATTTGCATATTTTCTCCCTTGGCATTTTTGCATTTAGTTGTAAATGAATGTTGCCACTACTTTCATGGTCTGAACTCTTGACATACATAATAAGTAGTCACCATGGTGCATTATTTCTTTAAATACATTCTTTCACTCACAGCATAACTGGTGCTGTACGGCTTTACTGCCCCCCCCCCCCATTATCATAATTTCTTACTTGTATTATGTGGGAAACGTGGCATTATCTAATCCATTTATTAATCGGTTCTCTTACTGCGAGGATATGTGCCAGAAGTTCTGGAACCATGTAGCTCTGCTCCCTTGTTTGTAATTCTGTCTTGATGTTTTACATAATTTTAATGCTACTCATTTTCACTGGGCAGTTTTGTTTTTGCTTGAGGGTCAGACATTCCATTTTGTTATGCTTTCTGGAAGATGGAAAGTGTGCATTGATTGTATTACTCCCTCTTGTTCCAATGAGCTGGTGTTTGCTACATGGGGTAAGTCTACTGTTTTTGCTGTCAAGAGGCTCCCTACCTGGCCTGACATTTCAGCTTCCTTCCCTTTAGACATGTCCTAGGCAATGTATAGCTATGAAAGACTCCTCAGTCCTACGTTTCCTTTACCCCTGCCAGTTTATACTTCACAGAGGTATTATTTGAAATGTTGCCTTAACTGGGTAGTTTTGTCCACCTTTGGTGGTCTTAACCTGTGTTTAGTGAGAATCCGTGTCAGCTGTTTTTCCAGTCTCCTTCCCTTCTTTTTTACTATGTATCTCCTATTTGCCTTTTGAGATTGAAAATATTAAGAATTTTTGCCATTTCAGGTTGTCTAGTTTGTTTCAGGCTTCATTCATACAGCCTCTATATCATAATTGATATTATGATCTTATCTTTGATCCTTCGGGTGCTTCTGCATATGATTTTTTTCTTTGCTGCTGTTATGGAGACAATGTGGTACAAAGGATTAAAATATGTACTTGTTGTTTGTAACAAATAAAGTAGAGTCCATGGAGAGCAATATATTTTGCAGACTGTAGTGGTACAAGTTCCTTAGTACCACTTCCTGTAATTCTTTTTCCATCATTTTCAAATTCAGGCATATCTTGTTTCATCACAGTAATATATAGTGTAAAATATGTGCAGTGAAAATGGTGGTATACACACTAATGTCGAATCTTGTGTATTAATTTATTTTGTGGTATTTGATGTTTAATTTCAGCTTGGAACAGATAGTGCTAAACTGAGTGCACAAAACATGCAGGTTATGAAGTATTTCCTGCGTGGATTGCCATTGCTTATCCTACCATTCACGATAAACTTTCCTGCGGCAAGTAATTTTTTATTTTCGTACTATATATGTGCTGTATATATATTTTTAGTGGGGGGGGGAGAAGCTACCGAAAAGGGCATTTAATAACATTGAACACTCGATTTGTTATACTTTTCTAATTAAAAAATTGTGATCTTTTTATATTTACTATCCTTCATTATAGGACAGACATTGCTGAAGGAATCTTAAAAATGATGAAAACATTTACATACAAAAGAAAACTATTACCAAACTTGTAAATCAACTCCAATCTGCTTAAAAATATCTACTGTGTAACCTTGATTATTTGAACTAATTGATAGCTCCTGAAGGGCAGGTCATAAAGTTATGTGTGTGATCATAGAAGATCACAATACTGTACATAATTGTGTTTATTCGTGTATTTATTGACAAACATTTGCTGAAAATACTTGTGATTATATTTTCCCTTTAATACACCACTATATGTTTAGGAAACTAATACAAAATATTGTGTTAAATATAAGATGCCCAACCACTGAGACTGGATAGTTCAACAACAGCTTCAGTTCTTCCAGGTTGGAGTTCAATCTCCAACCATCCAAGTCATTGGGCACTTTTCCTTTCCTCCATCCTATCCTAAATCCTTATCCTCATATCCTTTTCAAGTGCTATATAGTCATAATGGCTTGGTGTTTTCTCCTGATACCTTCCATACCTTGGTATGGAAAACTAATATACCGATGTTAAAAGTCAGGGCAGGATGGGTATGGGGGTGCATAATAAAGAAAGGAGGATATGCGGAATAGATTAAAGATGATCGAGTAGCAAGTTATTGTTTACATGTCGTCTTCAAAAGGAAGGCAGGACTAGATGTCTTTATACTATATGATACTACAATATTATTTAATAACTGACCTTGTAATGGTGATAACATTGTTATAGGCCGTGTTGTGCTACTGGGTCTCCACCAACATGTTCTCGCTGATCCAAGTTGGCTTTCTCAAGATCCCATCTGTAAGGCAATATTTCAACATTGAGCAAATGGTCACTCATAAAAAAGAGACACTTCCTCAGCAGAAGAAAGGACCAATAGAAGGCTTCAAGGAATGTAAGTTTTCATTTCTGTGATGTTATACAAGTGTTTGTGGTAGACTGGGTAGACAAGAAAAAGGGTGTTTAGGAGACAATTTGATAAAAGGAAAAAGACGTTAATAATTCATTTTAAAACATTTAAACGAGAAGAATGAAAAGGGTGGAAAATAAGTGATTAAAGCAGATGTTTTAAATTTGACCACTGTACAGTGTACCTGGTTTCTGCAAAAACTTCTTAGTGCAGTTGTCAAGAACATATTTTTGTTGTTTTAATTTCAGAGTAATGAAAACATTAAAATATAGCCTAATTAAAAAAAAACACAACTCTTAAAAGGTGCTTTGTGCAGTGCAGTGGTTAAAGGCAAAAAAAAACAAAAACAAAAAAAAAAGGTTAGTAAAAGGAAAAAGGTAATGGAAGTTGAAGATGGTATAATTTATTACTGTGTTAAGAGATTTGGAAGTGTATGTAGAAATGTTAGAAAATGTGAGAGCATAAGAATCTGGAAAAATGTATGTTCTCCCACTTCCAGATATTGTTCCCTGTCTCTGCCTTTCTCTTGCATTTCTTTCCTTCCTTGCTCACTTGATTCACTCCTTTCTCCTTAATTTCCCTCTTCTTTCTACCCTAACTTTAATATTTTCTCACGATTTTTTTGTCTTCATTTCTCCACTCCTCCTCCTACCATGTTTGATTTGTTTCCCTGTATGTTCTCAACTTTACATATCTTTTACTCATTTATGTTTTCTACAAATCTTAACACCTTGCTCCTGTATCTTTTCTCTTATCAGCATTTTCCTTTCCTGTATCTACTGTTGCCTCTACTTTCCTTTTATGTTTTCCAGTACTGTATCTCCCTATGACTGCATCATCTCAACCATTATCTCAGCAGAGACTTAGTCTCCTTTGCCTGTTACAGTTAGTCTGCCTTTCTATTTTCATTCATAAAAGAGCATGAAATCTAAAAGTACATTTTTATAAAGATGCCCTAATATTTCTTATATCTTCCTCAGCTTGGAAGAACATGCAGATTTCAAGGGAAATTGCTGAACGTCAGGGATATGATGAAATAAGATTCAAAAAGGCAGGAGCTGGGCCTATTATCCGAACATACAAACACGATCCCACTAAAAGAGTCATTAATGTCAAGCCAAAATGAAACAAATAATTAATTGCTTTATTAAGTATATGTTTATAATCCGAAGAAATGCTGTGAATAGATAAACACCTTGGAGATGCTGTGGGGGATTTCAAAACATTTTATAAAAAATTCATTTTGGTAAAGTTTTACAATGCTTTTCTCTACTAGGTTACAGTATTACTTAGTAAAAATATAATGCATAATTATTAACAATCTTAAAAGGATTTAAATTTTATGACCAATTTAATATCCTATAAATTTAACAAATTTATAGGATACTTCTAGAATACAGTACAGTATATGTACAGTATTTAGAATTTATAGCATCAACTGTTTGCAGAAACTGTGGATTATCTAACTTTTTATAGTGGTATCCACTTTAAGTAATGGCTGTATTGCCAGATGTCATTGTTTCATTTAAAATTAGTAGGCTATTTACTGGTAATTTGGTTTTTATGTATATATTACATGTATGGTAAATATTTTTGTAAATAAAATTACAGTATTTGATGTTAATATATAAATGTTATTGCATAAAAATATCAGCCTATTAAACAAAAAAATTCAGGGAAGTGTTCTCATTTATCCCATATTTAGAGATGCTGCTCATGTCACTGGTTCAGTTACTGCTGTCTATGAACCAATGTAAAAAGGAGGATGTTTCCAGTTTATTGTGATTTAATATGAAAAACAATATCCTTATGTTCATGAACACAGTCATAGAAATAACTTTTCAATGAGTGGATACTAAGTACTGTATACATTATTTTATGAAGTGGTCTAGTGATGCTGTAAATGGTTTCCCTCATTCCTGGCATGTTACAATCTTTACAACTTGTATTACTACCAATAAAAATATATATATATATACATATTATAAATATGTATAAATATATGAATATAGTGTCATTGATTGTCAGCAAAAATGCTACCTGTTGACAGATGAATGCTCTCTTTACTAAAATAGTTTGCTCTACTGAAAATAGTTGAAAAAAAGTTATTATATGTCTCCATTCTGTGTCAACTAATGTTTCAACCCATGAATTAAGTCATTATTCTACAGTGCATCCTGTTAAAGGTTAGCACTTAGGCGAAACCTTCTCGGTCAATTATAATAAGCACTCATAAATTATAACATATACTAATGGTTCATTTGCCAAACATTATATACAATCATCAACTTAATTTTTGTGATTTAGACACATTATATTCAATAGTGTATGCTATGAAAAACGAAGAGGATGCATTGTTGGAACGTCAATAGATAACGATGATAGCTGAATGTCTATGGGGTACATTACTGCAACTAAGGTGCCTGACAGCTGAGTGGATAGCGCTTTGGATTCGCAATCCTGAGTTTCCGGGTTCGATTCCCGGTGAAGGCGGAGACAAATGGGCAAAATGTTTCTTTCACCCTGTTGCCCCTGTTACCTAGCAGTAAATGGGTACCTGGGAGTTAGACGGCTGCTTCCTGGGGGTGTGTAACAAAAAGGTGGCCTGGTCGAGGATTGGGCCACAGGGACACTTAAGCCCCAAAATCATCTCAAGATAACCAGGATGGATAATAAGATTCACAACACCTGTTGGATGGGTATGGGGCTCATTACCACTCGCTGGATAGGTATGGGATCCACTACCACCTACAGGATGGGTAAGAGATTCAATACCATCTGTTGGATGGGTATGGGGCCTACAACCACCCATAGGATGAGTATGGGGTCCACTACTGCACACAGGCAGTGGATCCCCATACCCATCCTGTGGGCGGCAATGAACCCCATACACATCCTGTACGCCCCATACTCATCCAACAGTTGTTAGTGGACCCCATTAACATCCTACAGGTACCTAGGTCATAAAAGTATTTGTGTACGTCTGATATCATACTTCTCGTGAAGGAGGAAATGTATATGTTTATCTCTCAGAATGTTTGGTAATATGATTATTGTTTGTGATGTGTGTATATGTATGTATTAACACGATGTACTGAACGGGGTGAGAATAGCTTGAGCTACCTCATCCCTTTGTGTGTATTTTACATCAATAAACTTATTTCAATTTCAATTTCAATTCCTACAGGTGGTAGTGGATCCTATACCCATCCTACGGGTGGTAGTGGACCCCATACACATCCAGTGACTATATTTGTGAACCCTATAACCATCTCTAGGATTCACTGGCAGTATTGAAGGTAGCAATGTTCAGTGTACAGGTTCCCAAGTAGGAAGACTTGAGAGGCATCAACATCAGAGGCTGGACAGTGTACAGTTACAAACCCATTAAGATTTAAAATTAGATTCAACAGAGCAGAAGAAGTTAAACACGGGGGCAAAATCTTACTGAAGCGACCATACGAGTCATAAATATACATACTCCGCCCAAGTAAAACAGAAACAAGCAACACTTAGTGGGCCAGCCAGAGGCTTAGGGCCCGCGCAGGAATATCCCCGCACAAAATCAGAGGCTGGTGTCACGTGACAGATTATATAACATATTATGTTATCTCGTCGTTGTAGATGCTCTTTAGTACCCCAAGACTGTCTTTGTTGCCTTCCATACTGTCTGGCTGTTGTCGTCTGAGGTGGAGGTTACGATAAGACAAGTTATAAGCTTATAAATCTCAAGGTAAACATACAGCTCTAACAGGCAGAAATGAACAGGTTGGAGCTGGGAACCGCCTGACATCCTATAAGACTCGTCTTGAGACTTATACTCCAGGCGCTCGAGGAATACCTTGGGGAGACAGAGACAAGAAGACCAAGGAAGGTGACGGGAAGTCTTGTTTTGAAGACGAGAGGAACGCCGTGGACTTATCCGGCGTCAAGAAGTGATAGTCGAGGAAGCCTCTTGTGCAGAATAATATTCTGAACAATGTCATCCTTGACGTTAATAGTTATTATAAAGCATAAATGTCCACACACTTCAATAAGTTAAAATCACTCAATTTGTCATTAACAAGCAATATCTTAAGTCAATTGAAAGCAAATATTTAACATCATCCAGTGCTGTGTCAGCCACTTTGGTTGTTGGATTTGTTAGTCTGTTATTGCAGATACTGTATATCGTAGTTGTCGAGCAGCCATTAACAGTTCTTAACTGACGGACGATTTCTATTGCAAATGTTGCTCTGTTGTACCTGTTGTTGTGTTGCAACATTTACAATAGATTTTGTATTTGATGTGTGTATTTGATTTAAAATTAACAACTTCAAACATTGAAGCTTGTGATCATTACTGGTTCGTTAAAGACGCGTTCGTATTTGGGAAGTGAAGGAGTGGCTGTTAGCCATTGATAATTGACACTTCAAACTCGCAAAAAGTTAACCAATGGGGTGAATTCTAGGGTGAATGTCAACCAGCCAGCGCCCGGATTTGGTTAGCTGCTGGATATAAAAGGAAGGCTGAGACAAAAAACACT
Organism: Procambarus virginalis; assembly: GCA_020271785.1. NCBI lineage: Eukaryota > Metazoa > Arthropoda > Malacostraca > Decapoda > Cambaridae > Procambarus > Procambarus virginalis. Next base: position 15,928,075 of record WNGS01165751.1, read on the forward strand.
TTACGGGAGACATCGCCCGTCACGTAGGGTGCAGTTGCACCTCCACAGATCTCCAGTATCGGCTCTTGATACTGGTAATGGCTCCAAAGGGCCACCACTTACGGACTATTCATGTCCGTACCACCTTTTGGGTGGCTTAATCTTCATCCTCAATCAAAAAACACTTCAGTGTATTTTACCTCACTTTCGGTATACAGTTCCAGCTTCGTCTTTTAAAGGTTAGCTGTATGTGGTTGATCCCCCTTCCCCTCCCCCCCCTCATTATATAACTTCCTGGCGTAGATATTAATCGTAAAAATTGCCTTAAGAGTAGCAGAACCCCCTCCCCCCCCCCCTCCGCACGCTGACCACAGAACTTCTAAGGTTACCTGCCCCTCCCTTACCCGAGCGTGAGATACCCTAAGTGTATACTTGTCAGAATCTTAACGTAAAATATTTAAAATTTATAAATGTTACCACTTGACTCTCAATTTCACAATTTTATAAACATGGCACTTAAAATGTCAGTTTCATAAATTGAAGACTTTATTAAATATAAATCATTAACTTACTCTTAATGTTTGCACAATATTATTAGCGACTTTTTTCTTTTAATACCAGCATTAAGCGACTCTAAAGCTTTAGGTACCACTGCGTCTCCAGTCCATATTTGTCTGTTTATTTCGGTAATGGACTCTCACACCCATAGTGTAACTAGTTGTGCACCCCATTTCCTTTTGTGAGCGGCAGTGAAGGTTGCTATTGTTTGACTTATGAACACAATTTGCGTAACGCAAATTGTGCAGTACACGTTATTTTAAACATGACATCCTAATGTCAACTTGGTCTCGTTCCCAGGTCCGGCCAACTACAACCAGACTAGAGAAAGCAAGTGTTTTGTATTGAACATTTACGACGGGAAAAAAAAGATGCACAGCCCATCACAAGGCAACTGAAGATAAAACAAAATTAGTAAATTTGTACGCGGGTACAATGATTGCAGCTGGCAATTCCAATCATTATAGACGAAGAAGAGGCCGCCGGAGAGAATCGGTAATAGTAAGAATCCGTCTTTGATAAAAATATACATGGACATGCGGAATGGAAATTGTTGAGCAGAAGAGTTGCAGAATCTCCAGTGAAACTGATGGACGCAGCCTTGACCACCAGTCATTAAAAATGTGTAAAATCATTAACCCCACATAGTTAGGAAAAAGAGATTTGTCAAATATACATTCTGGTAAGACAATATCCCATTTTCCACCTGCTATTTATTTAAGATTATTAAAATTGACAATGTTAATATTATTGCTTGAGACCTTCCCGGCCTGTTGGCTTTTGATCGTTAATTTTTGAAACGTTGTCAAGTTAGGCATATGTACTTAGCTATGTACATGTACGTTAGTACCCAGCTCTGGGTAAAAATTATAAGATTAACAGCCCAACGATTTTTCTTATTAGTGTTTAGTACATGCTGCTATGACGGTATGTCCACCGTGGGGTTCCACTCGCAGAATGAGTGTCGCTGCCCAATACTCTCCCCTGGGGCAAAAGGCAACAAATTGCCAGTCACCACTTCTGAATTGAGGAATAGGGGGTTAGAAATAGCCTACGCTACTCTATCCCTTTTGAGATGTATTTCTTGTCTCGATAAACATTACAGTACCTTGATCTGAGGACTGATGCCCCGCGTTGATTCTTCATTTCAAACTTTGGGTTGCAATTTATTATCTGAATTCAAACGCTATTTTATCTTAATTAAACGTGATTTGTACTGCTGGGCACAATGTTCTCGCGGCTCTGTTTCTAATTAGGCTGTTAGATGATGCTATCCTGAACCCGGATGATTGGGTCTAGTTTGGAAGTGTTCATAGACCCCAGAATATAATTCCAAACTAGACTGACTTGCCCCCTCCCCATACAACACCTACCTTTTATCTTGCATTTAGTAATACCACTGAAGGTTGACATTATGGGTGGTAAGCACTCTAATAACTCTTGGCACGACTTGACGGTACAAAGTCGACTCCCTCGGTACGACAGCCCTATTATAGTGTTAACCTAGGCTTTTTAAACTTTCAAAAGGGACTATAAAACCACCCATTAGCTTTACAAGTAGGCAAACTAAGTTCCACACATCTGCGGAGAAATCAGAGGCTGACCTGCAGAGGCTTTGTTTAGTTATAGCATAATTACAGTGAACTGGCCTGGTTAAATACCTGCTTGTGGTTCTGAAGACAGGAAGGTGCGCCATAGGACCTATTCTGGGGTACCCAGATCATCTTACGGACGGACCGGCCACCAGGTTTGCAGCCTACCTGCGGGGCGACGCTTGACTAGTGCACACATTTCAGGTAGTTTGGTTCCTTTAGGGGTCGTCGTTTTCTATGAGATCGAAACTGACAACCCTAATTTTTTTTTTTTTTTTGTGAGGAAGTCTGGGCCACGATGCTGCTCCTTCAGTATGGTGAGCTCAGTGTAGTAAATACACACTAGTAAAATAAAGTTGTTTACTCTTTAATTAAGTCTACACTAGCCATAGTGAAAATATCCCACAAATCCGTCTATGGCAACACTTGAAATTATCGTTTCTGGCAACTCTTCACTGTCGCCAGGAAAATTTGTTTTTCATACCTAATGGTATGAGGTACTTCTAGGTGGGAAGGACATCAACGCATTTTAACAAGGTTATTAAGATAAGACAGGGAAGGGAAAAGTTTGGTAGACTATTTTTCTAGACTTGCCTAAGGGGTCTGTCCTGGGACCGCTGCTGTTCCTAATTTGTCAATGGCCTTCCCGAGGGTGTGAGCTCACACGTCAATGGTAGATACCTGGGCACTACAGGGATCTGGGAGTAGATATAATTCACACTAACTGGAGGCAAATAGGATAACACCGGCAGCATATGGGACGCTGGCAAATAAAAGAAAATCGTTTGGGACTATGTTCGAGTAATTACACATCCAACCAATAACGGAATCCGCACCTTGTGAAATAAGCCAAATTTAACAAGTACTGAGGTTTGCAACAAGATTGGTGCCAGAGCTAAGAGGGCTAGGCTACAAACATGTTCGGCTCTCAATCCTAGAGCATAGAAAGAACAAACTGGTATGATTACAATAAAATATAAGGGAATAGATAAGGTGGACAAGGATAGCCCCCTTCAGACCAAGACAGCTGGACGGACATAAGAAACTACTCTTACCCTGTACGGTTAAGTAATTATCAAAGCATTACTTACGGTAGGTAAAATGTAGAATGATCTAAAAAGAGTTAGTTGTGAAAGCCACCTTTTCTACAACTTTAATATTGTCGAATCAGGCCATTAGTCTATAGTAGTTAGGTTGTAATGCAACGGTATTAACTAATATGCAATTAATGCATAATATAGTTTATTAAATCTCAATATAACTCAACAAGCCAAGAAGACTATAGCACCATGTGAGGAAAGACATTCAAGAGACCTCTGATATCGCTCACTATGCCAATGAGACCAAAAAATTGTATGACGAGGGATAAATGACTAAAGGATATAGGAAAATTGGGAAGCTCGACCCTGAAAAATTGGGAACATTCTATAAGGTGCAGCAATCAGCCATGAAATTTTGTTTTTCCAAAGCACTATTAGCAACTGAATATTTGAATTTTGGGCAAACATTGTCATTAGCAAATTATTAAATTGATAGAAAACTAGCAGGTACTCCTTTACAAATCTTTAATAAACAAAATGAAGTGTTCCCAAGGAAACATGACAAATAAATTTCAGTACAAATTTCTTCAAAATTGACAGCAGTTCCAAAATGTATTTACCTTAAATATAAATCTACTTGTAACTTATTATAATTTGGGTCAATGCAGACTAATACTTGCTCCCCTTTGTAACAGTTAGGTCTCAAACTAATTTGTCTAGAGGA
>WNGS01165751.1:15936450-15951572 GCA_020271785.1 Procambarus virginalis
TAAGACACAGTTTTGCGATGATCAAGGACTATGCTCCATTCACCGGCCCTTGTCGATGATTCACGCTAGTGTCGGCAATACCAGTCAATGATGTAATGTACATACCAAACAACGACATCCCTAATGGAGAATCCTCTAAACACCTCGCAAGATCACAGGATGCCACACCAACTATAGGCAGCCGACCCGCAACCCAATGATCAAAGCCATTAACAATGCGGACAATACAACAAATCCACACGATACGAGGGTCCGCCTATCCCTCTCGAACACGTTCGTGACAAAACCTGAAATTCGTTAACACCCCCCCCCTCCCCAGACCACTAGTGCCAACAATGTGTAACAAAACAATTTGCGTGCCTTGTAAACAAAGGAACACGGCATGTGGGGCCCACTACATGCCCATAAACAACTATGCTATGAACGGTGCCCAAACACAAGTTCAACCCCCCCCCCCAAACTGGTAACATCCTCCACGGAGCTTACAAAACGCCTAAACGATTTTAGTCAAACTGACCATTCACGGCAACCAGTAATGCTCACAACACTAATTTGGGGTACAATCGTATTACCAAATACGAAAACTGTGCCACAAACCCTTACTCCAAAGGAACGACCACATATGAACCTTTGAAGACATTGCCACCAAGCCTAAATTCACTTACTTTGGACAATGTTGGCTCCATAAGCCTTTCAACCTAAACAAATAACACCAACAGTATTCGCAACAAAGCACTAACAATATATATACCTCAAAGTTCACATGGACATCTGGTGTGCTACGCCAATTACTAAGACCACAATCGCCAATTGTAAAAAAAAACTAACAACCACATCACAATACCGTTAACCATCCTTCAAATCACTTATCTCCAAACTCGTGACGCCAATAGTCCGAAACTCCTTACAAATGTCAAAACACGGAGCACGACTCAAACATTATACACTAAGTATTTACCCAAACACGCACGGAGGGAGATTGATGCCATTCAGTGAGATGCTTCCCCGAGCCAAAAGCCGTTGACGACAGCCACATCAAAACTTGCAAAATGCAAAGATACACCATGCAGCCACATTTACAGGTTACGACACCAAACAGAACCTGCGGTCCATCAGGAGTAAACTCCCAACAATAGCCACATTAAAACAGTCAGTCCGTCGAGATCTGGGTCTGCAACGAAACTACGAGTCACCTTGCTCGCGACGTTCCGTACCACACTTCTACGGGTGAGTGCCTATCTTGAGATCTCAAGATAACCTGAGATGATTTCGGGGCTTGGCGTCCCCGCAGCCTGGTCCTCGACCAGCCCTCATTTTTGTTTCACACCCCCAGGAAGCAGCCCGTACCAGCTGTCTAACTCCCACGTACCTATTTACTATCGGGTGCATCAGGGTGAAAAACTGCCCATTTCTTTCCGCCTCCACCGGGAATCGAACCCGGAACCTACGGACTACGATTCTAAAGCAATGTCCACTCAACTGTCAGCCCCCTTACTAACTCTTACTAATAATCTGTCTAAAGACACTTGTTTTTCCTCTACATTTTAACACTTGTCTGTAGCGAGATATCACATTGCCATTTAAAAGGTCAATGCAATGGCCTCCTACAACTTTCAATAAAACAACAACACTGTTAAAACTTTTCAACAAAACTTTGTACTTCTTCCCATACTTCACACATTTTCTTAATGAGAAGGGACATCCTCTACTCAACTATTTTCTTAGGTTGAACCTTACCACTGACTTTCTTGGGACCTATGGCATGATATATAATATTTACTTTTATGTTCAAAAACAAACAAAACTCATAATCAATGAAATTCTTTACAATTTCACACCCAGATTACACCCACATTCAAAACACAAGTAATCACTAAATATCAACACTGGCACAAGGTCGCCAGCAAATGACAATTTCATATACTATAAAACGGCGGAAACTATATTAAACTTCAATTCAAACAAACATTTACTCCATATTTTGTGAAACAGCATGACCATAAGGATTCAAAACTCTACTTCAATAAAAACATTGCAACGTGTTCATTTTCTCAAAATTTCAAGGAAAAAACAACAAACGTCCATTTCAAAAAATTATAACCATGACTGATTCAAATATATACGAAACTATCAATTTGTACAGATTTCTCATCACACCATTCCTATAACATACGGCCACCTACAATTCCAACACACAAAAGCCTACACATACGTATTTAACCCCACGCCACAACTACACAAAATAAACTAAAAACATAACAAACCTCGCCCTCTATCCTTTTAATAGCAAATGTCTGACTTCTCAACTTTCAACACATTACAAAACATGTTCATTTCAAGTATTGTACGGACAACTATAACTGGCTATCTCATAAACCGCCGCCGCCGCGGCCTTCCTGTTCCCGTCCAAGCTACTAACGATGGCCCTTAGGTTTATATGACTAACCTGGGATCTTCAAAAACTCTTACCCCACAAGACTTAATATTACTAGACAGTCTCGGGACGCCTAATGCTTAAGTACACATCACTATTGGTACAACAATGATACGAGTATCACACCTACTACATTTTTATGGAATTCAGTTACATTTAAACATAGCTAACAATTTATAACATTTTTAAATGGGCATATCAAACGTTTCTAGATAACATTGCCCTCCTGGTTACAACCTCTTCGATTCCTTTTCTTGCTGCGTGCCGTTCGTCGTCGTCGTCGTCTCTGCCAATAATGGTTTCTCCACAACACTTCATCGGTTCCGAGCAGCCCGCACATCTCCACACGCTCACCTTCATGAAATATATTACATAAATATGCATCTACTTAACATGAATGTGGCCAACATTAAGGGCTACAACCATCTATCTACTTATGAACGGCCAAAACCTTTCAATTTCCTTATTGCCTACGAATTCATTTTCTGTATAATTCAACATTCTTTCAACTGTATATTACATTTTTTTATATCCAAGACCCTTTATGAGAGATACTCAAATATATTATAAAACGTACTGCAGCTCTAACAAGTAATTTTTAAATACATTTTCCAAACAAAGCGTACCGTCTCGCATCCGAGTCCACTCCACTTCTGATTCATAGCCCTGACATTCCCGGTTCGACCCCCCATACAGCCAAAAGCAAGTGCCCAGACTTTCTTTCACCCTAATGCCCCTATTACCTAGTAGTAAATAGGTACCCGGGAGTTAAACGGCTGCAACTGGCGGCGTCCTGCCGGTTTCTAACAAAATGACACCTGGTCGACAACCCGCCCCCTACCTCAAGATAATGTCAATGCCACCACACCCACACAACTGCTACACTAAACGACATTAATGTATCTACAGTTCTTGACGTATAATGGTCACTCACAATCCACCGTCAGGGTTACACCTCTGGCTAACCGGCAATAACTACCTACCATCAGTAAATGGGGTACCTATATGAGTGCGCGGGTTAATGTTCCATTGAAAAGCAAAAGATCTGCCTATTCCTCGTACACAACTTTTTCATTAACCCTACAAATTCAGCTCCACACAGCATATACTTCCCGCTACACAACGATAAACAACCCATGCACCAATAGCCGAAGATCTGCCATCACTTAAACGCCTTACACTTGCCTATAACTTAATTATTCTTTACTTCCACCAGCTTCAGCTCGCCACCTGTAGCTCGATTCATCCGTGAAACTATTGTAACCACCACTTTGTACTGGCAGTCCAATCACGCAACAATATAAAACCACTGATATGTAGCCATCCACTGTGCTTTTTCAAATGTGATTGACATTCGTATAAAGACTCTTCAATATTGCCGGCACGAAACATCAAAAGCAAACTAACATTTTAAGTATAAAATGATTATTCTATATACATGGATTTTTTGTTTTTCCAATTCATTATTCGGATAATTCACCGATTTCTTTCAATTCTTCACAACGTTCCATTCGCATCACAGCACATTTATATATGTCACGCCTCTATCATAGGAAATAACGTCCTTTTTTCTTAAACTATCAGGGAAAGGAATTCTTCGAAACCTCTTTACCGATTGCTTTCAAATTTTGACATTACATTCTAATGCATGTTTTTATGTGCCAAATTTATACATGACACACCAAACAGGTAAAAACCAGGCTATTTAAACAACTGTCATTTCTTCCACATAATAGCAACTGGCTAAATGTGTTACAATAACATTTCAATGTTTTCAATTGCCATATTTTGATTTCACACTTTTATTGACTTGGGGTAAACAGGTGAATTTAAAGTCACAATAACTCATTTCGTAAATACATGACACTACAATTTTGATTTACACCATCGGTTGCATGTAAGAGCAACACACGCTATACTAAATATGTTAAGATTCCATTCAAATGTTTCTGATTGCACTGACTCATTTCTCTCACATTCTTACTTCATTACATTGTATCACATTGAGTTTTAATTAAACGCTATGGTAAATACCTCATTTACAAAGTCTTCGTATTTTATTTCAAACTCATATTTCATTAATGCAAACATCATTTGAGGTTCAAATTTTTCTGGTGGCATCATATTCTTTTTAAAAGGCATCAAACGAGGGCGTGCCAAATGTTGCAGAGGACAAAGGGACAGGTGACAAAGGAGGATTAGGGGACAGGGCAAATGGTGAATACAGGGGAACGATCCTGTGGCACAGTAACGCATGCCCAAGTACAGCTAGTCTATATAAGTAATTTTTTTAATTTTCATGTCCATAACCCATATTCTCCTGAAGTTCACATTTTTCTTTTAAATTTTCACACAACGTTCCATTCGCATACAAACTGCTTTTTCTATACTATACACGTGTGATGGAAACGTGCGTTTTTCTTTTTGGAAACGCTTTTCCGTGAGGAAATTCTGCCAAACCTCTTCACCAATTGCTTTGAAATTGACGTCGTTCCATTTCAATGCCCACTTTTATATACATGCCTTACCTGTGACGACTACAAATAAACTTGTTCAAACGCCCCAATCTGTTCCTATTACGTGCAACACTATACTAAAATATGTTAAGATTCAGTTTCAATTTTTCCAATTGCATTCCCAATTTATTTCAATTATATTTTGGTGTGATTGCATTAAAATTTAACTCTTTACCATACTATTCTGTTCATGGGTACTTTATTTTTCCTTGTTCTTTTTTGTTACTTTTACTTAAAAATAAAAGTCATGTCAACACCGGATCAGTTTATATTCCCTATTTTCTGATAGGAGGGGACACGGGATGGTGGGAAGGACTAGGCGACAGGGGACACACGAATGGTCCGAAGACCTCGAAGACAAGACACTTGTCGTGACTCTGCAACGCACATGCATTCACCAACACGTGTCCTCACACAGCTAGTATCTATTACATTTAAATTTCGGATATTTGGCAAGTGTAAATTAACAGGGGTAAAGACATTGATATTATACTAGTTGTAAATCTATTTGTGTTTGTACCATTTCATTAACTTGGCCGATTTACTAACCCCACACGCATCATTTGTACCACCACCCACTCATTGGGCCAGCCTTGCCTTTAGTTTTATAGAAAGCACAATCTACACATTGCTATCGCCAGACTGGGGTTTCATTCTACCTACTCTCCTTACCCTAGAAACAACTTTTAAGTGGTACAGGGGTTTACACATTTGAGCGTGTATATCACTGTCAGCAATTGACAAAACCTTGTTTAGTGTCAGACAACATAACCTATAATTGTCACCATCCAGTGATGTTCGTTTCTCACTATTGTCTTTATGTACGCTTCAAGCTACTCTTAAGCACGTATGCATGAACAGTTTAGTAAACAAGGGGCTCATTAACAGAATATGTCACCCAATCTTTATGACAACTGTAGCAACAGATTTTCATAGATCCACACTAACGAACTTTATATATATGCCAATGTTTTCATTAGAGAATACAATGCAGTAGTGTTAAATGACACTTGTGAGCCAGGGGGGAAAATATAACATTCACAACGTTTTACTCAATTCAGTGTCAGGGTTACAGCTTTCAGTAGGCATATGATGTAATGACATCACACTTTTAACTGCATAGATTAGTATGTGTGGGTTTGATATATTACACTAGTGCAAAGTACACCTACGAGGCGCCGTCAAACAAGCAACACAGCACCTCCTACGCGTACTTTACACTACTTATTACATCTGGCAAAGCTTGTAGCTTTCTGTGGTCGCCACTTCAATATACAGCCCTGTTCGACCCTATACACCAATAACGGTAACAATAGGGTAAAACGGTTGTCTTTACACCTTAGGTATAATTCAACATGATACTAAGGCTTTCACGCTATATACATGCACCCTGAATTGTAACATAGCCCGCATGAGTAGGCATGCTTCTCTTGCTATTCTCAAATGACCATTACTTACTGTCATTACAGCCAGTTGTCCCTGCAACATGGCAGTTTACTTTACATGCCACTATCAACGATGACGTTTCTAACAAAACCTTTATATGGTTAAGACACTTTTCTAAACACACTGCAGCCGCTATATAAACAATACAATTCTTACTAATACGGAACTATTCCATAATGAGGATGTACGTCCTGCCAACTTTAGTTATGTATGGCTAAAAATATTTTCCAAGTGAAAAAAATACAAACTGTTCATAACAAACACCACCTGCTAACCGACTAATTTTCTTCCAGCCACAACTTAGTAAATACTTCACCCACTTAATACAATTATTCCCCAACCTAAACATCAATACACACCTACCCTACACCTATATCCACAATACACTAGTTTTATTTCAGAAAATTCCAAATGGGAATGTAGATCATGTTAACATTTATGCGTCTGGGGGTTGTCGACCATGGGCTGTAATGGATTTCAGTCCAGGACAGGTTAGACAATGCCCTAAACATTTTAACACTATTGATAAGCACTATTACTACATACCCTAAAGTTTTGTTGGATGTTTAGATAAGCATTTAATAGCTTTCATAGTACATGTATATAGCTTTTTACAGCCTCAACTTTGAAAAACTGGACTATATTTGGCCCAATTCAAGCTTAACGTTCCAACCTTACCATACTATATTTTACGTGCACCTGGCAAAGCTTAGATGCAAAGAACACAGGCTCACCTTCAATATGTAGTAAGGTACAACCTATCCAAGGCTTCGTAGGTACCAGAAGACAGACATCCTTCACTAATACAAGTGAGTAGTGTTCCGTTATCGTTCAGCCCCCGAGCAGGACCTGCAGCCATCCACCGTGGGGTATAACCTGCAACATATAAAAGTTACCGCCACTTGCTAATATAAGGTGCCTCCCTCAATGAACTACGCCTATACTTCACCTAACGTTATACTGGAGCTACTTATTTATATTTACGGTTTATAAGGGGGGGGGGGGGAATCTAAACGATTCTAGGTAGCACCTTGCTACGAAGATGACTGCTGGTGATTTACAACCCTGGATTCCCACCACGAACAAAAAGCGGAGGGGGCCTAATACTAAGTTCAGGCCTAACCTGACCATTAAATACTTAAACTGGGCGAGTACATACTAACCTTTACCTACCTACCTATTCTCAGACTAGGTACACACGAAATGAAAACCCCAAAATTAATGCCTTACCTCAAAAACTCCATATAAAACCCCTTCCATACGGAAAACATGAAGTCACCCACACTTAAGTCAACTATTGACAATTAGACCTAAAATTCATCTTGACTACCTCTCGGCATGGAAGACAAACAGCAGCACCAGCCTCCTATGGTAACTGATCAGTTATTTTCTTCACTAAATCAAACCATAATTACCTCCATTTAGACGCTTTCACCTGCGCCACCGGGGACATCTCAGGCAGCCGCTTCTGGTCGTCAACTTCACACTAAGTCCCACCGATGATTAATATGATCACAACGTTAACGTCACCGGGAGTGCGCTATACCACCAATCAAGTTTCACGATCCCAATACTCACAGCTTTATGCGTGATTGGTTCCAGCAGCCACACACTAGAGTATTGAAGAGAAAGTGAAGATCACATTAGGTCAATTAAAAATACAATATAAAGCATTTTAGTCTTAAAAATTATTCAAGACTAAAGTAATCGCAGTATATACGCCCAAAAACAATGGTGTTCGCCGTATATACGCAGATATACAACTTTGAACAAATAAATATTTTGCCCCTAGATAATCGTGTTTTGACGGTGTAACTTTATCGAGTGTACACTAGGGGTCTGTGGGCCCCAGGGACCCTCAGTCCACAACAGGGTATAGAGCCACAAACCACTAACACCCCTAAAGTTGACGACCGTATTACTCAACTTCTAGGGGCAAAATAACGCTCCGCTGCTCCTCTACCAGCAGGTGGACTCAACAGCCAATCACGTGTCCCGTTTTCAATTTGACGTCACATTCTCCCTAGCTGTACTCTCGGTTCTCATTGGTCAGCTCGACATAGTTGGATACCCTAATAATTCATATGAGTATTATTTCAATTATCTTTGAAATGGCTACGAATTATCAACCTAACACCGTAAGGATTTATACCCCGCTTCTCGGTGTATACACACCGAGAAGTTTACTTTAGTCATGGACTATGTTTAGGGCTGAAAGTATCCTGCTGCTTGGTAAACTATCGTAGTGACGTTAATAGCCATTGACAGGGTGGTAGATTAACCCCAACACTTTTTGGAACTTCTGACAATATCTTCACTGTATTACACTGTCCGTCCTTATAAATCAATGACAAATGTTCATTAAACTAGCCACCAAACCCACATTTTTATAAAGACAAACATTTAACATTCAGCTCACAACTGATGTTTCAACATTTCTCGAACAGTGCTTCGCTCACGACCTCTGTTCGAATCGCAATGTTGTTAATATTTCATCCACGTACTTCAAATACATATTATTGCCAACAGAACCTAAACGCCTAACCTAACCTATGCCTTCAACTATAATATATAATAATATTTTATATTAAGAACATAAGTAATTGTAATATTCATTACTATATTATGGATGGGGTTATCTTGAGATAATTTCGGCCCTTAGCGTCCCCGCGGCCCGGTCATCGACCAGGCCTCTTTTTTCTCTTTTTTTTTTTTGGCAACACACCCCCAGGAAACAGCCCGTAGCACCTGACTAACTCCCAGGTACCTATTTACTGCTAGGTAACAGCAGCACCAGGGTGAACAAAATATTTTGCCCATTTGTCTCTGCCTCCACCGGGGATCGATCCCGGAACCTCAGGACTACGAATCCGAAGCGCTGTCCACCCAGCTGTCAGTCGATCGGGGCAGGGAGACGATAATTGAACTGCTGAACTGCTAATACAACTTGAACATTTAATTTCATCTAATTTAGGCCTTGTTATGCACCAAATACAAACATAAAATAAATACCCCTGACTCCTTCGCTTTCATCACATTCGACATGATAATGTCGGATTAAAAAACAACGGATTGTTTTTTTGTGTTTTTTTCATTTATAAAATGGTATAAATACAATACAAAATGGGCGCCAGCGCGCCACATCGGAACATATCAAGTCATAAAACAAAACAGGGAAAGTGACACGAAAACAAAATGGAAAACAAGAGTACATAAACAAGCAAAAGAACAAACAACATAGGAACACAGCACCAAACATTAAAACATATGTACAAAGCAATGAGCACAACAAGTAAAACATAGAACAACCAAAACACACATTCCAAACACCAGAGCAAGGAAATTAGACAAAAAAGGTGGTAAAATGGGACCTATCGCCGACTTCACACATTATCATATTTTCGCTATAAAACGTTGTAACTTCAAAGTGTAACTATGTGCAGTGAGCCACAATTCGGCTCCTAAATAACGCTCATGAGTCAGACTACCGATATTTTCGATATTTTGAAAACTGCAGGGAGGTTTGGGTACAATTTCAATCTTCGCCTTTTTCAGTAATTGTCATATATTTCGTATAAAATTCGTAATTTCCAACTACAAATATGTGCAGTTAGCCAGAATTCGGAGCCAAATTAATGATCATGAGTCAAATTTCCAATATTTCTGTTATTTTGAAAAGTGCTGGGGGGTTTGGGTAAAATGTGACCCATCGACATTTTCAGTAATTTGGATATTTTCGCTATAAATAGTCGCATTTTTATATTGCAAATATGTGCAATGAGCCACAATTTGGCTTCATAATAACGCTCATGATTCAGATATGCGATATTTCCGACATTTTAAAAACTGCAGGGGAATTTGGGTAAAATGTGACCCATCGGTATTTTCAGTATCAAAATTCGTAATTTCAAACTACATGTATGTTCAGTGAGCCAGAATTCGGCTACAAAATTACGCTCATGAGTCATATTTCTGATATTTCCCATTTTTTGAAAACTGCACGTACGGGGGTTGGGGTAACATATGACCCATTTTCAGTAATTAGGATATTTTCGTTATACAATTTCATAATTTCAAACTGTAAATATGTGCAGTGAACCAGATTTCGTTTCTTTTTGGTCTTGGTTTGGCCTCTCATATAGGCATAAAACGGCTTATGATCAATATTTCAACTAAGTTCTCTTTCATGCTTCATTTTTGGATGATCTCATTTCATGGGTAACTACCCAAAAATTTTATGGTAACAACTGTATTGCGCCTATATAGACAATCTGCTTATATTATTTTTATATTCCTCAAATTGACTTGTTACAAATAATTTTGTTATTATATTGTTATAATCTAAGTCCGTAATCCCCCACCACAACAAAGATGGCGGCGGCGCTACGAGCTACCGGCTCGGGCTACCTGAAAAAATGCCTCGTTAACGGTAACTCCTCTATGATACGCCATTCTGTCACAGCCTCCACAACTACTATTAGGGTAAGTTAAAAGAAACAAAAAGTATACATGCCACGCTACCACGGGGCTCTTGAGAGCTTTCCCGTCATTGTGTGTTTCCAGGGTGTATGCTCACTCCCTACTCACGTTTCGACTATGCTCGTTTTCTGAGTGTGCAGGCCTTATATATCGTTAGCTTATGTCGGTCTATGTTTGATTTACGTGAAATTAGGTTTGGTAAGGGTGGGTAGGTTTTGAAATCCGCCCAACAGCAATGTCGTATGTATAGAGTGACATCACTTGCCATTAAAGCGCGTGTGTTACTATAGTTTACTTCATATATTACGCATTCCTTTTACTTATCCTGTGGGAAGTAGTGGAAAGGTTTATAGAGCCACATAATGAGCTCAGAGATTGAACCCCCAAAATTTATTTAGCTAAACAAGTTTGTTAAAAAAAAAATTATGTCCTCACATCAACTTTGGCCTCCAGACCAACCACAAGTATAGTTTCTAAATTAAGCAACTGACATATGTGGAGAGCTAGTGTCATGATTGATACGTTTATCATGGACACCGCCCTCCATCCAGTGGGCAGCGGTGGATAGCTTACAATCACTTGGTTACTACCTACAGTTAACAAACTGGGGATATTTGGCTAAAGTTTCTAGTAGCAGATCATTTTGATTTCAATATTTACACATCTCTTGAACATTTGTTATAGCAGTGTGTGTATAACTCTACTACAAAAAGTGGAATCTGCTTAACTAATTAATCGGCCTTTTTGGTTCAATATCAGCTCTGCGTATTAAGATTTGAAATTGATGCCCATAGCCCATCCTTCATCACAATTCACATTTTTATATGATGCATGGCAGTTACTGGAATGTTGATAATTTGTTTTTCATTTGTGGTCTGATTTCATTTTTGTATGGGGATGGGTTCCAGCATTGGCTGTTTATTGATCTTTGGAAAGGAATTTTTACATTAATTATAAACCTTATTTTTTGCTTTTGAGTAAAAATGTATAGATAAATGTAGTTATAGGTTTAGATACCTATATAATGATTATACAATATTAAATAAACAAGTTTTGCAGGTTGGTTCTTGGTTATTATCATCAAGCTATCATACTGGTACATCATCATCTCAAAGAAACAAATGGATGCACTGTGGAGGTTCATCAAAGTTATTTCTAAAAGGGCTAAATGTAGGACCACTTGCATTACAAGTTAGCAGATCCAGTGTCAGACACAACAGCTCGGCTAGCAGTATATTACATAAGGTAAGTAATATTTGTCTTGTAATAAGAATAACTTTAATTTCTTATTTTTTATGAGTTATTTGATCAACATTTTATATATGTCCCTTATTAACAGTAAAAATTATAAGTGCTTTGATGATTATAATTTACCAACTTGCTTTCCTGATATTCCATAAGCAAAAAGGAAGAGCAGAAATGGTTTAGATGGTTGGAGGGTTTGGATAATTGCTTTATTTGAGCCAAGACCAAAATCTGGTTGTCTTTATATGGTGAGAGGGGAGCTTAGGGATCAATGATCAGCCCAAAACACTTGCATGATGCAATCCTCGTTGCAGCCGTTGTGTGTGTAGGGTGGCAACCAACAATCACTGAAGCCTATTATGGTCCTAAAATTGCCAGAACATTCTTTTAAAAATTGATTATTTTTTTTAAATAATGCTACTAAAAGTACAAAATTAGTAAAAATAGTTGGAAAATATACACATCATCCTAATACTGTATTCAAACACTAGGAATTTCTGATTTGTTGTAATTTTTTTCTAATTTTGTTTACCTCTATTTCTATCAATACCCAACTTCTGCATTTTCATGGGGTATGAACCATTTCATGACACCATTTACAGTACCTTACCTTACCTTACCTTGAGGATACCTTGAGGTGCTTCCGGGGCTTATCGTCCCCGCGGCCCGGTCATCGACCAGGCCTCCTGGTTGCTGGACTGATCAACCAGGCTGTTGGACGCGGCTGCTCGCAGCATGACGTATGAGTCACAGCCTGGTTCATCAGGTATCCTTTGGAGGTGCTTATCCAGTTCTCTCTTGAACACTGTGAGGGGTTTGCCAGTTATGTCCCTTATGTGTAGCGGGAGCGTGTTGAACAGTCTCGGGCCCCTGATGTTGATAGAGTTCTCTCTCAGAGTACCAGTTGCACCTCTGCTTTTCAACGGGGGTATTCTGCACATCCTGCCATGTCTTCTGGTCTCATGTGATGTTATTTCTGTGTGCAGTACAGTACAGATAGCATACAAATTACATGGTACAGTAATATATTGCAGTGTATTATGCAAATTCATAGTTAGGCTGGTAAGCACTATTATATTAAAACCTTATTCTTCAAATATAATTCACTGTGTCAGGTAACACAGTTATATCCCCGTCCAGGATGCAACCCCACAACAAGCTAACTCCTGAGTACCTACTTGCTGCTAAGTGAACAGAGGCATTAGGTGAAAGGAAATGTGCCCAACCATTTCTGTCCCGTCCAAGATTCGAACTCTGATTTCTCGATTGTGCGTTAAGAACGAGCCCGACTGTACCGTTATTAACTTTGATTTGCAGTCCTTTTTTTTTAGAAGAGCATAACTAGTGACCAAATTAATAACTATCTGTACTACATACTACAATTTTGAGCATGAAGGGCTTATTTTCCTAGATGATGTGCATCTGGAATATTTTATACTTAATATTTTATACTGCAAAGCTCTTAAGTTTTTGTATATACATTTTATAATTTCTTACAACATACAATACAGTATTGTAAATAAATAACTTATTCATATATTATTGAATTGGGCTTATTCATGACATTTATGATTATATATTTATTATTTTCTTTTTTCAGATATTCTTTGTGAATGCTGCATCACCTTATTCCAATGAAGAGATCATTGAATCCAATTCCATAGGTGTTGACACAGTTTCTCAAGATACGAGTACAACCATTCATTCAGTGCCTGATGCAACTTTGGGTCACACAGTCTTCGATGATGCTACTACTCACTCAATGTCAGATGTTGCTGGTGAAGCTTTTGCATCATCACACACCTCATTTGGTTAGTTGAGTTGATTTTTTAGGTTTTAACTTTTATTAGATTTTAATTTGAAATCATATTTGTATAATACTTTGGCGTATGCTCATGGACTCACCTTATTATGTACAGTTGAACGTTCATATATGACAGGGTTGGCCCAAGAACAGTTTGGTACCAAATACTATGAAAAACTATAGGAGGACACTCAGCCAAATAAGTTTTGTTGTTTTTCTTTGTATTAGATTTCAGCTTGGAATGATTTTAGTAAACAGATTGTACCCGTTTTGTTGCACCTACCATACATACCGACATGTTATGACAGTATATTTCCTGTAGAATTGGGAAAATATTTATATTTTTTCACATTAATATAGGGTACTCTGTATTTCTTCTATATTTATCTTTGGCAAAAGAGCTTAGTTGGGTTGAACTCCAAGTACAGGTACACCTCTGATACTGTATCTAGATTATATAATTATGGATTTTGTGTTAAAACAGTATTTTCTTTAATTAATTTTTTTGCGGGGAGGGCATTTTTCACCCAGTTTTTATATTTTTCATATGAAACTCAAAATGAAAAATAAACCATAGAATTTTGTTACTTATGCTTATGGCCTTCCAAGGCACCGCCTGTTTTTCTTTTGTTTCTTAAAACGGTGATCAGATAAATGTTAAAGGCATTACCATTCATACCCTAATATTTCCTATGCTCAATATGCAATTTCAATGAGTGAAATTTTTATTTTATCCTATTATATGATGGACAACTACCAAGAGAACCTGTTTATAGAGCACATTTGTAAATATATTATTTTCTGTTTCAGATTCGATAACTTACATCCCTCCACCTCCAGTACCTCCAGAAGCAATAGGCCCTGCTCTAAATGCACTCGGTGAACCTACATTTCAAAGTCTTGGCTTAGGTGGCTGGAGCCCAATGGTATCTTCAGGAACTGTCTTGAATTTCTACATGTATCTGCAGACCTTCCTTGGTGGGGTGCTATTGCTCTAAGTAAGAAGAGTTATAAAATCAATTATAAATGTTTTCTAGTGTTTAGTGCCTGTCCAATGAGAAATTCACTAGTATTTGCTACATAAGACATCAATACAGTACATGTATATTGATATTTGATAACTTGTGAAATCATAAAGTCATAAGATGTACAAAATGAGAGGGGGTGCCCAGTATTGCTTATCCATCATGTTCACTAC
>WNGS01165751.1:15953634-15967295 GCA_020271785.1 Procambarus virginalis
CACACACACATGCATGCACGCACACGCAAACTTAAGGAATCACTCAGATTATTCCTTAGGAATAATCAGAGGAATTGATAAGGCAGACTAAGACTAAACTGGGGGAACACGCCCAAGGGCACAGGTTGTAGCTGTATACCCAGAAGAGCAAGACATAGATTTTTTAGCGTCTAGAGTAAAATGCAATGCATTAGGCAGTGATGTGTGGAGGCCGACTCTATACACAGTTTTAAATGGAGATATGAGAGAGCCTAATAGTCAAATCTATACAGGATTATTGACAGTCTAGAGGCGGGACCGAAGAGCCAGAGCTCGACCTCCGCAAGCACAACTAGGCGAGTATACGCACACAGTTGTGACAAAGATCAAGGAGTTTATATCACACCAAACCTGTCTCCTGAAGCCCATAACAAGAATTACATGTGCGGCATACGCGAGGTTGGTCATCAGAACCGCTTTCAGGAACCTGTGTAAGGAATCATTTAGAACCTTGTATGTTACGAACCATTCTAAACCATATTCTTTATAAACTGATCCTACTCAAGTTCAGAGGACCCTAATCTTTGATATGTAGTGTAATGTTTAAGGTAATATTAAAACAGACAAATAAAGTATCCCGTTATTATTTCTCATCACCATAAGAAGCCATATATACATATATAATATATAATATATACAACGCTATGAGGTCAAACGGACTGGCGTTGCTAGCCCTCACGCTAGCCTGCTTCACGGTTGACAGTCACAAAGTGCTTCTGCCGAGATCATTTTTGCGCACTTGCTGGTACGCCTTTGCAACAAAGCCAGCACCACTCGACCATCCCACTTAGCTGGCGCATCCAGGTCAACCTCTGTCTTCTACTGTCCCGACTTGACTGCTTTCCCTAGCCTGCCTCTGGTCTCTCGTCACCTTTCAGCCTGGCAGACTAAAAGATGGGAAGCTATGATTACTGGGAGGGTCGACTTGTATAGTTCGTCACCCGGATCGTAGATGGCGCCGAAGTCCGTCAAAATGTATCCCACATATGTAAGACGAGTCCTGGAGTATGCGGCGCCAGCATGGAGCCCGTACCTTGTCTAGCACAAGACGAAATTGGAAAAAGTTTATAGGTTGATTGATTGACTAGGCTGGGTCCCAGAACTAGAGGCATGAGTTACGTGGAAAGGCTGCGTGAAATGCACGTCGCGACACTGGAAGACAGAAGAGTAAGGGGAGACATGATCAGTACGTACAAAAATTATAGAGGAATTGACAGGGTAGATAATGATTAACTGTTTAACACGGGTGGTACGCGAACAAAGGGACACAGGAGGAAACTGAGTACCCAAATAAGCCACAGGGACGTTAGAAAGAACTTTGTCAGTGTCGTTAACAGATGGAATACACTAGGAAGTAATGTGGTGGAGGCTGAATCCATACACAGTTTCACATGTAAATATGATAGAGCCCAGTAGGCTCAGGAACCTGTACACCAGTTGAGAGGCGGGACCAAAGAGCCAGAGTTCAACCCCCCCCCCACAAGCACAAGTAGGTGAGTACACACACACTGAGAGAGAAATATGAACAAATATTGGTCTTACCGGAGAGGGAGGAGGGGACTCGGAGCCACACTGGAGTGTCCAGCAGTACCCACAGGCTGAACACTGATCACAGTACTAAGGCTATGGAGCAAGGCTCACCAGTTCACAGCTAAACGAGTCGTGTCTTGAAATATCACCACACAGTAGAGAGTGGAACAGGCAACTCAAGAAGATGCAAAGGCTAAGAATTTAACATGTGCAGATGAGAACATCAGAAGAGTAATGTGAGAATGGTATTACGTATCAGAGTGAAGGAGGAATAACAGTAATCAGTTACGTCAGGAAACGGTGTTTGAACACAGGGTGAGGGCCTTAATTTACTAATTGCCTGTCTTGCGGGGGACAGGAAGACTGTATATATGCTTGTCGAGATCGCCACTAGGGCAACTACTGACCTTCCCAGGAAGCAACCCACAACATTTGCCTATACCTCCTGGTTACCTATATACGGTTAGGTGAACATAGGCATCGGGTGTAAATAAACCTGCCCAACCGGTTCTGCCGTACGCGGGGGATTGAACCCGGGTAGATTGTGAGCCGAGCGCGTAGTCCACTGTGCTGCAGGACTCATAAGAGAGGTAGAGAGTAGGAGTGTTGTGGCAGTGGTGGAGCCAGCGGCTGCTCACATCCCGGGAGGTGAGGGCAGAACACCCTTGAATGTGAGTGTCAAGTGCATGGAAGATCCAGATCTATGGGAGAGTGAAGAACGGGTTAATTCTCCCCGTGGATAGTGGAGAACCGTCATTGTTTATTTTTTACTATGCTTGCACGATGCTATCAATATGGAAAGAACTCGAATTGGACCACTTATGATTGCGTTATGAAGACACAACGGTCTACTTTGGGCAGTAAGCCTCGTTGCTGTTTATGCTAAACTCATCCTAAAGGGGGCAAGTGTTGCAATAAACACAATGATCAATAACGCTCGGCTGTCGATATAAGTACCGCGATATAAGCCTCACATGTACATCCTAATACCCTGGCAACATGTCCCCCGACACAATGAATTAATATTAGATATTTCTATACGTATTAATATACTAATTAGGGAGTTACTGTTGCAGTTTCCATTTCGTCGTTTTCTGAAGAGAAAATATTTCCGAACGTTTATAGAAAATGTGGTTCATGGAGAATTTATAAGGCTGTCTCGCCTAATTCAGAAGCCGTTGTGGGCCTTGGGTAAAAGGATGTTAAAATATGGTTTTCTTGTCTTTTCTATAGCATGCAAATATATAAAAAATTAAGTGCAGCAGATATTTATTGTTAATGTTTTCATTTTACGTATTGTACAGTTTCTGTTTGTATGTGATGTTATACTAATCTTGTGTTGATTTCCTTGTTAGTGATAATGCTGACGTTGATGTTTTTTCTGTTATGGCTGTCTTGATGTGTTTACCCAATAAAAAGAAAACAAATATCATGTCGATTGTGATGGAAGCGAGGGAGGCGTTGGAAATGAGTTTATGTTATTATTTGGTGCATAACAAGGCGTAAATTAGATCAAATTAAGTGTTCAAGTTGTATTGGCAGTTCCCCAATCATCGTTTCCCTCCCCCCATACGTAATACAGTAATGGGCATTGCAAATACTTATCATCTTAGTATAAAATAATAATAATATATATATTAAAGTTCAAGCCATAGGTTAGGTTAGGCGTTTAGGTTGAGTTGGCAATAATATGTATTTGAACTACGTGGGTGAAACGTTTATAGCATTGCGACTCGAACCGAGGTCGTGAGCAAAGGAGTGTTCGAACGTCATCGGCTGTGAGGCGAATGTAAAATGTTTGTCTTGGTAAAACTGTGGGTTTTTCGGCTAAGTTAATGAGCATATGTTATTTATATACAAGAAGGTATATTGGGTTTTTGAGGATACATAGTTTGGTATTTACAATCCTGTAAAGCTACTAGTACGCGCAGCGTTTCTGGCAAGTCCTTAAATTTAAGTAGAATTAATAAAATGATTAATGGTACATTGCATGAAAACAGAAAAATGAGATGGGAGAGAATAGTAGGTATATTAAAGCACATCGGTAGCTGTGGTTGATTACATTGACAGCGTGATTGGTAATTTAGACAAGGTTAATAGGCACCATAGAGCAAATTTATAGCAGATATAAGAAGAAAGCAATGATCACAATGGTAAAGTTGTTTGGATTAGTACATAAAGATTGGGTATCAGTAGATACAGTGCAATTTGAAAGGAACATGGTAGGAAAGTATGAAGATGAAAATAGGTACTTTGTAGTATTGTTTTTGAATGGCGCCAAAGTTGGATAGCTTTTCAAATCATTAGGGAGTGAGTTCCATAGAGTAGTTGCTTTTATTTGCATACTGTTTACACAGAGTTGAGTATCTTGTCTAGGAATAGGCGAAGAAAGTTTCCATCATTTTTATTAGTAATGTCAACATTGTATATCTGAAGCTGAATTTCATTGATTGATTTGCTTCCCAATAAGATGTAGTTGGTGTTTTGTATGTTCATTGGTTGACATCCATAAGTGGACTTGTTTTAGTTAAATATTTACAGCATGTGGGTAGTATCATCAGGAAACAATATAGGTTTAAGAATGTTAGAGACATTAGGCAGATCATTGATGTATATAAAAAATAGGAGAGGTGTGAAGATGCTGCTGTGTGGCACTCCAACGGTTATATCATTGGTGTCTATCACTAAGATAGGATTGGATATAGTCCAGGGGAAGGCCTCTGATTCCATAATGATGAAATTTACGTAAGAGGTAGCTGTGATTAACAGTATAAAAGGAGTAATAGGACTTTGTCATTGATTTATAAGGACGGAGAGTGTAATACAGTTAAGATATTGTCAGAAGTTTGAAAAAGTGCGTTGGGCTTAATGTACAACTCTGTCGATGGCTATTAACGTAACTACAATAGTTTACCAAGCAGCAGGGATACTTGTAGCCGTAAAAATAGTGCATGACTAAAGTAAACTTAGTGTGTATCCACCGAGAAACGGGGTATAATTCCTTTATGTGTACATATTTCAAACTTACATGAAATAAATCTCATAATAATTACTAGGGTATTCAACTTATGTTGAGCCGACTAATGAGAACCGAGAGTACAGCTAGGGCGAATGTGACGTAAATTGAAAACGGGACACGTGATTGGCTGTTGAGTCACCTGCTGGTAGAGGAGCAGCGGAGCGTCATTTTGCCCCTAGAAGTTGAGTAATACGGTCGTCAAGTTTATGGGTTTTAGTGGTCTGTGGCTGTAAACTCTGTTTCTGTGAAATGAGGGTCACTAGGGCCCACAGACCCCTAGTTTACACTCTGAAAAACTTAGCCCGTCAAAACACAATTATCTGGGGGCAAAATGTTTAGTTTTGAAAGCAATATATGTGTATATACGGCGAAGAAAACTCTACCAGCGTGTTGTTGTGCGTATATTGATAATATTTTAGTCGTGAAGCATATTCGGGACTAAAAGAAATGTTATATCGTATGATTTTGAATGACGTAATGTGATTTTAATTTTCCCTTCAGTAATGTAGTGAGGCTGCTGGAAGCAGCGTCGGGTATGACGTGTTAAGATGTGGATATTGAGGCGTGATGACTCCCATTGGTCGATATAACACACTCGGAGTGATGAACACCTGAATCTTTGAAACTGTTAGTGTGAAGTTGTCGACCAGAAGCAGGTGGCTGAAATGTGTGGCGCAGGTGAGTATTTCTACTTGTGCTGTGAGTAGTATATTTAGTGTAATCACTAGTGAGTGTGATTTAGTGTAAAGAAAACGTTGAATATCAGTGTTAGCATAGGCGGATAGTGGTATTATGCCTTGATGAAGGCAAGGAAATGTAGTTAAGAATGTGATAAGATATTATTAATGAAGTCAAGGTTTGTCAATAGTAAACCCAAATAAGGGGTATAGGTCGTTGTCCGTATGGAAGGGGGTGGTTCAATCTGCATTTTTTGAGGGAAGGCATTAATTTTGGTGTAATTTCCAGGTTCGTCTATTCTGAAAATAGGTTGGTGAAGGTTAGTATGTAGTTTAATTGTAAATGGTGAGGCAAGGGCTAAAGTTAGTATTAGACCCTCCCCTCCCCCCCCCACCCCCCCCCCCCCCCCCCCCGGTGGGAATACATGGGTTGTGAATCGGTAGCCGTGAACGTTGTCACAAGGTGCGACCTAGATACGTAAATATAATGGCTCTAGTAAAAAGGATGTAATAGAAAATCACTACAAGTGTTTAGAAGATATTGGTATAGTCGTAGTTAATTGAAGATGGAGGCACTAGTCTTGGTAACTTTCATCGTATTTCAGGTTATACCAGACGGTGACTGGCTGCAGTTCGTCGGCGGCTGAACTCTAACTCGACTTTGATCATATGTATTCCTGAAGGCAGTCTGGAGTGTTAACTGTACTACGTACGAAGCCTGTAATATGTTGTACCTTACTACACAGTTAAGGTGAGCGTGTTAATTATTCCACCTAAGGTATGGCGGGTGCACGTAAGAATGTAGTTTGGTTAACCCCCCCCTCCTCACCCTCAGTGTTAGTGTGAGCTTGATTGGGGCATTTTCCTAGAAGTTATAAAGTTTAGGCAGTAAACAGGTATATGCGTACATGTTAACGCAGTCAATTGTTAATGCTATTAAAGGCTTACCCTTTTGGTTAGTCGTTTAGATGTTAGTAATAGTGCTAAACAAGTTGGGATGTTTAGGCCTGTGTCCAACCCGTGCTTTACTAAAAGGCCATTCCATTCAGCGGCGACTTGTGAAAGATTTTATCTGGTTGACTGGATTCGTGGTCTGAATGCTAGTAGCATATTACATATATATTTGCCTAGGTTAGATGTTTTGGCAAATATTTGTATTAGTTGGGTGAAGCATTTGCAGCCTTGTGGTTCAAATAAATTAGTGAGAAGCACGTGTTCAGGTGGTGATCCGTTACGTGTAAACTGTTTTCATGACTAAACAGGCGTTATCATAAGAGCTTTGATTGCTTGTTTAATACCGTGACGTCATTGTTTATGTTGTACATAAAGTACCGAAATGTTCCACGACTTAATCCTCATTATCGACTAATTCCCATTTAGTAAAAATTTTAAATAGTTTAGGAAAGAGTGAAGGGCGTACATAGTGTATTTCAAAAGTTATATATGGAGATGGTTAATAGTGGCATGTACAGTCAAATGGCATGTTTCAGGGACAACTTGCTGTAATGACGCAACACATTCTTGTGGAATTTAGTAATGCGTGCTGAAGTTAGCAGGTTAATCACAATATTATCGCTCCTGTTTTGTAATTTGGTAGTTGTTGTGGCGGTAGTTCTTTGTGTGGAAGTATAATAAACAGTTTTGTCATACGTTGTATATAAGACACGTGAGCTTCCTACCTAAACAATGTGAGTGTTCCTACAGCAGGTAGACATGATTTAATCACGGTGTTGTGAAACCACTTTTAAGGTACTCGACTTGTGGAATTGCAGAGTTATTCAGCCATAATAAAAAATGTGGCTTAGGATAATGTCATAATTTTGACAAGGATATAGAATTGTCAGCCGCAGTTTCGTCAGTGAAGTTGTTCCGGAAGTGTTGGAACGAAGAATAATAAATTGGTAGACATATCAGAATGTAATATACAGATTGTTAGAGGTTGAAATATAAAGAAAATGCTATCGTAGGCAGTAAGACAAAGAAATAGAAGAATTTTGACGGTTCACCAGTAAATAGATGGTTGTAGGCCTTAAGGTGAAATGTTGTAAAGGTTAACTTGATGCATATTGATATATATTTCCAGAAGGTCATGGTGTGGAGAGGTGCGGGGCTGCTGGAACAGATGAAGTAACCATAATGAGTGAAGATGACGATCAACGCCACAGAAGCATGAGACATGGAGGCCAATGTCATATAAAAGGCGAGTCTGATATCCCCATTTAAAGTTGAAAGAAATATTTTGGACATGAAAATAGTGTAAGTAAATATCATTAGAATGTGTGGCACAAGTATGCATCGTGTAGGAATAATGTGGTATAGTTTAAGCATTAGGTGTCCCGAGACGGTGTTACATATTTAACTTCCACAACAATAGTAAGAAATGTTAGTCGCATAGACCTAAGGGTCAGTGTAGTTTGGGAGGTGGCGGCGTTTTGTGAGAAGTACGTTTAGTCGTTGTCCGAACAATATGAAATGAACGTAATTGTTGGAAGGTTTAGTCAAAAAATGTTGTATTAAGAAGATAGTGGGAGGTTGATTTAGTTATTTGAAAATGTACTTTTGACATAGAATTTATATGTGGGGCAGTTTTTGTAAGTGGCCGTTATGTTTGTATATAACATATGGTGTGATGACATTTTGGCACAGTTACATTATAACGTTAGGGTTTTATGAAATAAGTAGAAAAAAGATTTTCCTTGATGTGTTGAGAAATGGAAGGTGAATACGTTAGGTATTTAAGTAGAGGATGTATTTGAGTACCAGTAACCTTTAGGGTTTAAGACTGGCGTAAGTGCGTGTTATCGTTGTGCAAGCATAAATGAATCATTGTAACTGGTAAGTGATAGAAACGAGAATGTAAGTAGGTAAATGATGATCTGTAACTGTTGATGTCAGTGCTATCATTTTATTGAGATAAGGGTCATAAAAGGTGTACATATAATATGTTGAGAGTATGGGCGTGTTTGTCTTGTCCCCTCCGTGGTGAGGGGCTCACGTACCGCTCCTCCCTGGGACCGGTGTGGGTTGGCTGTGCCCCCTCTTTGGGTGGTGTACATGCTGAAGGGCACCATGTAGGGGCCTTGTGAGCCATCGGACCACCCGCTGGAGGGGTCGCCCTGAGTGGATGGTTGGGGGTCTTAGCACCAGTGTGGGAGAATGAACGAAGTAGTAGGATTCCCCTGTTGGATAGGGGGAGCACTGCTGGGGACGACACACACACCCTTCCTGCACTGGCCCGCGCTCGGCCTCCCTGGCAGGTGGTATCCCTTGGTTCTGGGTCCCATCCCTTATGTTTGGTTTGCTGTATGGATAACGACTTGTCTTACCCAGGCTCATGTGGTGGGCGACCAGGCCCCTGAGTCGGACTGTCGTGGAAGACCAGGATCTGTAGCCCCCGCTACAGGAGCCGGTTTAGGCCCAGACCGGACTCTTCCTCGCTTCTCTGTGGTTGGGTGGAGCGCCAAGCCTGCTGTGGTGACGGTCTCGTCCCCTTGCATGGCTCCATCTATTGTTGTGACTACTGGACTTTTCGAACAGTCTCTGTAAAGGTTCTCATCTCCGTCCCCGTCACTGGCGGTCTCGTATGCTCCCTTCCCATCCTACTTGGTTCCATGCTTTGTTTGGTCCTGCTACGTGGACTAAGTAGTTTGACCTCCACCCTTTGGATTCAACTCCTCCTGACGATTTTCCCTTCATAGACATCTTGTGGATTCCTGTCACCTTCAACCCCACTCGTCTAGGTACCCGTGTCGTTGCTGCTGCTATTCCTCAGGATGCTGCCACCCGCCTTATCCTGCCTTGGCGAGACCCTCTGTTCAGGTATGGAAAAACGCTCGGTTGAATGCCAGTGTTGGCACTGTTCTCCTCCTGCACCATGTTGCGACCGGTATTAGGGATCTCAGGGACTGCCACGAGGCCCAGGGTCGTTCTGTCCTCCAGGTGGATACATTTACTCGTCCCCCGTCGTGATCATCGCCGTCTGCCCCTTCGGGTTGTGAAGGTTACCTTTGATGGTAGGACCCTTCCGCCCTGTCATTGTTGGTAGTGTGAGATGCTCCGTTCAGGAATATATTTTCTCTCCGCGGCAAGTGCTGGAGGTTTGGGCATGGTATCGTCAAATGCTCTAGTCGTGTCTGTCCCCTGTGTGGAAGCGAGGGTCAGTCTTAAGTTGGAGTGCACGTCTCCCCAGGCCCGGTGCCTCAATTGCGGTGAGGCCCACCGTACCTTCTCCCGTGCGTGTATTCATTACAAACTTGAGGTGGCTGTCGTCAGCTTGAAGCACCGAGACGGTTTGTCTTTTCCTGAGGCAAGTTCATAGCCTCCCTTCTTTCGCTGGTGTCTCCTATGGTCGCGTGGTGCGCTCTTCCTGTCCTCGTTCTTCTCACCTTCCCGAGTCTGTGAACAGTTTCCGAGCCTTAGACCCGGGCACGCCCACCACCACCTCCCCTGTTTCCCTCCGTTCTGTTCCGAAGGGTCCCCCCTCCTGGTTGTCTGTCTAGGGCTCCCCTTGTTTCTACCCAATCTGTCACGTCTCCTGTGTCTTCTTTTTCCTGTCCCTCTAGTCCTCGTCATTCTCCTCCGTATCTTGGGTCTCCACGCCGCCTGACTGTGCGGGCCGACGTCCATCGCTCTCCTGATGGTGGTTGTTCGCTCTCGCTCTTCTTCTACGAAGACGCTGGAGTCTTGTTGCTGGGATGGGCGTATGTTTGAGTCAGAAGTGGAAACCAGGCTCCTCTCCTGTGGGTAAGAAGGCTTTGCTTTATTCTTCACCCCCCTATCTCTGATTCCATCGTTCCTTCCCCTCTTGCTTCGGTGGTGGAGCCCGTTGTTCCTACTGTAGGGGTTTCTTTAGCTCCCAGTTCCATCTGTTACTGGCCTTGCTGAGGTGCGCTCCCGTTCCTCCTCCTGTGGTCTGTCCTTTCGCTTCTTTCCCTGGTTCTTTACTCAGTTTCCCCATGCCCCCTAACCCTGCTCCTGACTTGGTGCTTTTTTAGCGTGCTGTGTTCCTTCACCTTTGCTCTGTTACTCTCC
Source organism: Procambarus virginalis (assembly GCA_020271785.1). NCBI lineage: Eukaryota > Metazoa > Arthropoda > Malacostraca > Decapoda > Cambaridae > Procambarus > Procambarus virginalis. The sequence goes on from WNGS01165751.1 coordinate 15,963,931, forward strand.
TGTGTCTTTGCTGAATTGTTTTCTTCAATGGAACATCCGTGAATTTTACGGCAATTTCCTTGACCTCCATCTTCTCATTTCACAGTTTGGCCCCTTTGTGCCTGTTTCCAGGAGCCGATGTTTGGTGCTCGTCCTGGGTATTTTTTTCTCCCCCCTCCACAGACAGGTGGGGTGCATAAATCTTCTGCTCTCTTGATTCGATCCGATGTTCCCTTGCCTCTCCACTGTTGTGCCGCCCGTGTCTTTGTGCGTAGATGGTACACGGTTTGTTCCATTTTTCTCTTCCCCCCCCCCCCCCACTGTCCCTCTTCCTGATCTAAAAGAACACCTAGACTCCTTGCCGGAGCCTGTGCTCTTGCTGGGTGATTTCAATTGTCATGCCCTTTGGGGCGATGTGCTGACAAACACCCGGGGTCGCCTCCTTGAACCTTTCATCCTCTCTTGTTAATTGTGGTGAGCCCACTCATTTGTACTTTGATTCGCTCCCTTTCTTGTCTTGAACTTTGTCTGTGCTCGTCATGCCTGTCGTTAGATTTCGGTTCCTTGATTACCTCCATGGCAGTGGCCGTTTTGCTATCCTAGTATCTTTTTTCACCTTCCCCTCTCTTCCCTAGGTGGCGGTTTGCCGAGGCTGACTGGCGCCTCTTTACTATTATTTCCGACCTCTCCCTCGCCCCCTTCTTCATGACACTGCCCTAAACTCTATTCCTCGGGGAACGTGGAAGTGCGTTTCCTGGTTGAATATAGACTGTCCGGTGTAAGCGTGCAGCCTGGAAGAGACATCTCTGCCGGTCGAGTATTTTCTTTTGTTTCTGAAGGCGAGTGCGGTGGTCCATAGGACCATCCGTGCGGCTAAACGTGCTTGCTGGGCGTTTTGTCTCCACCGTTACGTTTGAAACTGCTCTCGAAGCGTATCCGCCAGATTGCGGGTAAGTTCGTTGGCGATGTCTCAGTGGTCCTTCGGTTCCATAGTGCTCTTGTGGCGGAGCCGATGCAAGTTGCGAGCGAACTGGGTTCCCATTTCTCGTGTGTTAGTTCTGGTTCTCATCTCCCCCAATCCTTCCTTGTTTGTAAGTGTCTTCTTGAATCTTGGACTTTAAATATCTGTACTTATCTTCCCCTTGCCTATAATGAACCCTTCTCTCTCAGCTTCAGTCTGCCCTAGCCCCTTGGTTCTACATCAGCGGGCTCTGATGACGTTCATTATTAAATGCTTCGCCATCTCCCTCCGTGCACGTCTCGGTATTTGGGTCTGTGAGTCGTGGGTCCCTGAAGACTGGCCGATGCTGTTGTCGTCCTTGTTCTGAAACCAGGGTTATCCCCCAAGGACTTCGGCCCTATTGGCCCTCACGAGTTGTCTGCAAGTATGGGTAACGTTCGTTTGATGGGGATTCTTTGAACACTATCACGACGTGTCCCCTTGTCAAGTGCAACAGCACCACGGATGTCCTTGTGAACTTGGAGGTGTATATTTGTACTGCAGTTGCTGCGAAGACGTCCGTTGTTGGCGTCGAAAAGGCTTACGACACTACCAGGCCGTATGATGTTATGTGTTAACTTCATTCTTTTGTCCTTCGTGAGAACCTCCCCTCTCGTCGTTTGTTGTGCGCGGCTTTGTACTGTTCTGTCTGGCGTTTTTCGGGAGTATCCCAGGGTAGTGTTCTGAGCACTACTCTTTTTGTAGTTGCCCTCAACGGTGTTTTCTTCCTTGTGGCGTGATGAATGACCTCTGCTTCAACAGCGGGTTGAAGTTGATGCCGTGTCGTGTGGTCCACCGATAATGGCTTCAAGTTGTGTGCGTCTAAGACTTGTGCTATGACTTTTACTCTGAAGCATGTTGTTGTTCGTCATGTCATTGTGTACAGGGAATCCGGCAAGGTCTTGGGGTTAATGTTTGATACTCGTTTGTCAGCCCATATCTGTTACCTCCGAGTTGAATGCTCTAAGGCCCTTAACCTACTTGAGGTTTTGTTGCATAGTTGTTGGGGAGCGGATAGGCGCACGCTCCTGTATTTGCACTCCTCTTGTCCTGTCTAAAGTCGATTCTGGTTGCCCTGCTCTTAGTCTTCGGCTTCTCCTTGTCGTGTTGATGCTTTGGACCATACTGGGTTGTTTGAGGTCTGGTGGCTTTTGTTCGACTCCCGCCCTCAGTTTGTATGTTGACAGTGGGTTTCTGTCTTCAGGGCCGCTGTGATTGCTACTGTCTTGGGTATGTTGCGCGGTCGTTACAACATCGTTCCTGTAGGCTGTGTCTTGGTTTGAATTTTCCTGCTCTTCATTGTCTCCCACTTTCTGTCGGGTTATCTCGCTTACAGGATTGTTTCTGTTCATGGTTCTCTTCGTATTGTTTGTTCCTTGGAGAGTCCCCCTTCCCAAGTTTTGTACATCTTTGAGTTGTATTACTAAAGCCTTTACCCCTCGTACAAATGTGAAAAGTGTCTTCCTTGAGTAGTTTTGTTCGCACTCCCATCTTCACTGATGGATCAAAGTGTGCAGTACTCTGTTGTTTTGTCCTGACCGTATTTACATGTGTCGCCTCCCTTCGGAGGCTAGAGTCTTTATGGTATTTTGTGCGTCTGTTTTGCCATTCCTCGTTTGTGGTTGACACTCGTAGTGTCTTTTAATCCTGTCGTTATAGATTCAGCATTTGCCGTGTTTTATTGTTAGTAAAATGTAGTTTTGCTGGGTTCCCAGCCATATTTGTGTTTTCCAATGTGCGTGTGGATGATGTAGCTATCCGTTGTTGTCCCATCTCCCGTAAAGGTGTTCGTTATTCCGATTATTATGCTGTTATTCATTGCTAACAAGGTGCGTACTCTGAAATGTAGTGTCCCCGTGGCCTTGCTCCTGTAACCAGATCGTTCATCACGGCTCGAAACCCTGTACAGCAGCAAGAACTTGTAATCTAGGGACATGACAAAATTGCTGTAATATATAGCGGGTCACCAGTGTAATCACATGATTGGCACAAGCAAGAATAAATATTTCTCCCTTAGGGCTGAAGAAATATACATATAAATTTATAATTATTTTCAAGATAAATCTAAATAAAATGTACTTACAGATGATCACAATATTTCACTTATTACAATAAACAATAAGACTGTCTCTCCCAGAACAAAATACTACTAAAAGCTAGACAATAAAAGACACAGACTTAGCCTCCATGTTACGTCCCCGAGTAGCAGCCAGCAACTGATCGGCTGTGTGGGTACCCAACCCATAAGTCTTCTTCCTCCTCCGCTCAACAGGATGAGGGTTAGAAAAACAATAATTTTTTTAATAAATGAGACTAAATCAACCACCACTGGTTCTCAAATTACATGTAGAATAAACATTAACATAATAGGTATTTCCCAAAATTA
>WNGS01165751.1:15968295-15981937 GCA_020271785.1 Procambarus virginalis
ATCTAGGTCGCACCTTGCGACAACGTTCACGGCTACCGATTCACAACCCATGTATTCCCACCACCGGGAGGAGGGGGGGGGGGGGTTACTAAGTTTACCCCTTACCTCACCATTTACAATTAAACTACATACTAACCTTCACCCACTTATTTTCAGAATAGACGAACCCTGGAAATTACACCAAAATTAATGCCTTCCCTCAAAAATGCAGATTGAACCACCCCCTTCCATACGGACAACGACCTATAGCCCTTATTTGGGTTTACTATTGACAAACCTTGACTTCATTAATAATATCTTATCATTCTTAACTACACTTCCTTGCCTTCATCTCAAGGCATAATACCACTATCCGCCTATGCTAACACTGATATTCAACGTTTTCTTTACACTAAATCACACAATCTAGTGATTACACTAAATATACTACTCACAGCACTAGTAGAAATACTCACCTGCGCCAGACATTTCAGCCACCTGCTTCTGGTCGACAACTTCACACTAACAGTTTCAAAGATTCAGGTGTTCATCAGTCCGAGTGTGTTATATCGACCAATGGGAGTCATCACGCCTCAATATCCACATCTTAACACGTAATACCCGACGCTGCTTCCACCAGCCTCACTACATTACTGAAGGGAAAATTACAATCACATTACGTCATTCAAAATCATACGATATAACATTTCTTTTAGTCCTCAATATGCTTCACGACTAAAATATTATCAATATACGCACAAGAACACGCTGGTAGAGTTTTCTTCGCCGTATATACACATATATTGCTTTCAAAACTAAACATTTTGCCCCCAGATAATTGTGTTTTGACGGCCTAAGTTTTTCAGAGTGTAAACTAGGGGTCTGTGGGCCCTAGTGACCCTCATTTCACAGAAACAGAGTTTACAGCCACAGACCACTAAAACCCATAAACTTGACGACCGTATTACCCAACTTCTAGGGGCAAAATAACGCTCCGCTGCTCCTCTACCAGCAGGTGGACTCAACAGCCAATCACGTGTCCCGTTTTCAATTTGACGTCACATTCGCCCTAGCTGTACTCTCGGTTCTCATTAGTCGGCTCCACATAGTTGGATACCCTAGTCATTATTATGAGATTTATTTCATGTAACTTTGAAATATGTACACATAAAGGAATTATACCCCGTTTCTCGGTGGATACACACTAACTTTACTTTAGTCATGCACTATTTTTACGGCTACAAGTATCCCTGCTGCTTGGTAAACTATTGTAGTTACGTTAATAGCCATCGACAGAGTTGTACATTAAGCCCAACGCACTTTTTCAAACTTCTGACAATATCTTAACTGTATTACACTGTCCGTCCTTATAAATCAATGACAAAGTCCTATTACTCCTTTGATACTATTAATCACAGCTACCTCTTACGTAAATTTCATCATTATGGAATCAGAGGCCTTCCCCTGGACTATATCCAATCCTATCTTAGTGATAGACACCAATGATATAACCGTTGGAGTGCCACACAGCAGCATCTTCACACCTCTCCTATTTTTTATATACATCAATGATCTGCCTAATGTCTCTAACATTCTTAAACCTATATTGTTTCCTGATGATACTACCCACATGCTGTAAATATTTAACTAAAACAATTCCACTTATGGATGTCAACCAATGAACATACAAAACACCAACTACATCTTATTGGGAAGCAATCAATCAATGAAATTCAGCTTCAGATATACAATGTTGACATTACTAATAAAAATGATGGAAACTTTCTTCGCCTATTCCTAGACAAGATACTCAACTCTGTGTAAACACTATGCAAATAAAAGCAACTACTCTATGGAACTCACTCCCTAATGATTTGAAAAGCTATCCAACTTTGGCGCCATTCAAAAACAATACTACAAAGTACCTATTTTCATCTTCATACTTTCCTACCATGTTCCTTTCAAATTGCACTGTATCTAGTGATACCCAATCTTTATGTACTAATCCAAACAACTTTACCATTGTGATCATTGCTTTCTTCTTATATCTGCTATAAATTTGCTCTATGGTGCCTATTAACCTTGTCTAAATTACCAATCACGCTGTCAATGTAATCAACCACAGCTACCAATGTGCTTTAATATACCTACTATTCTCTCCCATCTCATTTTTCTGTTTTCATGCAATGTACCATTAATCATTTTATTAATTCTACTTAAATTTAAGGACTTGCCAGAAACGCTGCGCGTACTAGTAGCTTTACAGGATTGTGAATACCAAACTATGTATCCTCAAAAACCCAATATACCTTCTTGTATATAAATAACATATGCTCATTAACTTAGCCGAAAAACCCACAGTTTTACCAAGACAAACATTTTACATTCGCCTCACAGCCGATGACGTTCGAACACTCCTTTGCTCACGACCTCGGTTCGAGTCGCAATGCTATAAACGTTTCACCCACGTAGTTCAAATACATATTATTGCCAACTCAACCTAAACGCCTAACCTAACCTATGGCTTGAACTTTAATATATATATATTATTATTTTATACTAAGATGATAAGTATTTGCAATGCCCATTACTGTATTACGTATGGGGGGAGGGAAACGATGATTGGGGAACTGCCAATACAACTTGAACACTTAATTTGATCTAATTTACGCCTTGTTATGCACCAAATAACATAACTGACTCCCCATTGTGGAACAAAGTGAGTTGACCCTGAGCAGCCGTGGAGTGCGGACGTGTCCCTCCGTGACTGCTAGGGTAGTCTGCCGTTTGATCGCCAGGTGGCGGGGCGTAGCTGCCCCCCCCACCCCCCAGTGTTGTTGCCTGCCGGGCGGTGTGCAGACGTGGCAGGTGTTGGGTTCACCATGGGTGGTCCCCTACCAGCGATCAAGCGTGTGAACTCGGTCGGCTGGAATTCTCTGGCCGTGCTGGGTATCCGGAGGTTGCGGAGGTACTGTGTGACTTGCTGCATGTCCCGGTACTAGATGTTGACGGGATTGAGCTGGTGACTGCGCATCGCGTTGTCATCAAGCTGGCGACGGAGGAGGTATATCGTGCCTTCCTCAGTCGTTACGAGGGGCGCTCGCTGTCCTTGCCAGGAGGTACCGGCTCAGTCGCCATATCAGACCGGAGTGGTGCGCTGACCTATGTCAGCGTGCATGGGGCGCCCCTGGAGTTTCCCGAAGAGCTTCTGCGACGTTATTTCCAGCGATTTGGGCCCGTAGTCAGTGTGAGGGTAAACACGATATCCTCCGGGAAGTATGCCGGGAGGCGGACGAATATTCGCACCTTGGGCATGCGTCTGCGGTCGGACATTCCATCTTCAGTCCGGCTTCTGGGATGCTACATCCGGGTATACTATGCCCGGCAGCCTCGGACCTGTTTCCGGTGTGGCTTGTTGGGGCTGCAGGGTGCGAGGCGGCTCCAGTTGCACCTATCAACCTCTTTCGGGAAGAAGATTTCCCTCCGCTTCCCCTGGACGAGGACTTCGGGGATGCGGCAACCGCCCGGATCATTGATGCGACTCCCCGGCGTCCCCGGACGTTTCCCGGATGTCGCCGGCCCTCCTCCGGCTGTTGCGATGGGATCGGTGGATTCCCCTGGTCCTGTTCGTGTGCCTGTCCCTGCTGCTCCAGTGGCTCGTTGTACTGCGCCCTCCTCAGCGCATGCTCACCTGTCTTCCGATGCTGCGCCTGGCCCTGTCTCCTCACCTCGGGTCCCGGATGCTGAAGTGGCTGTGGGGTCCCCGGTTGTGTGTGGTCCGGTTCCCCCTGCGGTTGAGGCTGCTGCGGTCGTAAGACGAGGACGCGCGGCTTGTGATGCCCGTGGGTCTGGGTCCGCTTCTGGTTCCGAAGATGTGCGCCCGGTGCCCAAGCGGTCCAGGCGATCGTCTACTGCATGGGCGGATGTGGTGGATTCTGACGTTGAGGGGTTCTCGGGGATTGAGGTCGTGGACGCTGACGTCCATGTACCTGCTGATGCTGAGGATTGTGTCTATGATTCGCCTCCTGTGGCTTCTACCGGCAGTTCCCCGCAGTGGGGGGTAGTTGCACCTCCAGATGTTGGTGAAGGGGGTGCAGGTGCAGGTCGGGACCTCGTGTTGGTTCTGAAAAAGGATGTTCGGAGCAAAGAGCCCCCGCGGGTGTCGCGTCCGGTGGTTGCTGCGCAGCCCTGTGAGGCTGCCGCGGTTACAAGTGCGCTGCCCGTTGCCTGCGCCGGTAAAAAGAAGCCTATCCCGTTCATCTTAGCCGACGGCACGGAGTATCATGCGACGTCCAACCCTATAGTTATTACCTTTCATAACATAGTGGAGCCTATTCCGTGGTGCCCCACGACTGTCTGGGTTCCGGCGTATAAGGTATTTGCTAAGGGTGTACCGCTTTCGATGCCCGATCCTCGGACGGCCCTTAGTCCCCCTATTCCGGAATATATTATGGCGATATGGGAGGCGTATTGTACTCTTTTCCCGGCTGCTGAGTGGCCGGAAAAGTATGCACAGGACTGATAGTCTGTGTGCTTGCGGTTTCTATCGGGTGTATCTTGGTTTTAGTCTGTTATGTGATGTATGTTATGTGATGTGTATTGTGTGCCCTTCAGGCCGAGGTTTTCTAAATGTCCCTGTTCTTTTGGCTATGCCTTTTCATGATCTATTGTATTCTGTGCTCTTTTGGCTATGCCTTTTCATGTTTAATGTTTCTTTACTTTGTTGAATTATGTGCCCTTCTGGCTATGATGTGCGATCTCTGTTCTTGAATTATTATTTCTTCTCTGTTTAATTTGTGTATTGAAGTGTATTTTGGGTCTCGGTCCTTCAGGCCGGTGTTAGGTTTGTTTGTTGGGTACCGATAGTTTCTGTACTGTTTGCTATGAGCCTGTGTTTTTTTGCTCACTTGCATTTGTTTATCCTTGTACTGCTTTTGTTTATATTTTTTGCTGAATGTGTTTACCTTTTGTTCTGTGTTTTCAGTACATTTTTGAGTTTGTACTTTGTTATGCTGTGCTGTCGGCCCTTCTGGCTGATGGGTTTTGTTCTCTGTGGTTTATACTGTGTTTCTTTGTTTTTATTGTATTTAATTTGCATGTTTGCATGTAAAAATAAAAATAAAAAAAAAAAAAAAATAATAACAAACTCATTTCCAACGCCTCCCTCGCTTCCATCACAATCGACATGATATTTGTTTTCTTTTTATTGGGTAAACACATCAAGACAGCCATAACAGAAAAAACATCAACGTCAGCATTATCACTAACAAGGAATCAACACAAGATTAGTATAACATCACATACAAACAGAAACTGTACAATACGTAAAATGAAAACATTAACATAAATATCTGCTGCACTTATTTTTTATATATTTGCATGCTACACAAAGACAAGTTTTTAGTTAGTTTAGTTCATTTATTATGCACCCCATACCCATCTTGTGGGCGGTAGTGGAAAGGGTTACAGAGGCACATAATGGGCTCAGGGACTGAACCCCACAATTCATTTAGCTAAGCAAGTTACAATCTTGATGAGCTAGTTACAAAATTCAATATAAGTCGTCACATCAACAATGGTTCGAGATCGACCTCAAGTACAGGTTCTAAATTAAGCAACTGACATATGTGGAGAGCTAGTGTCAAAATTTATATGTTTGTCCTGCACACCGCCTCCCATCCAGTGGACAGCGGTGGATAGGTTACAATCACTCAGTTACTACCTACAGTTAGCAAACTGGGGATATTTGGCTAAAATTTCTGGTAGCAGATCATTTTGAATGAAATATTTACACATCGCTGGAACATTGGTTATAGAATTGTCTCTAAATTCACGTATCTTTTCGCACTCCATCACATAGTGACGGAGGGTGTGCGAATAATTTTGTTGACACAGTTTACATTTGTCAGGTCTACATCGGCAGATAATGAGAATTCCCAGAGATACTTGTAACCGAGTCTAAGCCGAGCAGCAGTAACATCTACAAGTCTGCTGATTTTTAGATGAAACCACATTTTAACATCCTTTTACCCAAGGCCCACAACGGCTTCTGAATTAGGCGAGACAGCCCAGAAAACCATATTTAACATCCTTTTACCCAAGGCCCACAACGGCTTCTGAATTAGGCGAGACAGCCTTATAAATTCTCCATGAACCACATTTTCTATAAACGTTCGGAAATATTTTCTCTTCAGAAAACGACGAAATGGAAACTGTAACAGTAACTCCCTAATTTAGTATATTAATACGTATAGAAATATCTAATATTAATTCATTGTGTCGGGGGACATGTTGCCAGGGTATTAGGATATACATACAGTACATGTGAGGCTTATATCGCGTACTTATATCGACAGCCGAGCGTTATTGATCATTGTGTTCATTGCAACACTTGCCCCCTTAGGATGAGTTAGCATAATAATAATAATAATATGTTTATTCAGGAAAGGTACATACATAGAGAGATTTTACATAAGTGGATCAATTTATAGATGAGCCTAGTACATACAATGCTAAAGCCACTATTACGCAATGCGTTTCGGGCAACAGCAACAGCAACGAGGCTTACTGCCCAAAGTAGACCGTTGTGTCTTCATAACGCAATCATAAGTGGTCCAATTCGAGTTCTTTCCATATTGATAGCATCGTGCAAGCATAGTAAAAAATAAACAATGACGGTTCTCCACTATCCACGGGGAGAATTAACCCGGTTCTTCACTCTCCCATAGATCTGGATCTTCCATGCACTTGACACTCACATTCAAGGGTGTTCTGCCCTCACCTCCCGGGATGTGAGCAGCCGCTGGCTCCACCACTGCCACAACACTCCTACTCCCTACCTCTCTTATGAGTCCTGCAGCACAGTGGACTACGCGCTCGGCTCACAATCTACCCGGGTTCAATCCCCCGCGTAGGGCAGAACCGGTTGGGCAGGTTTATTTACACCCGATGCCTATGTTCACCTAACCGTATATAGGTAACCAGGAGGTATTGGCAAATGTTGTGGGTTGCTTCCTGGGGAGGTCAGTAGTTGCCCTAGTGGCGATCTCGACAAGCATATATACAGTCTTCCTGTCCCCCGCAAGACAGGCAATTAGTAAATAAGGCCCTCACCCTGTGTTCAAACACCGTTTCCTGACGTAACTGATTACTGTTATTCCTCCTTCACTCTGATACGTAATACCATTCTCACATTACTCTTCTGATGTTCTCATCTGCACATGTTAAATTCTTAGCCTTTTGCATCTTCTTGAGTTGCCTGTTCCACTCTCTACTGTGTGGTGATATTTCAAGACACGACTCGTTTAGCTGTGAACTGGTGAGCCTTGCTCCATAGCCTTAGTACTGTGATCAGTGTTCAGCCTGTGGGTACTGCTGGACACTCCAGTGTGGCTCCGAGTCCCCTCCTCCCTCTCCGGTAAGACCAATATTTGTTCATATTTCTCTCTCAGTGTGTGTGTACTCACCTACTTGTGCTTGTGGGGGGGGGGTTGAACTCTGGCTCTTTGGTCCCGCCTCTCAACTGGTGTACAGGTTCCTGAGCCTACTGGGCTCTATCATATTTACATGTGAAACTGTGTATGGATTCAGCCTCCACCACATTACTTCCTAGTGTATTCCATCTGTTAACGACACTGACAAGTTCTTTCTAACGTCCCTGTGGCTTATTTGGGTACTCAGTTTCCTCCTGTGTCCCTTTGTTCGCGTACCACCCGTGTTAAACAGTTAATCATTATCTACCCTGTCAATTCCTCTATAATTTTTGTAGGTACTGATCATGTCTCCCCTTACTCTTCTGTCTTCCAGTGTCGCGACGTGCATTTCACGCAGCCTTTCCACGTAACTCATGCCTCCTAGTTCTGGGACTAGCCTAGTCAATCAATCAACCTATAAACTTTTTCCAATTTCGTCTTGTGCTAGACAAGGTACGGGCTCCATGCTGGCGCCGCATACGCCAGGACTCGTCTTACATATGTGGGATACATTTTGACGGACTTCGGCGCCATCTACGATCCGGGTGACGAACTATACAAGTCGACCCTCCCAGTAATCATAGCTTCCCATCTTTTAGTCTGCCAGGCTGAAAGGTGACGAGAGACCAGAGGCAGGCTAGGGAAAGCAGTCAAGTCGGGACAGTAGAAGACAGAGGTTGACCTGGATGCGCCAGCTAAGTGGGATGGTCGAGTGGTGCTGGCTTTGTTGCCAAGGCGTACCAGCAAGTGCGCAAAAATGATCTCGGCAGAAGCACTTTGTGACTGTCAACCGTGAAGCAGGCTAGCGTGAGGGCTAGCAACGCCAGTCCGTTTGACCTCATAGCGTTGTATATATTATATATGTATATATGGCTTCTTATGGTGATGAGAAATAATAACGGGATACTTTATTTGTCTGTTTTAATATTACCTTTAAACATTACACTACATATCGAAGATTAGGGTCTTCTGAACTTGAGTAGGATCAGTTTATAAAGAATATGGTTACGAATGGCTCGTAACATACAAGGTTCTAAATGATTCCTTACACAGGTTCCTGAAAGTGGTTCTGATGACCAACCTCGCGTATGCCGCACATGTAATTCTTGTTATGGGCTTCAGGAGACAGGTTTGGTGTGATATCAACTCCTTGATCTTTGTCACAACTGTGCGTATACTCGCCTAGTTGTGCTTGCGGAGGTTGAGCTCTGGCTCTTCGGTCCCGCCTCTAGACTGTCAATAAATCCGTGTATAGATTTGACTATTAGGCTCTCTCCTATCTCCATTTAAAACTGTGTATAGAGTCGGCCTCCACCACATCGCTGCCTAATGCATTGCATTTTACTCTAGACGCTAAAAAAAATTCTATGGGTCTTCTGGGTATACGGCTACAACCTGTGCCCCTTGTGCGTGTTCCCCCAGTGTTAGTCTTAATCTGCCTTATCAATTCCTCTGATTATTCCTAAGGAATAATCTGAGTGATTCCTTACGTTTGCGTGTGCGTGCATGCATGTGTATGTGTGCATATAACAGTTCATAAAGTTCTTTTACTTTTCCCAATTCACTTCCCGCCAACTGCTTACTAATAGTATAGCACAATAAACACGTCCTCTCATCCCGACCAAACAAACCATACACTCCAAATTCCCTGAAAATATTTCTTGCTGTAAACCGTTGTTCAGCCCAACACGGCAGGAGACAAACGTCCAGTGTAATCGCCTTAGACAGTGGACCCAATCCGGGGAAATATATATACCTCGGTAACACAAGCGTGGATTACCTTGTTAGTGTCATTCAGAGTCGCGCGTCGAGGTGTCGGGGGGCCATCAGCAGTAAATTCATTACACGGTTGAGCAACCTGGCCAGACTTACGTCCTGCGCTGATTAATACGGAAATGCTGTTTAGTGGAGACCTATCACAGGTGTCGTCGTCCTGGTGTTTTATGGCCTCCCTGGATTACTGGCTCTCTTCCTTCTTCTCTTTCCTCCTCCTCTCGGGGAGCCCGTCGGCCGAGCGGACAGCACGCTGGACTTGTGATCCTGGGTTCGATACCAGGCGCCGACGAGAAACAATGGGCAGAGTTTCTTTCACCCTATGCCCCCTGTTACCTAGCAGTAAATAGCTACCTGGGTGTTAGTCAGCTGTCACGGTCTACTTCCTGGGGGTGGAGGCCTGGTCGAGGACCGGGCCGCGGGGACACTAAAAAGCCCCGAAATCATCTCAAGATAACCTCTGTAAACTTCTCTAGTTTCCACTAGAATTCCACCACTTATCTCTATCATTAAATCTAACTCGCTCACTCCTGCTATTCACATCTTCCACCTCTCTCACCAGCCTTCTTTCTCCATATGTCCTCATTCACATCTACCTGACCTCCTTCCCCCCCCCCCTCCCTCCAGAAGAGGACCCACCACTCCTCACAACCTCAAGAACACGACGCAACTTTGCTACTTTCTCACTTTCTTCATCAACTGGAAGAGTCAAACTATGAGCTAAAGTCTAGATTATAACTCCAGAGATTATTCTTAAGAGATTTGCGATCAAACGTGTCCCACAGGACGGTAAGGTCGTTCGACATGATCTTAATGAAAAGGCTTCGAAATGAGACAAATTAAAATGTACCATTTCATTCTTGATTATCAACATAAACACGTTTGAGTGCGAGAGCTTGTACAGTGTTAAAGGAGATAGAGGTGCAACATTGCAGGGAAAGTTTAATAATAATAATCATAGTTTTGACTTGTTGAAGCCTCATCACAGGAGCAGCTTTTCCTTGAAAACGCGTAAATAATTTTGGAGATATGTAAGACATTCTAAACAGATAACGCTATATCTAGCGAGGAAAGTCAACGCTAAGGGCGGAAAAAAGCTTTACAAAAAGCACTGAGTCGACGGCTGGCGTGGTACTTCACGCTTGGTCTTACACAAAACACCCGCTTGTGGGTGTAAAACACACACAGACACACACACACTTTACAGTCGCTCTGCAGGGCTAACAACACCTTACACTCCACAAGATCCACACTACTCACAACGCAGGTACTAATGTTTGGATTCCGGCAAGGTCCAATGCCCTCTCGCTCAGATGCCAGTAGGCTCCAATAGCCAATCTGGAATGCTCAAAGGCTCCCGCACCCACACTCGAACGCTGGCGGAGTTCAATAGCCACACTCGAACGCCATGTTTGGTTTTAATTTTCCTCTTCGTCAGCGGCCGCTAGAGAGAAAAGTCAGCCTCGCTCAGTAGTGCCAACGCCGCCTCTAACCCTCCGTGTTGCCTCGCTCACATCCCAAACACACACAGCGTGCCACGTGTTTTCATACTAACCAATTACGCTGGCGCATGCATGTTTTTTGGGGGGTCTTCTGAATAGTGTGATGATCCATAATCGAAAATTTGGGTTGGGATTCATGGGGTTTTGTGTGTGGTGGTGGGCGGGTGGTGGCAACAGTGAGGCGGTGGCTGCATCAGTGGACTTATCATTTGTTCTGATCGTGTAGGTAGTGAATTGCTTGATGTTTGCTTACCCTTGCCTTACCCCTCCCCACCTCACCCCTCTTACCTCCTCTCCCGCCACACTCCCCTTACCTCACCCTACAGGGGCCTGACAGCTGAGTGGACAGCGCTCGGGATTTGTAATCCTAAGGAACCGGGTTCGATCCCCCGGTGGAGGCGGAAACAAATGGGCAGTTTCTTTCACCCTGGTGCCCGTGTTCACCTGGCAGTAAATAGGTACCTGGGAGTTAGACAACTGCTACGGGCTGCTTCGTGTGTGTATGAAATATATAATAGACATGATAGAGGAAAAAATAGATCGAGAGTCAGTACACGAAACAACCGACGGTTAGAAAGGCGGGGTCCAAGAGCTACAACAGCTCGATCCTGCAGGCACAAATAGTACAGACACACACACACACCAACGGAACTCCAGCCTACCCAGCCCCCTTTATACTTTTCTTTGACACTTAACACTTTTCGAACCAAAAGTGTTCCATTAGTTCTACTTCCTCGATGATAATCAGCATCCATCATAAGTTGCCCAAGCGTTTATTAAGCGCAAAGTGTGTTTAAGTGCTTCTTAAGTCCCCGGTATGATCATTCAATAAGCGCCAACAGACTTATCCAAATTCAGAAACCACGTTTAGGACTCCTGCTCGAGGACCGGGCCGAGGGGACGCTAAGCCCCCGAAATCATCTCAAGATAACGAAACATTTTGAAAAAGTGTGATTTCCAGGAAAGACGGAAAGCCAAACACGGTGCGTATCGCTTGCCTAATCGCTCCATTCGTAGTTTAAAAGGAGGTGAATTTGTAATCCGAAGAATCGGACCAAAAACGAACACGATAATATTGACAAACATCAATGGACTTAGTGTTGCTTCATGTTCAGTTAGGGGGCAGAGACCGTTCCAAATCATATCTTGTGTTATCTGTTATCTTCGAACAAAGAACGTTCCGCACATCACTCAAGACAAGAAAGTCTTGTGTGACGTTCTTGAAGATGTTCTTCAAGAACATCGTTTATGGCGGCTGTCTTCTCCCTCTGAAACTGCAAAAAAGAAGTCTTTTCTGTTTAAATTTCAAGAACAGGTGCGTTCTCTAGTCTAAACGTCAAGAACAGGTGCGTTCTCTAGTATGAACTTCAAGAACAGGTGTGTTCTCTAGTCTAAACTTCAAGAACAGGTGCGTTCTGTCCTCTAAACGTCAAGAACAGGTGTGTTCTGTCGTCTAAACTTCAAGAACAGGTGTGTTCTCTAGTCTAAACTTCAAGAACAGGTGCGTTCTGCCGTCTAAACTTCAAGAACAGGTGCGTTCTGCCGTCTAAACTTCAAGAACAGGTGCGTTCTTTCGTCTAAACGTCAAGAACAGGTGCGTTCTCTAGTCTAAACTTCAAGAACAGGTGCGTTCTCTAGTCTAAACTTCAAGAACATGTCTGTAGTGCTCTCTAAAGAGACGATCTGTCACGTCTTCTAACCTACGGATACCGGGCTGTCATGCCGTCTTAAGTGCAAAGAAAGTCCTATCATGTCATCCAAAAAAGACTTGTCATTCATTTCTTATATTTACAAGCATTAACATTCGTTTATTAAGAAGTCTTTGAAGAGATACCACTGTACTTCCAGTGTTCTGATGGTTGGACCCAGAAACATGGATGCACGAGTTCAATCCCACGAGGCAAAGTAACAGAGATAAAGAGTGGGAGGAGGAGGATACCACTTTCCAGGGAAGCATCTCATGGTATTCGACCAAAGACAACAAACATCACATCAAATCTGTGCCTCTAAATTGTAAATCGATTCCATAATATCTGCAGGTGATGCAGTGTTGCTAAACATCATAACTGTCTTCAGGATACCTAAACAAAAAGTGTTTTTCAGGACGTTAGGAAATTCACAATTAAACGACACAAATTTCAGAGCAAGGCACCAGACTGGTCCCGGATGCGAGGGCCACGAGGAAAGACTGCAGGAACTGGAGCTAAAAAACAAAAAAACTAAGAGGAAATACGCAAAGAAGGGGGGATCAAATTACCTGCAAACCTCTTCGAGATTGGGAAAAGAAAAACAAGATGAAATAAGAGATGCCGGAATCAGAGGAAATAAGAAGCAAGACAGCACAGAGATGCGGTAGAGGGTAACGAAGAAATGGTACACTACAAGGCTAGTCAAGAACTGGAACAAGCTACAGATAGTTGAAGCTCCTCCCCTTCATGGATTCCACGATAGATAAAGTTCAACTGTGTCAGTCGACTATAAGAGGCGGACCCAACAGCTGAAGCTCAAGTAACACACACACACAAAAAAAATGCTTCTCTATACAAAGTAACTGACACGTTCAGAAAGGATCAATTCTTAACACGAGGAAACACTTCCTCAGTATTTCCTTACTCTTTTAATCTTACTTAACCTTACTCACATCTTCCAAATATACGTGGGAGAAATTTTGATCCAGCATTCTAATTATTCCAGACCTTTTTTTTTGCGCAGCGAGAAACGATGAATTGCAGAACACTAATTATTTCCCATTTTAAAAGACACTCCATTATGGAAGCGGGAACACCGTCGGTTTAAATAACAGTTAATTAAGTGATGGTGGTACAAGGATGGGCCCTCTATGGGGCCACAGCTTAAGGGCTTGTGTGTGTGTGTGTGTGTGTGTGTGTGTGTTGTGTGTGTGTGTGTGTGTGTGTG
>WNGS01165751.1:15982937-15998758 GCA_020271785.1 Procambarus virginalis
ATGGAAATGGAAGAGGAAGGAACGGAGAGGGAAGGGAGGATGGAGCCTGCAAGAAAGATTACCAGTTCCAATCATAACAATGGCTGAGTAAGGGTTCAAAATACATTATTTCAAATAAATAAATATTTATCTCTCACTTCTGGCACTTGACCTTATCCAGTCTGTCTTTCGTCTTTGTCTCTCTCTCTCTCTCTCTCTCTCTCTCTCTCTCCTCCTCTCTCTCTCTCTCTCTCTCTCTCTCTCTCGTCTCTCGTCTCTCTCTCTCTCTCTCTCTCTCTGTTTTTCCCCAGGGTACAGGTGTGGGGAGTTTTCCCTGCCCCTATTCCCTGGCCGGAACACTATCTCCCCATGAAAAATATGACCCAAGGGGAGGCGGGAGGAGGGGGGGGGGGAACCAGGGAATTTATAATCTCACCCGAGGCCCGAATATTGAGATCCAACAGGAATTAATAGTCTACTTTATCTCTGTCATAGAAGAAATATGCCTTGCATATTTTTTTTATAGTGCCCCACCCCCTCCACCTCTGCTTCCCTCCCCCCCAAGGGTCGTGTGTGTGTGGTGTGTGTGTGTGTGTGTGTGTGGTGTGTTGTGTGGTGTGTGTGTGTGTGTGTTGTGTGTGTGTGTGTGTGTGTGTGTGTTTCTGGTGGCGGGATAGACTCTTGTGTTGATAGACGTGATCGCCAGGATACTTGTGTAATGCTATGTTTGGTAGCTGTGAGAGAGAGAGGGAGAGAGAGAGAGAGAGAGAGAGGAGAGAGGATGGAGAGAGAGGAAGAGAGAGATGAGAGAGAGAGAGAGAGAGAGAGAGTGTGTGTGTGGTTTGGTTTTGCATAAATAGAAACTGGCTCGCATGGACCAGTATTGCTACCTCAAAAGTCCACTACGGGCTCACCATAGCCCGTGCTACTTGGAACGTTTTGTTGCAAGTAGCTGAATTTAAAACAAAACGAAAAAGATGCCTCACGTGGGTCAATAGACGTGCAGTGTTGTGTTGTTATAGAGTTGATTGCAAGAAGTGCAATCAGTCAGCAATGTATGAAGGCTGTGTGTGTGTGTGTGAACTAGGGAGGCTTGGCCGGCCCCCCACATGCCCTGGTGACTGTAGGGAGGCTCGCTACCTGTCTTTCAGTGACATGCTCTACTTAACTAACTATAGGAGGCTTTGGCCTCCTTCGTGTAGGAGGTGTCAATTTGCCACCTGGCATAATGTTTTCCCTATAGCACTATTACTACTCCTCCTCCTCCTCCCTCATCTCTCTCTCCTCTCTCCTTCTCTCTCTCCTCTCTCTCTCTCTCTCTCTCTCTCTCTCTCCTCTCTCTCTCTCTCTCTCTCTCTCTCTTCTCATTTCCCCTTTATTTTCTTCTCTTGTTTTCATCATTTATGTCATCTCCCATCCCTCCATTATATATCTCTTTTTCCCTCCCGCTTCCTGCACTGTGTCTCCTTCCCCACCCACACCCCGCCCCCACCCTCCGCCTCCCTTTCAATAAGAGTGCAATTCATCACTGGCGACTTAATAATCTTTAAATGGCTAGTGTCCTTGAAGCTGTGTGGCCGCTGTTTGTTTCCTTACTGTTGCCTTCAACTCTTTTTCCCGTGGTTCCCCATTCAGTAGCCAGCTCCGCGGCGTATATAGAGGCCAGGCTAATGACTAAACAAGCCTTGTTGGGATGTCATGGGGGTAGTTGGCTGGCTTGTCTCTTGTTGGGTTTACTGGTGGTGATTAAGTATGGTGGGCAAGGTTAAATTACACAAGGTTGTTAGGTGATACGTTGTTAAGCTCCGCCTCGTTGGTTTTGGGGGAGGTAGATGGTGAGTGGGTGTAGGGGTGTGGGGGGGGTTGTGTGTGAGTGGGTGAGGGGGGGTGTTTGGGGTGAGTGGTGAGGAGGGGGGTGGGTTGTGTGGGTATGGCGAGGGGAGGGCTGTGGCTTTCCAACTGTACCCTTGTTGGCTGCAACAGTGCACGACATGCTACGCACTCACCGCATGGGACGCCATACAAGAAGACAGTAGAGTAATGAGGGGAGGGAAGACAAGAAGGGGGGTGGAAGTATGGGGTTCTCCACAAGGATGAGTCTTATCAGTTGCGGTGGGGAAGGAGGGTGAGATGCTCGTGCTCATACCTGAACAACGAATTAGCTTTGGTTGCAGATGTCATCATATCGAAATCAATGAATCAGATTCGAATTATACTAGAAGAATCATGAGCGATGACTGCCAAAGACGTTGATTTCTTGAGTGATCTAGGCGGTGGTTGCTAGACTTCAACCCAAGCATGTGTAAAGTCGTGAGGATAAGCACAGACTAAAAGGAGAAAGGGACGCTTCAATGACTACGTTCTAGATTCACAACTGAGGCTTTCGGGTTCGATCCCATGCAGTCATATATAGTTCGACACGTTTCCTTTCACCTATGTCTGTTTCACCCAGCAGTAATACGTACACGGAGCACCAGAGACTGAAAGAACAGTGAGCCACAGCACAATAAGACACGTCAAGTAGCTGACAGCGACAAAGAATTTTGGTATTGTAAACAAGTTCTTTGGAGGGGATAGTCACAATAACGTGGCTAAAGTATGTTGACCAGACCACACACTCATCGACTTGAGAATGGTCCAGGACGGACCGAAACGTCGTCGTCCCTTCACCTTCTAGTGTGTGGTCTGGTCAACAAGTTCTTTGGATTTGTTTTTACAAGAGAAGAAATATATGTATTTATCCAGCAGCTGTAGGAAAAAAAAGGTGATGAAGAGGAGAAGTGGTTACCAGGAGGGACGCTGGCAAACGATTTCAACAAATTGCAGGCCAATATGTCTCTTGAACAAGACCAGCTTAAGGAAACCGAATCTGCCCGAAACGCTTTGCGACATAGTGCTTAAGGCATTGTATGTACTAGCTCTTATCTATAAATCTATAAATTTTTGTATAACCTCTTGTATGTATGTACTTTTACCTGAATAAATATTTGAATTTGAATTTTGGAAACCTTAACTTTAACGTATAATACACAAGAGGCAAGCACGGTGCCAGAATCATGGAGGCAGCGAATGTGTGTCGATTTTTACGAAAAAAAGTTTCAAAGTGTGCAGCATAATCATGCAACTCCAAATTTTAAAAGCACAAGGAAAATTGAAAAGGTAGAGACGCTTGCTACACGACTCGTCTAAAAAAATAATAATAATAATGTACACAGCTATGAGGATATACTGAAGAAGGTAAACCTCACGTCACACAAAGAGAGGAGAGGTAAAGGTATACAATGATCCAGATATCGAAGATACCGTCGTCCGTCGATGACGTTTAAAAGGACACGGTGTAAGAGGTAGTGGCAGCAGACAAGATAAGAGAGGATAACATACACACAAGAGATCCACATGAATAATACGAGCGGGCACGGAACAGAAGTAAAGTATTTTAAAATAAAATGGCTTGCAAAGACTTGTGAAGTCATGTAAGGATAGCACAGTCGACGGCTGGGCGCCTAATTAGACTGATCCAAGAACTCTCCCCCCTCTCCCATGCCCCCACACCCCTCCCATTATAATAATGGAGGTAGTCCGCGGGCGACCTCACGCCCGCGATCTCACGCCCGCGATCTCACGGCCGCGATCTCACGGCCGCGATCTCACGCTAGCAACTTCACTCCAGCGAGCTCACTCCAGCGACCTCACGCCCGCTATCAAAGAACAGATATCGGACATTTTATCGGTTAATTTTTCGAAATTCTTCCAAAATGACGGTGGGTTGACTCCCCGGCCCATGGTAAATGGTAGTCGGGTCGATGCTTGGTGGAATGTTATTGATAGTTCATCATGTGTGTGTGTGTGTGTGTGTGTGTGTGTGTGTGTGTGTGTGTGTGTGTGTGTGTGTGTGTGTGTGTGTGTGTATTCACCTAGTTGTGTTTGCGGGGTTGAGCTTTGCTCTTTCGGCCCGCCTCTCAACTGTCAATCAATTGTTTACTAACTACTTTTTTTCCCCACACCGCACACATGTGTGTGTCGTCAGGTTCAGTTTTTCGGTCTCTATTGACACCTAATCCTTCGCAATTCTGGAATAAATTTCGGTACAAACTTCTGCACCCTTTTGATAGAAGGGATTTAGAAGGGTGCACACGGATACACACACACACACACACACACACACACACACACACACACACACACACACACACACACACACACACACCACACACACAAGCCCTTAAGCTGTGGCCCCATAGAGGGCCCCATCCCTTGTACCACCATCCACTTAATTAACTGTTATTTAAACCGACGGTGTTCCCGCCTTCCATAATGGAGTGTCTTTTAAAAATGGGAAATAATTAGTGTTCTGTAATTCATCGTTTCTCGCTGCGCAAAAAAAAAGGTCTGGAATAATTAGAATGCTAGATCAAAATTTCTCCCACGTATATTTGGAAGATGAAAGTAAGGTTAAGTAAGAATAAGAGAGTAAGGAAACACTAAGGAAGTGTTTCCTCGTGTTAAGAATTGATCCTTTTCTGAACGTGTCAATTACTTTGTATAGGGAAGCATGTTTTGTGTGTGTGTGTGTGTTACTTGAGCTTCAGCTGTTGGGTCCGCCTCTTATAGTCGACTGACACAGTTGAACTTTATCTATTGTGGTATCCATGAAGGGGAGGAGCTTCAACTATCTGTAGCTTGTTCCAGTTCTTGACTAGCCTTGTAGTGTACCATTTCTTCGTTACCCTCTTACCGCATCTCTGTGCTGTCTTGCTTCTTATTTCCTCTGATTCGGGCATCTCTTATTTCATCTTGTTTTTCTTTTCCCAATCTCGAAGAGGTTTGCAGGTAATTTGATCCCCTTTCTTTGCGTATTTCCTCTTAGTTTTTTTTTTTTTTAGCTCCAGTTCCTGCAGTCTTTCCTCGTGGCCCTCGCATCCGGGACCAGTCTGGTGCCTTGCTCTGGAATTTGTGTCGTTTAATTGTGAATTTCCTAACGTCCTGAAAAACACTTTTTGTTTAGGTATCCTGAAGACAGTTATGATGTTTAGCAACACTGCATCACCTGCAGATATTATGGAATCGATTTACAATTTAGAGGTACAGATTTGATGTGATGTTTGTTGTCTTTGGTCGAATACCATGAGATGCTTCCCGGGAAAGTGGTATCCTCCTCCCACTCTTTATCTCTGTTACTTTGCCTCGTGGGATTGAACTCGTGCATCCATGTTTCTGGTCCAACCATCAGAACACTGCAAGTACAGTGGTATCTCTTCAAAGACTTCTTAATAAACGAATGTTAATGCTTGTAAATATAAAAATGAATGACAAGTCTTTTTGGATGACATGATAGGACTTTCTTTGCACTTAATTAAGACGGCATGACAGCCAGGTGTCCGTAGGTTAGAAGACGTGACAGACCGTCTCTTTAGAGAACACAACAGACATGTTCTTGAAGCTTAGACGGCAGAACGCAGCTGTTCTTGAAGTTTAGACTAGAGAACGCACCTGTTCTTGAAGATTAGACTAGAGAACGCACCTGTTCTTGAAGATTAGACTAGAGAACGCACCTGTTCTTGAAGATTAGACTAGAGAACGCACCTGTTCGTGAAATTTAGACTACAGAACGCACCTGTTCGTGAAGTTTAGACTAGAGAACGCACCTGTTCGTGAAGTTTAGACTACGGAACGCACCTGTTCGTGAAGTTTAGACTAGAGAACGCACCTGTTCTTGACGTTTAGACTAGAGAACGCACCTGTTCTTGAAGATTAGACTAGAGAACGCACCTGTTCTTGAAGATTAGACTAGAGAACGCACCTGTTCTTGAAGATTAGACTAGAGAACGCACCTGTTCGTGAAATTTAGACTACAGAACGCACCTGTTCGTGAAGTTTAGACTAGAGAACGCACCTGTTCGTGAAGTTTAGACTACGGAACGCACCTGTTCGTGAAGTTTAGACTAGAGAACGCACCTGTTCTTGAAATTTAAACAGAAAAGACTTCTTTTTTGCAGTTTCAGATGGAGAAGACAGCCGCCATAAACGATGTTCTTGAAGAACATCTTCAAGAACGTCACACAAGACTTTCTTGTCTTGAGTGATGTGCGGAACGTTCTTTGTTCGAAGATAACAGATAACACGAAGTAAGACGATAACATGAAGCAACACTAAGTCCATTGATGTTTTGTCAATATTATCGTGTTCGTTTTTGGTCCGATTCTTCGGATTACAAATTCACCTCCTTTTAAACTACGAATGGAGCGATTAGGCAAGCGATACGCACCGTGTTTGGCTTTCCGTCTTTCCTGGAAATCACACTTTTTCAAAATGTTCGTTATCTTGAGATGATTTCGGGGGCTTAGCGTCCCCTCGGCCCGGTCCTCGAGCAGGAGTCCTAAACGTGGTTTCTGAATTTGGATAAGTCTGTTGGCGGTTATTGAATGATTATACCGGTGACTTAAGAAGCACTTAAACACACTTTGCGTTTAAGAAACGCTTGAGCAACTTATGATGGATGCTGATTATCATCGAGGAAGTAGAACTAATGGAACACTTTTGGTTCGAAAAGTGTTAAGTGTCAAAGAAAAGTATAAAGGGGGCTGGGTAGGCTGGAGTTCCGTTGGTGTGTGTGTGTCTGTACTATTTGTGCCTGCAGGATCGAGCTGTTGTAGCTCTTGGACCCCGCCTTTCTAACCGTCGGTTGTTTCGTGTACTGACTCTCGATCTATTTTTTCCTCTATCATGTCTATTATATATTTCATACACACACGAAGCAGCCCGTAGCAGTTGTCTAACTCCCAGGTACCTATTTACTGCCAGGTGAACACGGGCACCAGGGTGAAAGAAACTGCCCATTTGTTTCCGCCTCCACCGGGGGATCGAACCCGGTTCCTTAGGATTACAAATCCCGAGCGCTGTCCACTCAGCTGTCAGGCCCCTGTAGGGTGAGGTAAGGGGAGTGTGGCGGGAGAGGAGGTAAGAGGGGTGAGGTGGGGAGGGGTAAGCAAACATCAAGCAATTCACTACCTACACGATCAGAACAAATGATAAGTCCACTGATGCAGCCACCGCCTCACTGTTGCCACCACCCGCCCACCACCACACACAAAACCCCATGAATCCCAACCCAAATTTTCGATTATGGATCATCACACTATTCAGAAGACCCCCCAAAAAACATGCATGCGCCAGCGTAATTGGTTAGTATGAAAACACGTGGCACGCTGTGTGTGTTTGGGATGTGAGCGAGGCAACACGGAGGGTTAGAGGCGGCGTTGGCACTACTGAGCGAGGCTGACTTTTCTCTCTAGCGGCCGCTGACGAAGAGGAAAATTAAAACCAAACATGGCGTTCGAGTGTGGCTATTGAACTCCGCCAGCGTTCGAGTGTGGGTGCGGGAGCCTTTGAGCATTCCAGATTGGCTATTGGAGCCTACTGGCATCTGAGCGAGAGGGCATTGGACCTTGCCGGAATCCAAACATTAGTACCTGCGTTGTGAGTAGTGTGGATCTTGTGGAGTGTAAGGTGTTGTTAGCCCTGCAGAGCGACTGTAAAGTGTGTGTGTGTGTCTGTGTGTTTTACACCCACAAGCGGGTGTTTTGTGTAAGACCAAGCGTGAAGTACCACGCCAGCCGTCGACTCAGTGCTTTTTGTAAAGCTTTTTTCCGCCCTTAGCGTTGACTTTCCTCGCTAGATATAGCGTTATCTGTTTAGAATGTCTTACATATCTCCAAAATTATTTACGCGTTTTCAAGGAAAAGCTGCTCCTGTGATGAGGCTTCAACAAGTCAAAACTATGATTATTATTATTAAACTTTCCCTGCAATGTTGCACCTCTATCTCCTTTAACACTGTACAAGCTCTCGCACTCAAACGTGTTTATGTTGATAATCAAGAATGAAATGGTACATTTTAATTTGTCTCATTTCGAAGCCTTTTCATTAAGATCATGTCGAACGACCTTACCGTCCTGTGGGACACGTTTGATCGCAAATCTCTTAAGAATAATCTCTGGAGTTATAATCTAGACTTTAGCTCATAGTTTGACTCTTCCAGTTGATGAAGAAAGTGAGAAAGTAGCAAAGTTGCGTCGTGTTCTTGAGGTTGTGAGGAGTGGTGGGTCCTCTTCTGGAGGGGGGGGGGGAAGGAGGTCAGGTAGATGTGAATGAGGACATATGGAGAAAGAAGGCTGGTGTGAGAGAGGTGGAAGATGTGAATAGCAGGAGTGAGCGAGTTAGATTTAATGATAGAGATAAGTGGTGGAATTCTAGTGGAAACTAGAGAAGTTACAGAGGTTATCTTGAGATGATTTCGGGGCTTTTTAGTGTCCCCGCGGCCCGGTCCTCGACCAGGCCTCCACCCCCAGGAAGTAGACCGTGACAGCTGACTAACACCCAGGTAGCTATTTACTGCTAGGTAACAGGGGGCATAGGGTGAAAGAAACTCTGCCCATTGTTTCTCGTCGGCGCCTGGTATCGAACCCAGGATCACAAGTCCAGCGTGCTGTCCGCTNCAAGAGATAGAAATGAAAACAGCAGGGGAATGAAATACAGAAGGAAAATGATTAACATTACCACACATGAAATCCGATGACAATCACTTTCAAATCAATCGTAGATTACAAGCTGTCACTTGTCTCTCTCTCATCTGACACACAGACGTGACAGGTGACAGACAGGCACGCTATAAACGCCAACTTTAGCGCAAATAAAGATGCAAGAATCGCCGAGAAAGAATAGAGAGCGCGAAAGCAGAGATTAAAATAGCGAACATAGGCTCGTAGAGTATTTGACAGTTAACACTCCTTGTATTTGTTGATCAACAAGGGAGGCGACGTCAAGCACGGTGTTAATGCTGTGTGACACTTGTCCTGTGTGGCACTTGTGCTGTGTGACACTTGTGCTGTGTGACACTTGTGCTGTGTGGCACTTGTGCTGTCTGACACTTGTCCTGTCTGACACTTGTGCTGTGTGACACTTGTGCTGTGTGACACTTGTCCTGTCTGACACTTGTGCTGTCTGACACTTGTGCTGTCTGACACCTGTGCTGCCTGACACTTGACCTCTCTGACACTTGACCTCAGAACGACCCTTGGACAGAGAGGGAAGGCATAAGGGGGGGCCAGACCCCTTTATCAACAGCCTTAGTTGACAAAATATATAAAATTGATACGCAACATGTTATTAATTTAGGTATTAATCCCCCGGGTGAGGCGGGAGCGAGAGTGAAGGAGTCGATGAAGGCTCACTCACATCTTTTGAGACAGACACACGAACGGTTCAGGAATTATTAATGGCTCGGATGTTTGGTCAAGGTCTGTGTTTGTTTTTGGCCAGCTGTTCGCTTGGCGTGACTTGGGGAAGCTTTGTCTTTTGAGGTCCCCTTGTTTTGCTGTCAATTTTTAGGTTATATTAATCTCTGCGACAGAAATACACGCATTGCTATGCTATATTTTTTTAACGGTAAACATTTGCTCTGAGAGTATTGGCATATACATGCGTATGTGTATATACATATGTGATATATATATATATATATATATATATATATATATATATATATATATATATATATATATATATATATGTCTTAAATACTTCTAAATTCTCGTAATATACAATCCTACCAGTTTTAAAATATTTTCACACTCTTCTACTGCGCCTTCTATGCTACTGTCGGTGTTTGAACGGTTGTGAGAGAACATTAAGGTAATTCAATGGGCTCGAACATGCGTCACTGGACGACCCAGTTACTTACTGGTCTCTGGTGCGAGAGTGGAGGGTATCGTCCAGCTCACTGAGGGATCGAGCACCTGCGTGTGTATTGTAGTTTCCTTTCAAATTACGTCCATATTCGGCCATACGGGCAAACGGCCAAAAGCGACGTTCTTTTTAAGAGGACAGGTTCCGTCTGTTTGTGATCATTAAAACTGTGGTGTACACACGAGGCATAGATACGCTGCCACCACCCTATCCTATCATCACCACCCTATCCTATCATCACCACCCTATCCTATCATCACCACCCTATCCTATCATCACCACCCTATCCTATCATCACCACTACCACCCTTCCACCGCCTCCACCGTTCAAAACAGCAACACCCCTTCCTCCCCCCCAACACCCCTGGGAGTCTA
The DNA here is from genome assembly GCA_020271785.1 of Procambarus virginalis. Taxonomy (NCBI): domain Eukaryota; kingdom Metazoa; phylum Arthropoda; class Malacostraca; order Decapoda; family Cambaridae; genus Procambarus; species Procambarus virginalis. The sequence continues at coordinate 15,993,035 of WNGS01165751.1, forward strand.
TGTAAATATAGATGTTCAAGACTCTACACATCTTTCAATATGGAGCCAAACCTGGGCTGGGGGGATGAAGTGTGAGGGGGGGGTGGAGGGAGGGGGTGTTGTAGAGAATGTCTACATCGTATAATATCTTCTCCCTCACTCCTCACCTCATGTTCAACACTCCTCTCTCCTTGCTAGGTGTTTTAGCAACTCTTTCTCTCATGTGGGTTCTTTCCGTTGGCTTTTTGGGACTTATTTTCAATGTGTCATTGTTTCAGGATGTTGGCATTAAGCGGCGTGTCTGCCACTTGCCGCTATTTCCAGATGTGGGGTAAATATCTGACTTGAGCGTGGGCAGCGGGTCAGAAGGATGCAAATATCCTCCATCGGTACAGCCGAAGATCCCATACAGTTGGTGAGGCGGGGTAGCCTCTACCTGCTGCCGTCGACGGAGGCGCGGCTGCTGCTGGGTAGTCTGAATTGGGCGGATCGTACAGAAACAAGCACAAGACGTTGTTTGAATCAAAGGAAAACAAGCGCACAACACCGTCGCCGATTACATAGGAGTCTCGCGGGAATGATTCAATCTGGAGAGAAATAAAAGAAGCATAGTGGGGGTCGGCGCACCCCCTGGCCAAGTGAAGGGTTGGTACGAGCTCCTTCACCTGATGGATTTTTCTGATGAAAAATACACTTGCAAAATCGCGGGGGGAAAAAAATGCGTGTTTGGAGATGCAGTGGTCTCGAGCGAGCCCTTGTAGGGAGGAGCGCCTCTTCCTCTTGTTCCAGCCTCCGCCGGCGTGTTTGCCAGCCTCTGTGTCCGTGTGCTTGTGCTTGTACTTACCTCTATGTCTTTAGATTTGTTTGTGGTTTGTGAGTTCCAGCTCCTGAGCCCCATTTTTTTTTAGTTGGTTGTAATGACTGCCATGTTACCGTTCGTCACGCGGGAGGTGTGAATGTAGTTGGCTTTGCAAGGCACAATGTGGGAATATATATGTAACCAACGTCGTTAACATGTGTGCAATATTTCATCAACGGTATAGATGCTGCTGCAACATTGTGCCTTATGGGGGGTAGCAACTCACTATCATTGCTTCTTTCAACCCCGCATGGGCTGTGTCTTGCAGTGACCAAGCACAGGACGGGAAGGTTGAAGTTGTTGACCAAACCACACACTAGAAAGTGAAGGGACGACGACGTTTCGGTCCGTCCTGGACCATTCACAATCGACTTGAGAATGGTCCAGGACGGACCGAAACGTCGTCGTCCCTTCACCTTCTAGTGTGTGTGGTTTGGTCAACATATTTCAGCCACGTTATTGTGACTCCTCGTCTGCACAAGGTTGAAGTTGTTGATGTCATGCTGAGAGACAGATGAATCTCAGTTATGAACCCTCGTCTATGGGTTGACAGTGAGGGAAGACTTACCATACATGGCGGCTCCTGTTCTCCCTGTTTCCCCTCATAAGGAAGCTTAGAGAGACGCTGTCTCCTGGTGGAGGGGAGCGCGCTACTTAGGTTGTGGTGTTGAGGGTATAAAGACTGTCTCAGCATGGCCTAGGCCATTACGGGCTATTCATGCCCGTGCCACTTCTTGGGTGGCTTAATCTTTATCAATCAATCAATCCTCCTAGCCCAGCCGCGGCACAGTCCTTGCACCACTCCTCTTTCTCATCTGTGTTTACATTTTGTCTCAGATATAGACACAAATACTAGTCACAGCTCCGTCTCATCCTTTGCTCATGAGACAAAAATTAGCATGAAAATATTCTCTGTTAAAGATACCGAAAAAACACTGCAAAAATTGCCCGCGAATCTACATACTCTGGAATAGTCCTTAGAGACAAGTCCTGTGGTTTTTACCTGATCGTAGAGCCTTGTCTCCTCCGGTTCTGCCAGGGGTCACAGAGCCTGGTCCCCTCTGCATCTTTCCCTCAAGTGCTGGGACCGAGCCATTGCGATAATATGTATACAGATGTGACAGTGTCAGACCACGGAGGAAAATTGAAACAGGAATTTCCTTAAGTACTTTCGTATATTAATACATCTTCAGAAGGAGTGTTATTACTTTCGTATTAATATACGAAAGTACTTAAGGAAATTCCTGTTTCAATTTTCCTCCGTGGTCTGACACTGTCACATTTTTAATCACGTGTTTATGTTCGTGATATACACACATACAGATGTAAATGTATATTTTAATCTAAGAGATGTTTCTGTGACACATTTTTTTATATTTTGATGACAATTTCGAGTAGTGAAAAAATCAGATTCAAAGAAATCGGAAAATTTGTCTGTTAGGCTGTAAGTGATATTGCTCTAGTGCTTGAACAGTCTTGGCGATTTAGATTCAAATTAAATTATTGTCTTACCACAGCATGTACACGCTTTGATTATGAACAAATCCACAAGGGCCGTGACGAGGATTCGAACCTGCGTCGTGGATTCGAATCCCCGTGTGGAATTGTTCATTTGATGCATTACGCTATTGTGATTTCTGTGTGTAAAGCTTTGATTACATTTGGTTTCACATCTGTGAACAGGGAAATGACAGTTTGGTAATAAACTAATTATCTTTATTTCTCAGAGGTTATTTAACAAGATTAGTTATTCAGAGGATCAGTCCGTTTAATAAATACAGGAGTTCTCGACCTGCCTGTTGTTCATGTTGTTTGATATTGATAGGCCTATTAGAAGTACATTTTGGAATTAAAATTCCATTTGCCAGGTATTGATAGAGCCCTGCTGCTTGACGGGTCAGCGTCGAGTATTAGGCTAGAGAACGTCTCCGTTATGATTAATGAGACTGTTGTTGGTAAGATCTGCATAACTATTATTACATCAAACAACGCCATCAACGTTCACCTATCACCCATCCATCCACCAGCAATTCAAGTTATGATTGAAGGTTGGATGGATGGATTGGTTGATGACGGTTAGCATTGTAGATGTGTGGCCACGTCTGTGGTAGAAAAAAAAATAATCACCATCACCTCCACCACTTTCACCTCCTCTACCCCCCACCACCATCATCTCCACCATCACCCCCACTACCAGTGCCCATCACCACAACCCCCGCCCCCCTCCACCAACTGCATAAACCACACCTCACCACCATTCCACAGACATGTATCATCTCCCAGACTTGCATTCTCCTTCCCATTTATAAAAATATACCACCTGCCCACACAGTACATAGCCCAGGCTATATAACCCCCGTGGGGGGGGGGGATATTAATGAACAGAATAATGTGAAAAATGTTGAATAGGGGGAAGGTTGCAGCAGTAGGCAGGACTTGCAATATACGACAACAGTGTGGGCCCAGCAGGGAGAGGGGAGGACGTCCTTTCCACACAAAACACGACAGATTTGCAAGAAAAATTAAAATCGTAAATCCAGGGACTGGTTGTCTGAGGAATGAAGGATGGAGGGGGGAGAGAGAGAGGGGGTATAAGATGCTGGAGGGGGAGGGGGATCGAGGAGTATTATAAAGAATTGGGGGGGAGGGGAGGGAGGAAATAAAATGCAGAGAAGGTTGTGTAGTTAAGCGGCCCAGGGGCTAGCCTATGGGATTGTCGTTCGGGCGTGGACAGCCTGGAGGCCTGTGTGTGTGTTTAGACTCCCAGAGTGATGTTTGGTACCTGCGCCTTCACTGGTTTTTAAACCACACTTGCAACCTCAGAATTGTGGGGGGGGGGGTTATTTACATGTGTTTCAGGTAAACTCGTAATATATGTAATCAATGTATGTCTCCTCCATATTCCCCGAAGTGACTATAGGATTCACTCTGAAGGGAACATTATATTGCTTGTCTGAGAGCGGCGGCATCGCGTTATAATGGTACGAGACGTGGTAGTACCCCTGATGTTGCGTTTGGCTAAGGAACACTTAGCATCCTGAGAGGCAGGGTGGATACAACTGGACAAACACGGCAATGTGCGATTCGTTGTTGTTGTTTAAGAATCGCTACTTGGAACAAAAAGTTCCAAGTAGCACGGGTTATGGTGAGCCCGTAGTGGACTTACCTGGCACAGAAGCGAGGTTGTCGAGTGCGATTGTTGTTATTGTTGTTGTTGTTTTAGATTTAGCTACTCAGAACGCAATGTCCATGTAGCACCGGCTATGGTGAGCCCGTAATTGAGTTCGGTTACTCGCGATAACCTTGTTACTCTGATATTTGGGTCAAAGTTTTAAATGGAGGTGGGGTTTCCTGCTTTTTCTCCTGTTTCTTTTTCGCTTCTGTTTTAGTCGTCTTTTAATAACATTATCTTGGTGGCGGATGTAGGTGCAGAATGTTCACTAGTGAGTCCCATTCTTTAACGGTTTTTTTAATCATTGTAGTGGCTGTGGAATGTGTATCTAATGCAGCTGCTGTCGTTGGATTAATATTGAGTTTGATGAGCAGGCCTTCAGTAGCTTCACATTCCAGTAAGTAGTGTAATAGTGGCGCCTCTGCTTCTGTTCCACAGATGTGACACTCTTTAACTATTGGGTTCATTACCTCCCAGCAGCACTTGTAACCAAGTCTGAGTATGTGTATGGCTACTGCAATGTCTCTGGATATCTTTTTGACAGGCTTGAAAGAGTAGTACCCAGTGGCTTGTTCGTACCATATCGCAGTGGATCTTTCTTCCGCTACTTTGGCTCTGTGGCGACTTTTTGATAGTTGGGAGTATTTTCTTCTTGATTTGCTACTTAATCTATGAAAAACTTGAAGGTATTTGAACCTGTACAACAGGTGTACAGGTTCAAATACCTGCGATTCATATCACTTCTTATATATATGTTATGAAGGGAAGGGATATGAGTTGCTTTTGGACAAAACACCACGGTAGTGTTTTGAGGACTAAAGTGGTGTTTACCATGTCCAGGTTGCCCAGTGATGTGGAAATACAAATATCCGAAGCGCTTGTGTTTCCTTGACATCTCCATAAGAAGTGTGAGAATAATTATAAACACGATGGCCAAATATATATACAGGCATTTAGCATGAAACATAATAATGTTCTTTATAATTTTTGGTTTATTGAAAAATTGGAGTTAAATTTATTAACCGTTGCAGTGAAGTGAGCAGCCCGTCCTCCCGATTTGACAAGGGTTAAAATTGAAATGATTTTGCGTACCACGAAGCTTACGAAACCTACGCAACCCACCTAACCTATCGAATCCAATATGCTCATTAGTCCCGGACATCGTCAATATCACATTGCCGTGAATGTCACTGAACCGCCGCAGTTTGAACGCTCTGGGACGACCTAGCGTTAAAATCGCTGTTGTATAATCTTCTATGAGAACTAACACGAAATCCACCCCTAAAAAAAAATCCCCCCCATAAAAGACATAGAAGTAAACTCGTAAGAAAACCCAGAAGCACCGAACGTGTGGGGTGGGCCCTGACCCGAGACGCTGTGTGGACGAGCTGGGTTTGACATGAGCCATTTCCATTTTAATATAAAACTCTGACTTCGAATGAAAATGTTGTCAGAATGTCGTTTTGCTATGGCAGGTGCCCCCCTCCCCTCTCATCCCCCAATTCAGGGGGGGGGAGGAGTGATTGTGTGAGTTAGTGAGAGGGTAGACAGAGGGAAGTGGAAGAGAGGTCGCTGAAGAAGGAAGAGGAACAGACGGAAAGAAGGACAAGGGAAGAGGGACGCGACATGCGACGTAACAGGCAAAATAAGAGGACGGGGAGGGAGATAGAATAAGGGAAAATAGGGAAAGATAGTGGAAGGGAAGGAGGAAGAT
>WNGS01165751.1:16054583-16075808 GCA_020271785.1 Procambarus virginalis
TTTCCTTTCCCTCTCACTCTCTCCTACTTCTGCCAGAAAAATTATGTCATTTTCTATTTTATTAACACATTTAGATATACCTGGATTTGTGCAGCTGGGCTGGACAATATGAAGGGAAGCACAGTGTGTGTCAAGAACTAGTTGCGTAATGCTAAACATCCCCATCACACAGGATGGTTAGTCACACAGGGCCATGTGATCAGTAGTCTGCACTGGCTGGGTGCATTATGAGGATATCTTCAAGAACACGAGAGGTAATAAAGTAATTGCAAAGCTCCAGGTACCTCATGCCAACGGGTCTGAAAGGTCTAATAACTGGCCATTCGGTGATGTAGTGTGGGAGATCATGTCCCAGTTCCTGCTCACAGAGTTTGCACCTGGAGTGCTCAGGATTGGGAGCTCCGTCATCTGTAGCCACCTGCCACAGGTGACGGTAACCCAACCTGATCCTTGCAACCACTGTGTCGCACAGTCTGGTCCACGTTTTGTGCTGCCCAGAAACATAGGTTTCAGGCCTGAAAAAATCATAGCTTTTTGTAATGGTGCTTTTAGACCTTTGGGAGACAAAAATTATGTAACGAACTGAAATGACTAAATAAGTCTGCAGATAACATAATATTTCAGACCATGAATATCGCACGAGAGGGAGGATTTGATGCCGATATTTCTTAAAAGTGTTGCACAGATCAGACGTCGACTGACCTACGAGGCTCCCATACCCCACATGTGTTACGTGTCAAAGTTGAGGAAAGGCTAGCCCCAAGCCTCTGGCCTCCTACCTTGTACAGACAGACACGGATTAATTCCTTTTCCCAAAAAGGCGGGGATTCCCCTTAGATAATTTAATCACAGGTTAACAGCAAAATAATCTTTCTCAGTGGAAGAAAAACTTGCAGATAATCTCCGAGGAAACAGTGAAGTCGTTTATTTAATCGATATAGACACAAAGTCAAAGGTCGCCGGCCGTAAATAAATTGAGAAAACGTATCCAAAATAAACCATGAATATTTAGCCGGCCCGCGGAAAGCCAACCCATTATACGTTTTTAACCCAGCCGGGAAAAAATCTTTTGTTTCTCGAATTTCTACAGGGCATTTTACTTACGGCCATCACAGTCAAGTATAGCATTTTTGACAGCATTTATTTCCCAAGTAATTGAAATTCCCCCTTGCCATTAATTAGCATTCTGTGTAGGGAAAAACGTCACCGCGTTCACTCGCGTCTTTCTCTTGCGTTCTCTCCTGCCGAGGCGTTTTTATCCCGTAATTTCTCACCAAACGACTTTTACACGGAGGTGAAAAATGGCAAACTTTTGCTGTCAACACAATGGTATATTTAAAGAGTTTGTGGGATGGAGACGGACGCAGTCTCCTAATTGAATCAATATTTTCCTTTTACACTGAAGGATTTTCCCCTTCCCTTCACGCTCTCATGAGGCCGCTGTTGTTGTTGTTGTTGTTGTTGTTGTTGTAGGTGCTGTTGTTGTTGCAGGTGTTACTGTTGCTAATGCTCCTTCTTCTTTTCTCCTACCACCTCCTGTATTTGTTGTATTTTATCATTTTATTTTATTTATAACTTTATTACACAAAATGGGTTGCAACATTGGTTACATGCAGGGTACAAGGCTACTTGTCACAGGTTGTAGAGTTCCTCCAGCTCCTCAGACGGGGGGCAGGAACCATGGATGCCGTGAGCATTTCCTCTCTGGATCGCCACACTAAGGCGCTGAAAGAGGAAACTGGCGGCTCTAGGATCTCTTAGTTTTTTCAAGATATATATATATATATATATATATATATATATATATATATATATATATATATATATATATATATATATATATGAGCCCTAAGATAGCGGGTATTATGCCTTGGGGTGCTACAGGGTGTTAGGTCTGATTTGTTACGTTGTGGATAAAAAGTTTCCGGTTTGTTCAAATTCAATAACAAAAGAGTCAACTTCCTGGTGGTCCATCACTACATATTGGTTCTGTTCACAACAGTGAGTAGTGTACACTACCTTCATTGTGGGATAGCTGGGCTGGCTATCTTCACCACTATTGTATCGACTGTGTAGTGTGTGTGTGTGGTGTGTGTGTGTGTGTGTGTGTGTGTGTGTGTGTGTGTGTGTGTGTGTGTGTGTGTGTGTGTGTGTGTGTGTGTACTCACCTAGTTGTACTCACCTAGTTGTGCTTGCGGGGGTTGAGCTCTGGCTCTTTGGTCCCGCCTCTCAACCGTCAATCAACAGGTGTACAGTTTCCTGAGCCTAATGGGCTCTATCATATCTACACTTGAAACTGTGTATGGAGTCAGCCTCCACCACATCGCTTCCTAATGCATTCCATTTGTCAACCACTCTGACACTAAAAAAGTTCTTTCTAATATCTCTGTGGCTCATTTGGGCACTCAGTTTCCACCTGTGTCCCCTAGTGCGTGTGCCCCTTGTGTTAAACAGCCTGTCTTTATCAACCTGTCGATTCCCCTGAGAATCTTGAATGTGGTGATCATGTCCCCCCTAACTCTTCTGTCTTCCAACGAAGTGAGGTTTAATTCCTGCAGTCGCTCCTCGTAGCTCATACCTCTCAGCTCGGGTACTAGTCTGGTGGCAAACCTTTGAACCTTTTCCAGTTTAGTCTTATGCTTGACTAGATAGGGACTCCATGCTGGAGCCGCATACTCCAGGATTGGTCTGACATATGTGGTATATAATGTTCTGAAAGATTCCTTACACAAGTTTCTAAAGGCCGTTCTTATGTTAGCCAACCTGGCATATGCTGCTGATGTTATCCTCTTGATATGAGCTTCAGGGGACAGGTCTGGCGTGATATCAACCCCCAGGTCTTTCTCTCTCTCTGACTCTTGAAGTATTTCATCTGGTGTGTGGTGTGTGTGTGTGTGTGGTGTGTNACACACACCACACACACACACACACACACACACACACACACACACACACACACACACACACACACACACACACACAGACAAATCTAATAAAAGTCGCGGGGCTCCCCATGGGTGCTCGTCCCCTCGGTGAATCAAAGGGTAAGAGGGGAAATGTAGTAGACTCCCTCCCCTCCCTCTCTCCCTTCCCTTCCCTTCCCTCCGTCCCACCCCCTTCCCTCCCCCACTCTCCTCCCTGCCTCCCCCCTTCAGCCGACTTCGCTGTGAATCTCCTGCCCTGATCATAGGCCGACTCATTATTCGCCTCAGCTATTCAAATTTAGGCCTATAGAAGCAATACTGACATGCGACTAATTGGTGTAAGTCCATTGGGGTGGCTTGTGATGGGATGGTAAAGAGGAAGACGATGGAAAAGAGAGTTTTCAGGCTGGGGGATTATAGGCCTACCCTAGCCCTATGCTGGGGGATTATAGGCCTACCCTAGCCCTATGCTGGGGAGGATTATGGGCCCTTCCTAACCTTATGGAATCATGATCAACCTAGGAAGAACTGGGGAATGATGAATGATTGCTAGGCCTACCGGGATTTTGTATGGTGTATTAAGTATATCTGCAGTTCACCCACCTATTGCACTGTTGATATGGTTTGACTAGTGGTGCAGTGGCTTACATGGTCGGCGTTCGATTCCCGATGGTCCCAGTGGTTGGGCACCGTTCCTTCACCTCGTCCTCATATCCTAGGTCTTTGTCCTCATATCCTAGGTCTTTGTCCTCATATCCTAGGTCTTTGTCCTCATATCTCGGATCGTCGTCCTTATATCCCAGCACCTTGTCCTTATATCCCCAACTCCTTGTCCTCATACCCCAGCTCCTGGTTCTCATATTCCATCTTCTTGTCCTCATATCCCATCTCCTTGTCCTTATATCCCCAGCTCCTTGTCTTCATACCCCAGCTCCGTGTCCTCATATTGCTTTCAAGTGCTATATAGTCACTCTGGCTTAGACTTTCCCTTCATAAATTACTTTACCTAAAAGTCCGCTACGCTGGCATATCAGTTCCGGGATTCTCAATCTCCATTTCGTGCTGTCTTTAAGGCTTGGGTTCCGCGCCGGTTCTGCACACCCTATCACTAGTCTTACATGTACTTTATATATAGTGTTGCAAAGACTTGTCTGTTTTCCTTGTAGGCTGTACTGATGTCTGCCGCCTCGTCGTTTGGTGCTGCTGGTGTGTTTTTTTTTTATATAATGTGTGACTCCGAATTAAAGGTTGATGTTGTCTCACAGACGGGGATGGGAAGCCGGCGGCTTGTCCCCCTATTTTTCCTGAGTGGGTTTTTTTTTCCTAGGTGAATTTTAAAAGTATTGTCTTAATGTTTACGGGTTTGGCGGGTAGGCGGTTCCAAGGGTGTTTAGCCCAATGAGGGGGAAAAGCATCGCCTGTTTTCTGTCCGACATTGTGGCTTGTTGAGCTTGAAGCTGTGGCCGCTTGGGTTCGTTACATTGTGGGACATCTGAAGAAACTTCTGCAGCGTAGCTGAGACTTCGCGGAACTTCCTAGAGTCTCGATCATTTTCTTGCTATGTTAGTTGAAAGGCGGGAAGCGCCACTAGGTGAGTACAACTAGGTAAGCACAGACGTAAATGTATGTATTTACGTATGTAGGTTAAACTAACATTTTAAAAGCACTACAATCACCTTGTGTGTTTGATTGTTCAAATAAATCAATGAACTATATGTTTGACAGATCTCTCACCCTGTCCATGGAAGACAAGAAAATGTCTCTATGCTGGTTAGCATTGTAAATGTGTGGCCACGTCTGTGGTTGAAAAATAATAGTAAATAATTCTACCACTCCGCTCAACCAAGGACCTCTACCACTCTCAACTTGCCTCCCCCCACCACACACACACACTCCACTATCCTCAACCACTACCACCACTTCCAGTCACCCGAATGACTGTCTCTTAAATTCTTTCCCCGTAACTAAATGACATCCAATGAACCCTGGTGATCCTGTATGCAAATGAGGTCTAACGATTTAATTAGTAATGATGTCTCCAGCATTGAAAAATTCCCCCCCCCCCAAAAAAAAATGGGTTCTAAAATATTAACAATATCTTGAAACGTTTTTCACGTACATCTGTTATTTAATTCTCAAATACCATTGGAAAATTATTAGAAAGAGCCCCTCATAGTGATAACTGTATTATTTACAAAATTCCCCGTAAAGATTGTAATACATTCTATATATAGATCAAACATCTGAAGATTTGAAATTTTGAATTTACCGGCATAAATATTCTCTAAGACGTGTCCAGTGATCTTACGCTTTATTTGTTCATTTGTCTGAAAATTCTCACCAAATTGTTTTCGATTGTGACATCAATAACAAATTGTAAAAAGATTTTCAATTCAAACATTACCGACTCTGTTTTAATACAAATTACCAAGCCATTCAATATTAATATTAGCAACGGTTTGTGCAATTTGCATCCATTTTGATTGATCAATTAAAAACGTTCTTAGTTAAATGATTAATATATATATATATATATATATATATATATATATATATATATATATATATATAATATATATATATATATATATATAATATATACATAATATAATATATAAAGATAGCATGATATGATATACCATTAGCATATTCATATTTCGGTCGGAGTGCCCTTCCAGAATTATTCAGTCATTAGTATAATATACAATAATCCCCTCGGAAAATTTACCTGCCCCAGAGATAAAAAACAAAGAGGCCCGGTGTTTAAAATAGCACTGAAAAATTTTCCACGTTCCAGAGGAGAATATCCGGGGAAGAGCACGCACTCTTTCGTATTAATATTTTTGCATATCTAGATTCATCTCATGAAGTTATATCAGGTTCAGCCGATTAAGCCTACTCGCTACGCTATAGAGCTAATCGCATTAATTAAAAGGGTAAATGGAATATGCAAATTATGGCGGCGACTTGCTCCCTAATCCACCCGCCTTTTATATAGATCGTTACTCTCTCTGGTATCAAATTGCCCGGCAGTAAGAAATGTCACCCCGAGCGGGCGTTTTCTCGTCTGTCGGTCTGGCCCCCGTGCGCGGGTGGAGAGATCCCGAGGAGCGATGGTGGTCGCTGTAAGGAGGGCTTTCGCTATACTTGGTGACCAACAACACCCTTGAAGACTCTGAGCAAGGAAGGGCAACTCATCACCCCCCCCCCTATCATCATCCTCTTCCCCCCCCCCTCCTCTTCTTCTCCACTTTCGTCGACGATGGGACATTATTTTTGTCACGCTGGAGGGGACTTCACTTCCCCTGGGGCTTGTGTTGGGGCCCTTGTTATTATTTTTATAATACTTAGTTTTAAGGATTCCTTGAAAATGGTTAGAAAGTTTTAAGACGTTCCTTAATCCTTAGAAAAACGGCTAGAGAAGGAACACAAGGTCCAACGAATGGGAACAGAGATCGTAAGACAGTTTCATGATACATTGATGGTGTCTACGAATGGTGGCCAGAACTACGAGGCCCCATAGTGGGCTCTAGATGGTGGCACCCCACACACCATAGTGGGCCCCCAGATGGTGGCACCCCACACACCATAGTGGGCCCCCAGATGGTGGCACCCCACACACCATAGTGGGCCCCCAGATGGTGGCACCCCACACACCATAGTGGGTCCCCAGATGGTGGCACCCCACTCACCATAGTGGGCTCCCAGATAGTGCCACCCATCAATGTCTTCATCAACGTATTCGACCGCCAAAGAGTTCAATGTTCTGACGATCTGCATGTTCACATCATCCAGCCCAAGACATAAACCATACTGACTTATTAAACTTTACGTATTTGACATGAATCTTCTTGAGGTTATCTTGAGTGAAGATATCTTGATATCTTGAGCTTCACACCATAGTTATCCCACTATGGTGTGAAAACTAGACCACACATCAGAAGATGTGTAGTTTGTATTTGATTATTCTTATATATATTTTATGACTAATTAGGTCTAGGTAAGGTTAGGTAAGGTGTTTTGCTTTCGTTGATATTTGACAGTCTTTGACTATTGACTGGACGTGTTCGAACCTATACCTTTCGAATCATGACCTCGAACATGGCCAAGCGGACTGACAGCCAAATACTGACTTATGTAGAGATTAATAAGTCAGTTTGTGACCTGGATGTTGTGAAACCGACGGAACGTTTTCATGATGGGTTGTTTTCTGTAGAATTTTGAGCTCCCGAAGTTGTAAGGAGTTCATTTAGAGCAAGTTTTCTTAATCAAATTTATCCATTACCCCTTTGCGGGTATGGGAACCGAATAATTTGGGAGTTTGAACTCTATATCTAAACTATTTAAAAAAAAAAAGTTATTAGTTTACACCTATCACGGTTAATGGCTGTACTTCGATTCCATTTTTTTGGTAGCATAAAAACAGCCGAAAAATTTCTCACTAGTTATCTAGCTTTTGTATTTGTAATTTTTTTACATTTTTCTGTAAACAAATATGATAAAAACCTTACGATTTTCTTCCAGGTGATGAGCTCCCAGCATCAATGTGGAAAGGAAATCCTAGCTACTGTGAGCTTTTGAGGTGAGTCCCAGCACCAGTAGTGAGGTGAGTCCCAGCACTAAGTAGTGAAGTGAGTCCCAGCACCCAGTAGTGACGTGAGTCCCAGCACCCAGCAGTGATGTGAATCCCAGCACCCAGTAGTGACGTGAGTCCCAGCACCCAGTAGTGACGTGAGTCCCAGCACTCAGTAGTGACGTGAGTCCCAGCACCCAGCAGTGACTTGAGTCCCAGCACCCAGCAGTGACGTGAGTCCCAACACCCAGCAGTAACGTGAGTCCCAGCACCCAGTAGTGACGTGAGTCCCAGCACCCAGTAGTGACGTGAGTCCCAGCACCCAGCAGTGACGTGAGTCCCAGCACCCAGCAGTGAGTTCTGTAATCATAAAAAATGACTTGAGAACCCTTTGCTTTAGAGGTTGCAAAGTTCTCAGCGATCATCGCAAGTAAACTCAAACCTGACGTGAGACTTTAAAGGAAAGTTAAACGTCGTACAAATCAAAACAATGAATAACGACAGCTACTGAAGGCAGGAGGAGCCACATACAGTTGAGTGGTCAACGCTACACCAGCTGGCCAGCTGCACTATGGCTGGCCAGCTGCACTATGGCTGGCCAGCTGCCATTGCTGCTGGTGTTTATACTGATTATGCCCGAGGTGATGTAATTCACCCAGACCACGAGGCTGTAACATAAAGAATGGGAACTCCAGTCTTGTCTGCTGTTGTTACCGACAAGCAGAAGACAAACACTTAGACAATCGCCTGCCCAACAAAGATTCTATAACAATTGAACGATGGAGAGCCAGACGGGCCTAAACAATGCCTGCCGGTACGGTCGGTGGAGTGACTTGAGAGGCAGGAGGACTTGAGCTTTATTGACGTGTGTGTGTGTGTGTGTTTGTGTGTGTGTGTGTGTGTGTGTGTGTGTGTGTGTGTGTGTGTGTGTGTGTGTGTGTGTGTGTGTGTGTGTGTGTGTGTGTGTGTGTGGTCTTAGCTCTTAAGAGTGACCTTCCCTCGTCGTCCTCCTCCTTCTCCTCCACCCTCTGGTACCTCCGCTCTCCTACTGCCATTGCTGGCGGGTAGGCGCCTAACAAGGACGGACGGGACTTTAACGATGTGTGACGAGAAAGAGCATGAAAGAGCCAGAAATAAATATGGAGGAGAGGTAAAAGAGAGGGAGATAAATATGTAGAGGAGGCGAGGACGAGGAGGCAGGAGAGGCGGCTGTTTATGTGTGTTAAGGAGAGGAGAACAATTCCACAGACCATAACCTTGTGAACTCCGTCCCATAGGGATGGCTTCCACTGCACGTCCCTCCTCCCCACCCCATGGCTGCACGCCCCCCTGCACGCCCCCCTGCACGCCCCCGCGCCCGTCATAACGTTTTCTCGTGTACGACCTGGATGGTAAACAACATCGATAAAAGGCATCAATAAAAGACGTTGAACATCTCCCAAGGGATAACCTGCGCCCTCTGGGGGGAGGGGGGGGGGGTGGTGGTGTCTCACCCCCTCTCTCTCTCTCTCTCTTTCACCCCCTCCCTTCTTTCCTTAACCCCCCCCCCACCTCCATCCCCCTTCTCAACCCCCTACCCCTCCACCCCCATAATTCCTTCAGTAGATGGAGCTATATTAGGACCTCTCCCTGTTCCATCTCTTTTCCTTCAACTTAACTAACATGAGGATGGGATGGGTTTCCTGTTCCATTCTTGCTTCCATTACTTTCTAAAGAAGGTCTTCTCCCTTCTACCCCCTCCTCTTCCCCTTTTCTTTCCTTTTTTCTTGTTTCTTCTCTTCCTCTCTCCCTTCCCTCCCCCCCCCTCCCCATCTCCCTCCCCACACCCTCCCCAGCTCCCTCCCCATCTCCCTCCCCCACCCTCCCCACACCCTCCCCACACCCTCCCCACACCCTCCCACCCTCCCCATCTCCCTCCCCACACCCTCCCCATCTCCCTCCCCATCTCCCTCCCCACACCCTCCCCACACCCTCCCCAGCTCCCTCCCATCTCCTCCCCCACAACCCTCCCCATCTCCCTCCCCATCTCCCTCCCAACCCTCCCCCTCTTCCCTCTCCAGCAAACTTTCACCACCAGTTTATATTCGACCATCAGAAACGGCGTTTTTATCTGCTCCATTGAACTTACAATAACTCCATCAATTTGTTCCACTTTGGTCCTCAAAGAATGAGTACCGGAGGAGAGAGGGGAGGAGGAAAGGAGGAGGAGGGAGAGAGGGAGGAGGAGGAGGAGGGAGAGAGAGGAAGAGGAGATGGATGAGGAGGTATCATGAAGAGGAGGATTAAAGAGAGGGGGTGTAGAGGAGGAGGAGGATGTCAGAGAGTATGAAGCATATGTTTAACTCTCTCTCTCTCTCTCTCTCTCTCCTCTCTCTCTCTCTCTCTCTCCGCTCTCTCTCCTCTCTCTCTCTCTCTCCTCTCTCTCTCTCCCCATTCCCGGCGGGTTCTTTAGCCATCTTCAATTCCCTCATATCTGTCTCTTGTTTGATGTTAAACTCATCAAAACAAAGTTATCCTTTTTCATGCTTATTGCTTGTATTAGTTGTTCCTGTAGCAGTTCCAGTTTGTTGGGTTCACCAAGATCAATGTCATGTGTGTGTGTGTGTCGTTGTGTTCACACTTATTTGTACTTTTAGAGTCGAGCTCTAGATCTTGGAACTCAGCTTTCTCGTATACTTCAATTACCACAGTGTCTATTTTTCCTTATGTTTTGTTGCAGTTCTCTCTGTCTATCTGTCTGTCTTCTTTCCCTCCCTCAACTCACTTCTCTCTCTCTCTCTCTCTCTCTCTCTCTCGCTCTCTCTCTCTCTCTCTCTCGCTCTCTCTCTCTCTCTCTCTCTCTCTCTCTCTCTCTCTCTCTCTCTCTTTCTCTTTCTCTTGATATGCCTCTATCATATCTTCCCCTGTTCTCTAGAGTTGTTAAGTTCTTTCTTTGATCTGTTTTTATTTCCCATTCGACGTAATTCTGAATTAGGTCTCGCTGCAAACCTGTGTACCTTTGACATTTGCTGATGATATTTTCCATGTGGGAGCCTTATGACGGGGCTGCATTCTCCGCGCCTGGTCTCACGTTTGTGGTATTGTGAATGCCTCAATTAGGATAAATTTTCCCGCGGCCCGGTCTCGTACCCGGTCTCCTGGTAAATGGTCTGGTCAACCAGGCTGTTAGATGTCTGACGAATGAATCACCTCCTATCGCCTAATTTATTGTACTTTTTGGACGAAATAAACCAAACCGTTAATATTACAGCGTAGTGTATAGATTTCAAGCACTGTAATATTGACGGATTTACGCATCGACCTCGATGGGTTAGCGGGTTGTTAGGGTTTGTCCGTTTCTGGTTAGGCAAACCGTTGATTTTCTTACAGAGTGGTAAATTGAGACGACGGGCTGTTGTAGGGGTATTTATAGTGATTTCCTGTCTTCTTACATACTAATTGCCCTCCCTTCATGTATATAGCAAACTGGGCGATCCCCGACCCGCACATGTTGGTCACTGACCCTTCAGCAATCACCAAGCAAAGTTGGCTTAGGCTAGCCCTACGCGTTTGGCCTCCAACGTTGAACAGAAATATAATAGATATAAATACGAATAATCATTTGCCACGAACCCTGAAATTATTATATGTTCAAAGTAACCTCTCTTGTGCCTTTGCACTTATCACACTTTTATTATCTTTTGTTGCCTGCACTTCATCAACACACTTACATAATGGTCTTCGTTGACCAATCCCCAGCTGTCTTTGAGGTCTTCTGGAGATAATCTCAGCTCGCGAAGTATTTTCCTTGGCCATTGAGAGGCCCCGAACCGGCATTCAGGAATTTCCAAGGCTGGGATAGATAAGAGGAAGGAAGGTTCCCCCCTCTAGAAACCCAGTTTGGGGATCGGGTCACCTCATGTGGCTATGTTACTCCCCTTTGGTCGTGTTATTCCCCCCCATGGTCAGGCAGACAGACCCCCAGTGTGGGGCTACACCCTGTTCTTCGTCCCCCCCATTCCCCCACGGAACAATTCTCTGGTGAAAAAACACACACAATATGAGAAGTTGCTGTGTAAGTGTCGTAGATCATACTCTACTCTAAAAGCTCTATTACAGAGCCTGTGAGCTCTTGGCAGACATGGAAGTAGCGATGGTGGAGGACGAGAGATGTTACTTTCCAGCAGGAAAGTAACAGTGACTCCATCTGAGTCGTGGGGAGCCACCTGAACTAATCAAGCAAACAACTTGTAAATTGTTTCAAGAGTTTAAGTGGAGGATAAACAATCCCAGGTGTGAGGACAGGACCTTAGACAAGGGCGAATACAACTCTGTTAGAGCTAGAGTGAATAAGACTTTATTAGAGCAAGGATAAATACGACTTTCTTATACCTGGACGCGAATAACATTATATTAGAGCTGTGATAAATATAACAATGTTAGTGTCAGGGCGAACACGACTGTCTTAGTTCAAAAGTTACTGAGGTGAAATAGGTTTTGAACCGGAGTTTGTATTTCTGGGGGGTAAACACTTAGGTTGTATTGGACTTAAATAAGAGTCGATGAGAGTACAGAGCAAGGTGCAGTGAGGCTACAAGGGTGGGGCTGTAACTGGAGCATAAGGCAGAGTACAGAGTACAGCCTTCAGCATAATGGACGATATTATATATTCCTCCATCTTGTGTGTGTGTGTGTATAAAACCTTAGGGACAGATCCTTAAGGAAAATACTTATTTACGTAGGAAGAAGAAAGTGAACTCCTAAGCCACGTCTCTCTCTCTCTCTCTCTCTCTCTCTCTCTCTCTCTCTCTCTCTCTCTCTCTCTCTCTCTCTCTCTCTCTCCTCTCTCTCTCTCTCTCTCTCTATATATATATATATATATATATATATATATATATATATATATATTCTATCAGTAAGGCTTGGAGATATTAACACTTGGGTCCATACTGCTAACTTTGCT
Source organism: Procambarus virginalis (assembly GCA_020271785.1). Lineage (NCBI taxonomy): Eukaryota > Metazoa > Arthropoda > Malacostraca > Decapoda > Cambaridae > Procambarus > Procambarus virginalis. The sequence goes on from WNGS01165751.1 coordinate 16,067,023, forward strand.
TTGCATGCTGTGTTGAAACACAATCTTAGACATAGAAGGAGAGGGAGAGAAGCCTAAAACCTCCTCAAACGAGAATTCATCCGGTATTTACGCTTTCCAGTTACGAAACCTGTAGATCGTTCATCAGTCATGGCGGATATATATATATATATATATATATATATATATATATATATATATATATATATATATATATATATATATATATATATATATATATTAAATAAGAAGTTTATAAGCTTGGAAACTTCACAACCCGAGGTTATTTTTGTTTTCAAAAACCTCGTAGTGCTTCAACAGCTTATACGTTCTTTTATCAAGGTAAAGAAAAGCCACCATGATTGTTGAAAGATGCACAGGTTTCGTAAGGGGGGTTAGGTGATGGTGAACCCTGGTGCTGGCTCTCAACGGGCCCACTATGCTAATGGTTCACACACCACACACACNCAAACACCAACAAAATTTAAAGTACTGAAATACGACACTCGTTCAAACTTTACTGAACAAATAAAGCAATTTACTTGTCACCCAAGTAAATACATTTACTTGTGTGACAAGCTCACTCAAGTAAACTGGTGGTTCATTTACCTTAGACTTTCAACTCAAAGAACACAGAAGCCGCAGGAGAGGAGCGTCAGCACCTTGTAGCTGACCCTCTGCCTGCTGACCCCTTGATCACACTGTTGCAATTGAAGCGTCAATTGCACCAAACGTCTGCAATCACTGGTATTAGCACCTCTGTTACTGTTTCAACTGCAACTATTAATAATATTGATACAAATACTACTACATCTAAATACAACGGTGACGTATATCTCAGCTACGTTTCTGCATTTCATTCTGATTGAGTTCGAGAATCAACATAACATCCACAGTTCACTAACATATTCTCGAAAGCCTCTGCAGTTTGGTTAGATCTTAACAAGCGTCCAGTGGCCAGATTCACGAAGCAGTTACGCAAGCACGTACGAACCTGTTCATCTTTTCTCAATCTTTGGCGGCTTTGTTTACAATTATTAGACAGTTAATGAGCTCCGAAGTACCTGGAGGCTGTTTATAACAATAACAACTGTTGATTGGGAAGTTTTCATGATTGTAAGCTGTTTAATAAATGTAACCAAAGCAGTCAAAGAATGGGGGAAAGATGTACACGTTCGTAAGTACTTGCGTAACTGCTTCCTGAATCTGACCTCATGGCCGTAGGCAATCACCAGTCCACGTGTCGTTAAGCTGCGCTCTATATATATCTCACAAGTTGTGATTAGATTGTAAGGAAATAGCGTTGCTTGGAACCTGTCTCTGGCGTGGACTGTCGTGACCCAAGCGCGTTTGAGTAGCGTTGGAACGCTTTCTTGATCCATGTGAACGGTTACAATACTCACCCAAGTACAAGAAGATTGACTAGACCACACACTAGAAGGTGAAGGGACGACGACGTTTCGGTCCGTCCTGGACCATTCTCAAGTCGATCGACTTGAGAATGGTCCAGGACGGACCGAGACGTCGTCGTCCCTTCACCTTCTAGTGTGTGGTCTGGTCAACTTACTTTAGCCACGTTGTTGCGACTCATCGCCTACAAGGAGATTAATCCCTTCGTGCTCATCTCATGACCATTTCACGATCTGAGGCTAAATTTGGACATTATTAACACGGACATTTCTCAGCAAATCTTGGGAATTAGCAGGTTTCAAATTAGTCAAAACATCCATGAAGGTAGGTGGCCCATTTGACAAATTAGATCACAACAACTGCAGTTGCTGATTTCTTGAGAAATTAGAACGTAATCCCGTGCAAATGTTCCAAAATATATTTTCTCTTCAGATACAAATAATCAGGATGTAACAGGGGGTCAAACAGGACCCGAGTATGCTAGTACACCACGCCAAGAGATTGTTGACAAGGGATCTGCTGGTCTATAGTGGAACACGAGTTTGTATTCAATTAGTTGAGTTTGATTTCATATTCCTCTTGAAACTGGTGGTCAATAGGGAGGTCTAGATGAAATATGCTTTGATGGAGGTGCTTAGTTCTGTTGTTGGTACCTCTGCGTAGTTCTGTAGTTCTGCGTGGCTGCTGCCTCTGCTGCAGGTGCGTACTGTGGCTGCTGCCTCTGCTGCAGGTGCGTACTGTGGCTGCTGCCTCTGCTGCAGGTGCGTACTGTGGCTGCTGCCTCTGCTGCAGGTGCGTACCGTGGCTGCTGCCTCTGCTGCAGGTGCGTACCGTGGCTGCTGACTCTGCTGCAGGTACGTACGGTGGCTGCTGCCTCTGCTGCAGGTGCGTACCGTGGCTGCTGCCTCTGCTGCAGGTACGTACCGTGGCTGCTGACTCTGCTGCAGGTACGTACCGTGGCTGCTGCCTCTGCTGCAGGTGCGTACCGTGGCTGCTGCCTCTGCTGCAGGTACGTACCGTGGCTGCTGACTCTGCTGCAGGTGCGTACCGTGGCTGCTGACTCTGCTGCAGGTGCGTACCGTGGCTGCTGACTCTGCTGCAGGTGCGTACCGTGGCTGCTGACTCTGCTGCAGGTGCGTACCGTGGCTGCTGACTCTGCTGCAGGTGCGTACCGTGGCTGCTGACTCTGCTGCAGGCTCTATGTATGATACACTACATGTTACCGAAACAGTTTATGGAGTAGCCAAGCTGTCCACGTCACCCCCCCCCCCACAAGGTGGGATGACACATGCCACCCCCCCCATCACCACCCACCCTCACCACCCACCCTCACCACCCACCCTCACCACCCACCCTCACCACCCACCATCACCACCCACCACCTCTAAAAGCACACATGTCACAAGAAAGAGTAAAAATAATAAGATTCCCTAAGGCCCAACCGGAGCGGCGAGTGGTAGATGCCATCTTGGGGGAGTGGAGATAATGGGGGGAATGTGGGGGGATGGGGTGAGGAAGGTGCACTGTAAACATGGGAAATGGGTGGTGGGAGGGAAGGAGAGAGGGGGGGGGTTTGGAAGGGGGAGGAGGGGTCAGGACGAGGCTGAAGGGGTTGCTTATAAAAATTCGCCACCTCGCCTCCTTGACACTTCCGGCGCAGCCTCTTCATCTAATCATCTCCTCGCCAGGCATCACCTTCTCCCGCCTTTCTCGAATTAAATGTGCCTGGGATATAAAAGACCATTTATACATTCCAGCCACAGCGGTTCTCCTCTTTGAGCGCGACCGACGCAAGGCTCAAAGTCCCCTCGCCGCCTTGTCAGTCTTTACGTTGCTCTAAGAACGACCTCATAGGCAATATATGTAAATCAAAATAAAAAACTTTGATGTGGCACTCACCCTTTGTGCATAGGAATCAGGGATTAGTAGGAGGCGTGGAGCCAGCGGCGAGACCTCCGTAATCTTCAAAATGGCACTGATAACTCCACGGGAAACTTGGTGAAATGCGGCCAGAGTGTCGTGAGGGGCGGGCCGGGCATGTGGGCGGGTCGGCCTGGTATGAGGGAGGGCCGGCCGGGTATGAGGGCCGGCCGGATAGATATGCGGTCCCGTTCGACCTGCCGCTCACATTATATTTCAATCTGCCAAGCTTTCTTGGCGAAGACCTTCCAAGCTTCCCATATTTTTCCCGCTCTAAACGACATCGCTGATGTACATGTTTCGCCTATAACACAAGAGGACAACCTGGCAATATATCGAGTGTTAAACTCGTCGTGTTAGCAGCGAAGTCGATCGAGCGCCTTGGTTCTGGACGTGGCGTAGCTCGGCCCGCCCCCAGACTCAAAGATCTGCACAAGTCTCCCCCTCTCCTCATAATATCCCGTTTTCTCTCACTGCCGCTGCTTCTGTGTTATTGTTTTTTGTGCAAAGTCACCAATATGCTTATTTTTTGTTTAATTAAAGCACACGTACTAATGCGTGCCTAGGAGCACAGGCACTAATGCGTGCCCAGGAGCACACGCACTAATGCGTGCCCAGAAGAACACGCACTAATGCGTGCCCAGAAGCACAGACAAGGAGGGATCAACTAGTCACAGATGCTTAACCATTTGGGCACCCAGCAGAAATTGGAAACCGGGTTGAAAATCAATTAACTAGTCGTGCTCCAGGGATAACTAGTAGGTTACCTTGAGGTTATCTTGAGATGATTTCGGGGCTTTAGTGTCCCCGCGGCCCGGTCCTCGACCAGGCCTCCACCCCCAGGAAGCAGCCCGTGACAGCTGACTAACACCCAGGTACCTATTTTTACTGCTAGGTAACAGGGGCATAGGGTGAAAGAAACTCTGCCCATTGTTTCTCTCCGGCGCCCGGGATCGAACCCGAGACCACAGGATCACAAGTCCAGCGTGCTGTCCGCTCGACCGACCGGCTCCCAGGTAAAGTAGAGTAAAAACAGGGTAAAGTAGGGTAAAAACAGGGTAAAGTAGGGGTAAAAACAGGGTAAAGTAGGGTAAAAACAGGGTAAAGTAGGGTAAAAACATGGTAAGTAGGGTAAAAACTTGACATATACCATAGGAGGAAAACTCTAAGGCTGCCAAAAGCTCTTGGCTTTATTACTCCACTTGTGCAAAAAAAAATGTAAATGTAAAAAGGTGTAAATTCTTGCAAACCCACTTTTCTTAACCATACAGTACTGTAGTATTGGATGACGGGTTACTGTAATTGTATACCACAGTTTACATTCATCAGGATTCATACACTATGACATTGGTTAAAGTCTTAGAGGATTATCCCATCACCTTGGGTTAATGTTTCTTGGTAACCTGTAGCGGGACTTACAACTCCGGGTGGCCTTGTATAAGGACCCAACAACTTTTGGGATACTTTTTTCTAAGAAACCAACAACTTAGGGAGTTTCTTTAATAAGGATCCAGCGGTGTTGAGAGACCTTTAATCAGAGTCCACCATCGTTGGGAGGGACCTCTTGGAACTACTCAACCATCTTGAGAGGTTATATTGAGATGATAACGGGGCTTAGCGTCCCCGCGGCCCGGTCCTCGACCACGGAGACGGTCGAGGTCGAGTACAAGACATCAGTAATCATGCTTACTAATTTTGGGTAAAAGGTTTGTCCGTGAATTAGAGCTTTGTATAAGAACCAACCAGAACTTCTGTGGGGTGAAAGTAGCAGAATTGCATGAACCGTCGTATTAAGGGTCAGGAACGCGTTAGGGCGTAAATAAGGGCTCTCCAGCTTCTGCTAACGATGTTCAAGGACTACGTAATGCATGATAAGGCTCAACAGGACAAAATAACCTGGTGAGTCTGGTGTAAGGTGGGCCAGACTCCCCTGGAGAAGTGGTGTAAGATGTTCTGGGGACGTTGTGTATGGGCCTAGGAACTCATGGAAATGTGATATATGACCCTAGGAGCCCCCTAGGAACGTGGTGTAAGAATCCAGGAGCCTTTGGGAACATGGTATATCAGCCTAGGAGCCCCTAAGAACGTGTTGTAGGCGTCCAAGAGCCTTTGGGAACGTGTTATATGACCCTAGGAGCCCCTAAGAACGTGGTGTAAGAGCCCAAGAGCCTTTGGGAACGTGTTATATGACCCTAGGAGCCCCTAAGAACGTGGTGTAAGAGCCCAAGAGCCTTTGGGAACGTGTTATATGACCCTAGGAGCCCCTAAGAACGTGGTGTAAGAGCCCATGAGCCTTTGGGAACGTGTTATATGACCCTAGGAGCCCCTAAGAACGTGGTATAAGGTCCCAGGCAACGTCTAAGACCCCCCCAGCACACACAAGAGTGCTCAGGGGCTACAAGATCGATGGCGTAGACAATGCCGATGATAGAAATGAGTAATTTGAATGCAAACGTAATTAACCAAGCGCGGTACCGGCCAACTTTAATAGCACTCCTTTGTCTTTCCCGCGATCTTGGTCAACGTTGGCGTCCAGGGCCAGGAGAGTGCTCCTCCATCAACGACACAGAGGTGGAAATCGTGAGGCCACACGACGTAGAGATGGTCTTAATGCTGTCGCGGTTCATCCCTGACTTTGGCTATGACGGTCCAAAGGACGAGGGGGAGGGATGCCTAAGATATTTTTTTTCCCCGAAGTCATTGACCGAATTTCAAATATTTCGCAATTTCGAGTCGTCTTTAATCTACACTCTGCGAGCGAAAACTTCCGAGACTCGCTAATGATCGAGCGAATAATGTTGATAATTCTTTCCTCGCCTCGGGCCATTTATTAGCCCAAACTCGTTAATGCGATTCCTTGCGATAAACCAGAAATATCGCGGATTAAAACGGGTCTCCGAGAAGGGGGGAAAAAACCTCCGCAAAAGACCCTCATTGTGGTTTTTAGAATTGACGAGAAGATAAGAGTGAGAGATGAGAGATGCGAGATGCAGCATCCCGGTGTTGGGAGGTGTTAGTGTGTCGAGGAGATAAAAGCGAGATACAGCATCCCGGCATTGTGAGGAGTTTGTGTGATGCTGCCATGTCATCTCCAATCCGGAACTAGACTCTACTGGCGAGAAAATTAAAGAACCTCAGAGTATGCAAATGTGAGCTCTTATCACTAAAAACGTAGATAGAAGTAGTGGAAGATGGGACAAAAGTGGAAGGAAGGTGAGGAGGGGAGGTGAAGGAAGAAGACAAGAGGGAAGAGTGAGGGGTCGCCGCGCTCTCTATATTTTTTCTGTTTCTTGATTTTTCCCTTGTTTTATGGGGATTTTTTTTTTAACTTATCGAGAAGAGGGAGGGAAGGAGGGGAGGAGGGGGGGAGGGAAGGAAGAATTAAGAAGGAGAGGGGGGGTGAAGGAAGAAGCAGCTACCATCACTGTCTGAAACAATATGGACACTTAGTGATTCATCACCACACAAGTCATCACCAGCTGCTTAAACAAAAAGAAATCTTGCAATACCGCTGTCCAAACTACCACCATTCTTCTCACAAGCACCATCACCAATAGCAACCACCACCACCACCACCACCACCACCACCACCACCACCACCACCATCACCACCAGTAGCAACCATCTTCACCGTACCACAATCACCACTAAAACCAACAATTATCAAGAGTATCTACCTTTTTTTCCTGAAGTGTCAGACATCAATAACAATTAATCCAAATCACGGTAACAATCTGGTTTCAATTAATGTTGAATTTACACATAGTGTAATTGTTAGTGATTGTTGATGGTTGAGTGTGTTATGTGACGCAGACAATCACATTCGCAGTCTGTAATACATTCTTGATTTCCTGGCTTCATTGATGGCCGGCGTTCGATCCCCGATGTTCCAACTGGTTAGGCACTATTCCTTCTTTCCGTCCCATCCCCAGCTCCTTGTCCTCATATCCCAGGTCCCTATTGTCATCCAAGCTTCTTGTCCTCATATCCCAGTTCCTTGTCCTCAGATCCCAGCTCCTTGTCCTCATATCCCAGCTCCTTGTCCTTAGATCTCAGTTCTTTGTCCTCATATCTCAGCTCGTCCTCAGATCCCAGCTCCTTGTCCTCATATCCCAGCTCCTTGTCCTCATATCCCAGCTCCCTGTTCTCATATCCCAGCTCCTTGTCCTCAAATCCCAGCTCCTTTCCTCAGATTCCAGCTCCTTGTCCTCATATCCCATCTCCTTGTCCTCATATCCCAGCTCCTTGTCCTCATATCCTATCTCCTTGTCCTCATATCCTAGCTCCTTGTCCTCATATCCCAGCTCCCTGTCCTCATATCCCAGCTCCTTGTCCTCATATCCCAGCTCCCTGTCCTCATATCCTAGCTCCTTGTCCTCATATCCCAGCTCCCTGTCCTCATATCCCAGCTCCTTGTCCTCATATCCCAGCTCCCTGTCCTCATATCCCAGCTCCTTGTCCTCAGATCCCAGCTCTATACATACCATGTTTTTTAATGTTTTAAAGACATATTGGTCCTCCAAGTCCGATTTTCATGACGTCTGGAATTAAATCGGGTGAGCGAGAACCGTAGAGTTTATCGTGAACTTTCCATGATATACTGGAGAGTTAAGTTGATATAAGAAGTTGATATAAGAAGATACACTGTTTTGCTGCCTATGTTAGCGGGTGACAGAAAGCCTTTATCTTTGGGCAAATATTTACTGAACTAAGACGCCCCATTCACGGTCTGGAACACATGCATGGGTCTTAAGAGCCCAGAAAAAGATGCTTACGTATTCATCTTAAAATTTTGATGAGATAACGTGTGGGTTTGGTAGCTTGAGCTGCCTCATCATTTTGTGTGTATTTATATCTCAATAAACTTATTTCAATTCAACCACATAAAGTGATTGTAGTGGTCTTTAAATGCTAATCTAACCTACATACATAAATACACAGACTTACGCCTGTCCTATATAAACTATGTTCAAGGTATCTTTTACATAGGGGCGTTAATGTTCATTTACTAAAGGTGAAATGCAATTCAGACTAGCTTACATGTCCTGTATACACGTACAGGACATGTAAGTCCTGTATGTGTCCATGTTATACATGTCCTGTATACACATACTATATGCATATACGTATACATTTATGTTTCTCGTACTTTGACAGGGTAAGACAGCTGCTATAGAAACTTGTTTGTTGTTAAGCACTTAACCTCTAAAGGTGATTAAGATGCTTTTACAAGCTCAGGTTATAGTTACATCACAAACATTGTATAACTGATGCATTACATATTCAATCTTGGATACAAGTCCAATATATCATCAAGTGTTCCAATATTCATATAGTATTTACAGAGCTCAGCATACCTCAGCCCAGGAGGGCGAAAGTCAGTCAATATGGGACATTCTACAATATAATGTTCAAGGGAGTCATGTTTTCACTGTGTGTTGGTGTGTGAGTGCATTCCATTTGTTTACTACTCTGAC
>WNGS01165751.1:16095059-16105288 GCA_020271785.1 Procambarus virginalis
GCGTATTGTATGGGGATACGGGCGTATTGTATGGGGATACGGGCGTATTGTATGGGGTTACGGGCGTATTGTATGGGGTTACGGCGTATTGTATGGGGTTACGGGGGTATTGTACTGGGGCTACGGGCGTCTTGTATGGGGTTACGGGCGTATTGTATGGGGTTACGGGCGTATTGTATGGGGCTACGGGCGTATTGTATGGGGATACGGGCGTATTGTATGGGGTTACGGCGTATTGTATGGGGCTACGGGCGTATTGTACGGGGCTACGGGCGTATTGTAGGGGGCTACGGGCGTATTTGTACGGGGCTACAGGGCGTATTGTATGGGGGCTACGGGCGTATTGTATGGGGATACGGGCGTATTGTATGGGGCTACGGGCGTATTGTATGGGGCTACGGGCGTTTTAGGAAATATTTATGTGTGGGTGTGAGGAGGGGAGGGTGTTGTGGAGAGGCGTGTGGGTGTGTGGTGTGTGGGCGTGTGGGGGCTGTGTGGGGTGTGGGCGGCTGGTGTGGGCGTGCACCAGAACCCCTACGGACGGCAACATACGGGGTCACCGTCCAGAGGTCCACTCCACTGGTGTAATTGGCCGGAGGATGACCTTACAATGAGCCTAATGGGTCAGGACGGACGGCCTCCTTCATGCCTCGGTGTCACACCCCCTCCCCCCCCCACCATACCACTCCCCCACCCCCCAAAATCCCCTCTGATTTATTCATCCCCAACCCCTCCCGCCCCCCGCCCTCCCTGCCCGGCGATAGTGTCGTCATTATTGACCTCCACTCCCCACGAGGTCATCACTACTTCCCCTTCAATCATTCTGGGTCATCCCGGCGGTGCGCGCTACATAACTACCCGAGCGTGTAAGACTACCTAATGTCGTCAGCAATTACTCGGTGTTGCATCCAACTACCCATACACCCTCCCCCCCCCCAACTACCCCACCGGGCCCCATCCACCCCCCCTTACGATCGTTTGTAATTTAAAGTAGTTTGTGGTTGTGTAGATGGAGGAGGGAACAGGTGGTAGTTAGTGGGACGAACGAATGGTGTAATTGGTCACGTACACCATTGTGGAGGGTGAAGAAAAAAGGGTGTGTGGGAGTGTGTGTGTGTGTGTGTGTGTGTGTGTGTGGGGTGTGTGTGTGCTGTGTGTGTGTTGTGTTGTGTGTGTGTGCTCTGTGTACTTACTATTTGCTTGCAGGATCAAGCATTGCCTCTTGGATCCCGCCTTTCCAGACCATCGGTTGTTTACCGAAATGACTCCTGTCCCATTCCCTATCTACCTAGTCTTAAAAGTAGGAATAGTATTTGCTTCCACAACCTGTTCCCCAGTGCATTCCATTTTTTCCACTACCCTCACGCTAAAAGAAAAAACTTCCTAAATTTTCTGTGACTCATCTGAGTTCCAGTTTCACCCATGTCCCATCGTTCTGTTATTATTACGTATAAACATTTCATCTATTTCCACTGTCATTCCCCTGAGTATTTATATGTCCCTATATATCTCCTCTCTCCCTTCTTTTCTCTAGTGTCGTAAGGTCAGTTCCTTCAGTGCTCTTATATTCCCAATCCCTCGTAACTGTGGGACACGCCTCGTCGCAAACCCCTGACCCTTCTCCAGTTTCCTTATGTAGTTTTGGGGGGGGGGGGGATCCATGATGGCGCGGCATATCTAAGACGGTTCTCACGTATGAAGTGTAAAGCGCCCTAAAAGCCTCCATACTTAGGTTTTCGGAATGATGTTCTAAGTTTCGCCAGTGTAGAGTACACTCCTGTCGTTATCCTATTTATATGTTGACCAGGAGGTTGGATTAAGTGTCACATCAATACCAGACTCTTATCGAAATAGTACAGTAGGGCTGTGTGCCACTGTGTGTTGTGTGTGTGTGTGATGTGTGGGTGTGTGTGTGTGTGTGTGTGTGTGTGTGTGGTGTGGTGTGTGTGTTTGTGGTGTGTGTGTGTGTGTGGTTTAACACCTAGTTGTACTCACTGTGTGCTTGCGGGGGTTGAGCTCGGCTCTTTGGTCCCGCTCTCAACCTTCAATCAACACGTGTACAGTTCTGAGCCTAATTGGCTCTATTTAATCTACATTTGAAACTGTTGTTATGGAGTCCGCATCCACCACATAGCTTCCTAAGTCATTCCCAGTTGTCAACCACTCTGACACTAAAAAAGTTCTTTTCTAATACTCTGTGGCTCATTTGGGCACTTCAGCTTCCACTGTGTCCCCTAGTGGCGGTGCCCCTTGTGTTAAAAGCCTGTCTTTATCAACCTGTATACCCTGTGGTGTTGTGTGTGTGTGTGTGTGTGGGTGTGTGTGTGTGTGTGTGTGTGTTTGTGTTGTGTGTGTGTGTGTTACTCACTAGTTGTACTCACCTGTTGTGTTGCGGGGGTTGGGAAAAAAAAAGGGGGGGGGGTGGGATTTGGCTCTTTGGTCCCGCCTCTCAACCGTCAATCAACAGGTGTACAGTTTTCCTGAGCTATGGGCTCTATCATATCTACACTTGAAACTCTGTGTGTGTGTGTGTGTGTGTGTGTGTGTGGTGTGTGTGTGTGTGTGTGTGTGTGTGTGTGTTGTGTGGGTGTGTGTGGTGTGTGTGTGTTGTAACCCACAGGGCAGACCTGGCTCTTATACTCCGCCTAACCTAAAAATTATCCAATGTATGTTCCCTCTTTTATATCTAATACATATATTACTCTCTAACCACACAAACACACACACACACACCACACACACACAACCCACACACACAACACAGTTTCAAGTGTCGATATGACTAGAGACCCAATAGGCTCAGGAAACTGTACACCTGTTGTTGACGGTTGAGAGCGGGGACCAAAGAGCCAGAGCTCAACCCCCGCATAGCACAACGAGGTGAGTATGACAACACACAAACACAACCACCTACACACACATCACACACACACACACACACACACACCACACACACACACACACACAACCACACACAAACAACACCCACATAGAGGAAGCAGCCCGTACCAGCTGGTCTAAACTCCCAGGTGCCTATTACTGCTAGGTAACAAGGAGTATCAGGATAAAAGAAATTTTTCCAATTTGTTTCCACCTCCGCCGAGTATCGAACCGGTTCATTAGGACTACGACCCCCCCAGCGCTATCTACTCAGCCGCGAGGTCCGATGACTGGAGAGAGAGAGAGAGAGAGAGAGAGAGAGAGAGGAGAGAGAGAGAGAGAGAGAGAGAGAGAGAGGCGGAGAGAGATCTTTAGTGCCGTTGATCCCACTCATCTTACTGTGGTATGATCCTCTTCAAATGCACATTTTTTCTTTGATTTACACAATGGGTCGAGTGGCCCACGAGGTGTGAACACCACCATGCCAGCGGTGGTCCCACCCAACTAACAGTCTCCCGTCAACCTAATCACCCCTCCCCCCAAATAAATCACAGCACCAACAGCAAAGAGTTCCGGTAACCACGGCAGAAAACACAATATTTGCGTAACGCCTGTTGAGACCGTTGGCGATCGCTGATAAAAACGTCAAATAGCAAATGCCGAATTTGATAACTATCAGAATTTTTTTTTAGCCCACTGATACCTGGGGGTGGTGAATTGTTTAGGCTAGACTGTTTGCGTAAATGATAATCATGAAGGACATTAAGTGGAACAATCACGAATCCTGTATATCGCCTTCACAGACTCTATAAATCCACGTCATTCAATTAACAATCACGAAGGAACATGCCAGAAGGTAAAACACTCCGGATGAAAAACAAAAGGCAATTAATCGCCACGAGAGAACAGGGGAAATAACAATCACGCGTTGAGACACTCTGGAAGAAAAAGAAGCCATCACAGCGAAGCCTAGTGGACCAACCAACAATCACCGCGATTGTACCAGTTAACGGTCAATAGTTAGTTATAGGTAGAAGACCCTTATTCATCCTTCTTTTTCCCCCTCTATCATCTTTCCCCTGTCCCCCCCCCTTTCACCCCGCCCCCACTTCCCCCACCCTTGCCCCCCCCCCCCCAAAAAATGCCAATTTGTGACCCAAAATGGAATTGACGCAAGTGGAATTTTTGGGGAGTTATTTTTTCACTTTTTGTTTTTGTGGTTTTGTGGAAAAATGTAAAGTTTGTGATTACTCTGATTTTTCCCTGATTTTTTTATATATAATGGAATGACGGGATTTTGATTTTGTTTGTTTGCTTTCTAAAATATAATTTTATTCCCTTTTTTCTCTCTCTCTCTCTTCTCTCTCTCTCTCTTCTATCTTCCTCTCTCTCTCTTCTCTCTCTTCTCTCTCTCTCTCTCTTCATCATCCTCTCTCTCTGGACATAAAGCGCAAAGAATGAAAAGTATTAGGAAGATGGCGATCATTAGGCTAAGAGGAGAATGATGAGAGGAACACACGAGGAGGAGGAAAGGAGAAGGGAAGGATGGGAGGGGGGGAATGGAGGGCGGAGGGGTGGGGACTTGGCACCGGGAAGGGCTGGGAAGGAGGGGAGAGTGGGTGGGGAGAGGAGGAGAGAGGGAGGAGAGAGGGAGGGAGGTGAGGGGAGAGAGGGAGGGAGAGGGGGGGGGAGAGTGAGGTCAGGAGAGGAGATTTGGAGGGAGGGGCGAGGGAGGAGTGAGGGAGAGGGAGGAGAGAGGGAGGGGAGAAGTGAGTGGGGAGAAGCCTGGATGAGGCCACATTTACAATAGAACAAGCAGTGTGAGTAATCAATTTCACGTTTCTCTCACTCTCCTCTCCTTTTCTATCCACTCAACTGTGTCTCTCTTCCCCCCTATTCGGGCACTTTTCTCATCATTTCTCTCTTCGTTACATCTCACCAAACATAAATTGAAGATACAAAAACAAGAGGAAAATAAATAAAAATGTGTAGACGATAATTGCAAAAAAACAAAAATAAAATATTCAGGAAGTATACATAGAACAATTATAAACCACTTGTATTAAAGCCACTAATGCGAAAACAATAAGTATAAAACCATCATCAAGTTATATAAACGCCCGGAATATGTAGAAATAGAAATAATAGTCGCAGCAAACAACAATAATAACTTGAAGGATTAAAACACACACGTGTGTATATGTGAAATTATGTAAGGAATTACACCAATTCTTTCACACTCTCCTGAGTGCTTTGTCAAGTCTGAGTGTGTGGTTAAGACCAGACTTACATCTCGACGTCTAATGAGGCTGTTATCAATTGTTATGTTTAGATTCAGTAGAAGACATTACTGCTGGTATATCGCAAGGCGGGAGTAGGGTTGACCTGGTCAGGTCAAGGGATAAGAGGCTGAGGTTAAACTGTAACCTGGTCAAGGACCCAGGTTAACAGCTTAATTAGACGCTGAGATGTTAGTCTGGTCCTAATCACACATTCAGACCTGCACAAAAGCACTCAGGAGGGTGTGAAAGACTTGGTGTAAATTCCTTTACATAAATTTCACATATACACAATTGTGGGTTTTTATCCTATTTTATTATGTCTGTGAGAAGACATTACCATTAATTAATAATAATTAGACAATTAACACATTGTATATAATGTAATATAACGACAGTAAACAAAAACACTTCAGGAAGTATAAACAACAGGAGGTAAACAAAAATACAACAGGAGGTAAACAACAGGAACGGTAAACAAAACACTTCAGGAAGTACTAAAACAGACCGGAGGTAAAACAAAACACTTCAGGAAGTATAAACAACAGGAGGTAAACAAAAATACAACAGGAGGTAAACAAAAATACAACAGGAGGTAAACAAAAATACAACAGGAGGTAAACAAAAATACAACAGGAGGTAAACAAAACACTTCAGGAGTATAAACAACAGAGAGGTAAACAAACAACTTCAGGAAGTATAAACAAGGAGGTAAACAAAACACTAAGGAAGTATAAACAACAGGAGGTAAACAAAACACTCCATGAAGTACAAACAACAGTAAGTAAACAAAACATACTCGACCGTATTTAGGCTCCAATATGATGCAACACCTAATGGTTCCACGAATTTTTTTGCTTTAACCTAAAATTTCATTTTATATTTTAGGTTTGAACTCTCGTCAATTTATTTTTAATCCTGAAACAAAGATAATAAAAAAAAGTATTCAAAAAAAACAGTCTGGCGAGGCAGAAAGGTGTTGCGCAAGTATCGACAATAGATGGAATAACCCGACTTCTTCCAGTTATAAAACGCCGGTATCCTCGCCTCCTCCATCGACAGCAAAGACCCTACACTTAATAATCAAATTTATCCCGATCGGATGAGTAAGATTCGAACCCAAAATCCCAGGAATCGGGGAGGAAAATTAAGCCACTGAGCCAGAGGGGGAAATGTGGGGAAGGAGGAAAAAGCCAGGAAGAGAGGTCTTTGTTCAGGGTGATAATGGTGGATGGTAATGTGTCTGTCTGCTATGTGGCTTGTGTTTTAGGGTCTGATCGGCGTTTAGTATTAATTTCTTTTGTTATGGAACTTTTGTTAATTGTTACTAAGCGTAAGACTGTTTGTGGATGTTTAGTTCTGAATGTTGGGGTAAACTGTGTTGTCTTTAATCCCCGCCACGGTAATAATTCCCCCCCCACCCCCACCCCACAACCGATTGGACTCTCCAGCAAGTAATTTTCCCTATTGTTAAAATGTAATCCCTGTAATTAGATATTCTTTTTCAATGCGTGCTTGAAGTTATTCCCCCCTAAACATCCCCCATTCCCCTCGTCTCAAACAGCCATACTCTTGAGTTCTTACCACACTTCCCTCTACGGTCACATCAGTAAATTTCGTATTATCACCAACTTTCTCCCCCCAGTAAGAGATTCCCTCTAAAGAACATGGCAGTGTACTTACACCGCCAGTTGTAGACACAACCAGTGTTGTGCGCCATAGCACAACAAATTGCCCCCCCAATCACCCTTAAAAACACAAACCCATTTCCCCGCCTCTCTCGAGCGGAAGAGAGTAGGAAGAGAGAGAGTAGAGAAGAGCGGACGTTAGAGAGAGAAAGTAGAAGAGAGAGAGAGCAGAGTAGAGAGAGAGAAGAGAGACCCCTCTCTTCCATCTTGACACCTCTTTCCCCTGACAGCTAATTATCTTACCCTACTCGATCCCAACACCATACTTCTTCATCTTTTTCACCAGATTCTTCCTATCTTTGACCATTTCTCTCCCCACGCTGCAAAAACGAAGTATTTTCCCCCATCAGCACTGGATTATCTCTCCGCATTAACCGGAATTTCCCCCTCATCACTGAGAGAAATTTCCTTCCTCTGCGTGGTTGTAGTTCCCTCCCTCCCCCACCACCCACCGACCCTGGTGTTGAACAGTGCCTGGTGTTCAACAGTGCCTGGTGTTCAACAGTACCTGGTGTTCAACAGTACCTGGTGTTCAACAGTACCTGGTGTTCAACAGTACCTGGTGTTGAACAGTACCTGGTGTTCAACAGTACCTGGTGTTGAACAGTCCATGGTGTTCAACAGTCCCTGGTGTTCAACAGTACCTGGTGTTCAACAGTACCTGGTGTTGAACAGTACCTGGTGTTCAACAGTACCTGGTGTTCAACAGTACCTGGTGTTCAACAGTACCTGGTGTTCAACAGTACCTGGTGTTCAACAGTCCATGGTGTTCAACAGTACCTGGTGTTCAACAGTACCTGGTGTTCAACAGTACCTGGTGTTCAACAGTACCTGGTGTTGAACAGTACCTGGTGTTCAACAGTCCATGGTGTTGAACAGTACCTGGTGTTCAACAGTACCTGGTGTTCAACAGTACCTGGTGTTCAACAGTACCTGGTGTTCAACAGTACCTGGTGTTCAACAGTCCATGGTGTTCAACAGTACCTGGTGTTCAACAGTCCCTGGTGTTCAACAGTCCCTGGTGTTGAACAGTACCTGGTGTTCAACAGTACCTGGTGTTGAACAGTACCTGGTGTTGAACAGTCCCTGGTGTTGAACAGTACCTGGTGTTGAACAGTACCTGGTGTTGAACAGTACCTGGTGTTGAACAGTACCTGGTGTTGAACAGTACCTGGTGTTGAACAGTACCTGGTGTTCAACAGTACCTGGTGTTCAACAGTACCTGGTGTTGAACAGTACCTGGTGTTCAACAGTACCTGGTGTTCAACAGTCCCTGGTGTTCAACAGTACCTGGTGTTGAACAGTACCTGGTGTTGAACAGTACCTGGTGTTGAACAGTCCCTGGTGTTGAACAGTACCTGGTGTTGAACAGTACCTGGTGTTGAACAGTACCTGGTGTTGAACAGTACCTGGTGTTGAACAGTACCTGGTGTTCAACAGTACCTGGTGTTCAACAGTACCTGGTGTTCAACAGTCCCTGGTGTTGAACAGTACCTGGTGTTCAACAGTCCCTGGTGTTCAACAGTACCTGGTGTTCAACAGTCCATGGTGTTCAACAGTCCCTGGTGTTCAACAGTACCTGGTGTTCAACAGTCCCTGGTGTTCAACAGTCCCTGGTGTTCAACAGTACCTGGTGTTCAACAGTACCTGGTGTTCAACAGTCCATGGTGTTCAACAGTCCCTGGTGTTCAACAGTACCTGGTGTTCAACAGTCCCTGGTGTTGAACACTCATCTGTTAGATTCCCATCTCTTCATTATATCACTTCAATTTCAATCACAGTACTGTTAAAGGTCTTCGGTTCTCAGATATTTTTGCCTTGAATGTCTTCGTAATCAATCAATAAATAGATGTAGTGATCTGTTACTGTTATATAAAGGGAAACTTCAGTAATCTTGAAACACAATTATATGTGTAAAAGGAATTCCATAGTTCTCTTGTCTCTGTTTCTCTCTCAATCAATTAATAGAGAGTACCACCTCTGGCTGCGTTTGCAGGGACCCTCGGCCTCGAAGAAGAGATTGATTGTTGCCGCCGGAGACGGCTTGTTTATTGTGCACCCCATACTCATCCTGCGAGCGGTAGCGCAAAAAAGCATTACAGAGTGCACGAAAGGTCTTTATCAGACCTCAACGGAGATTATTACATTAACAAATACATTCATCCTTCACACCTTATAATTATAATATCAGCTAGTTACAGAGAATGTTCCAGTTCCATGTATTTACAGGTAATCATTATACATTAATGGCAGGTCTTGTTTCTAATACATAATTAAGTTGTGAAGATATTACCGAGTCGTAGGGAAGCCGCTGTTTGTTATTATTAGTCTTCACAATACACTACTTGAACAAATCCACAAGGGCCGTGACCAGGGTTCGAACCTACGCCCAAGAGCATCCCAGACGCTGCCCCCCCCCCCTTGTGGATTTGTTCATTGATACATCACGCTATTGTGATTTCTGCAATACACTACTTGTTTCTTAATCTCATATGTCGTTTATCTACTGGACGCGAAACATGAATACTGTGCAAGGGTTCAGATATTTTATTATTGGTAAGTAGATGGTTTGCTATTTCATACAGCGTGAGTTTACATTTCTCTCTAAATGACTCAATTTGATTACAGTCCAAGATATAGTGTTCGAGTGTGTGTCCCTGTCTTTGTCCACACACTTTACTTCACTTAGATCCCTATACAAGCCGAACTGCCAGAGATACCTGTATCCAAGTCTTATTCGAGCTGTGACAACGTCTGCTAGTCTGATGATTTTGTTACTTGCCCCATACACATGTTGGGTAAAATATGTCTAAGACATACACATGTTTTACAGAGAAAAGGATAGGTAACATCCTGGGAAGCCGTGTTATTGTTGTTTTAGATTTAGCTACTCAGAATGACATATCGATGTAGCACGGGCTATGGTGATCCCGTAATGGGGAACTTTGATTGATTGATTGATGAAGATTAAGCCATCCAAGAGGTGGCAAGACATGAATAGCCCATGCCACCTGACAAAAGAAAAAACAGATATCTCTCTCTCTCTCTCTCTCTCTCTCTCTCTCTCTCTCTCTCTCTCTCTCTCTCTCTCTCTCTCTCGTCGTCGTCACCACCTCATGGCCGCCTCGGGACCCAGGAAAAAGGTGTTAATGTGATAATTTTGGTGGAGTTTATGTGGGTGATGGAGACAGTGGCGGCGGTGTGGGGGGACGGGAGAGGGCATGGGAGGGGGAATGGCTCCTCTCTCTAGAAGGAATGGAGAGGAAAAGAGGCGCTCAACTAACAGTACTCACGTAATAGTGACTACAGGGGAGTAAAGTCTAGCTCTTGAGGCCCGGCTACTAGCCTCGTTGTTCCTGCTTCGGTGTGTTGGCGAGGGAAA
>WNGS01165751.1:16106288-16116802 GCA_020271785.1 Procambarus virginalis
CACACACACACACACACACACACACACACAACACACCACACTACCGGTTGATTGACAGTTGAGAGGCGGGACCAAAGAGCCAAAAGCTCAACCCCCGCAAGCACAAATAGGTGAGTACAAATAGGTGAGTACACACACACACAACACGGAAATTAGTGATAATGAACAAATGAAACCTACACAGGGATTTCCCTTCTTGAAGGGAAACTTTTAAGGGAAAAAATAATTTCCCTTCAGGTTGATCCCCCTCCTCTCCCCCCCCCTTAAGGGTGCTCCCCCCTCTCCGTCCTCCTGTTGGCGTAGACAGGACTTGGGCCGAGTAGGTATTAATATTTCTGAAGGTGGTAATGGAGCAAGCGAACATGGTGTTGAAGCTCTCTCCTGGGAGAGAGAGAGAGAGAACTCTACCAGGCTTTTTCTCGGCCACACTGTGTTGTTTTGTGGCCAGGAATAATAGGCCGCTCCCGTAGCCTACAGTAACAGTGCCACAAGGGACAGTGCCACAATAAAACACTCTTCGTGATCTACGTAAAGTTACGACAAACTGATAGTTCATACATATTATACATTTAAATACAATTGAATACAGTCTCTTATCTTGAAATGATTTCGGGGCTTTTTAGTGTCCCCGCGGCCCGGTCCTCGACCAGGCCTCCACCCCCAGGAAGCAGCCCGTGACAGCTGACTAACACCCAGGTACCTATTTTACTGCTAGGTATCAGGGCCATAGGGTGAAAGAAACTCTGCCCATTGTTTCTCGCCGGCGCCTGGGATCGAACCCAGGACCACAGGATCACAAGTCCAGCGTGCTGTCCGCTCGGCCGACGGCTCCCTGCAACCGTCTCGGTGCAAACTTCTGCACCTTCTCAAGCTTCTTCATGTTTGTTTTTTACATGAGGGGCTCCAGGAAGGTTCGGCGTACTCTAAGACTGGCCTCACATAGGCCGTATACAGTGATGTAAAACCTCATTATTCATGTTTCTGAATGATGTCCTGACTTTTGCCATGCGGCTGACGTTATTCTATTTATATATGTGCCTCTGGACTCAGGTTTGGTGTTACGTCCACTCACAGGTCTTTTTCTCTCTGGACGTTATAGGGAGGTAGTTTCCCTTCATCGTGAACTGGCCATTCGTTCTCCTGATCCCCATTTCTCGCGTCTTGCAGTTGGTTGGTGTGAGTGTGTGTGGGGGGGGGGGGTGTCCACACGAATAACCTGGTCATCGGGTAATCTGGTCACTCAAGATAACCAAGATAACCGGGGAGTTCACTAACGATTCCGTAAATGCGAGCGTACATTCTGCTGCCCTTGTGTGCGTGCGTGTTGTGTGCGTGCGCGTCTTTGTGTGCGTGCGTGTCCTTATGTGCGTGTCCTTGTGTGCGTGCGTGTCCTTAAGTAATTACCTAAGTGTAGTTACAGGATGAGAGTACGCTCGTGGTGTCCCGTCTTCCCAGCACTCTTTGTAATTACAAAGTGCGTTCCTTGTGTTTGTGTGGTCCTTGTGTGCGTGTGTCCCGTGTTTGTGGCAGTCCTTGTGTATGTGTCATTGCATGCGTGCGTGGTTTGTGTGTGTCCTTGTATGCGTGCGTGTGTTTGTGTGTGTTCGTGCGTGTCCTTGCGTGCGTGCGTGTCCTATCACAGTCATGTGGTAGAGGAGCCGGCAAGAAGAGGGTCGAGAACAAGGACACGGGGGTGCAGGGAAGGGAAGCAGAGCAGAGAAAAGGTGCAAACACCAGAGCACCAAGGAAGAAGAAGACAAACAACAGAAAAAGGAAGAGAAATTAGGAGCTGGGAAGGAACAGAAAGGAAAAGAGGAACACACGTACAGTTCGTGATCTACGCCACTATACGCCAACCCATCACCATGCCCCCCACCTGTCAATCACGCCCCCTCCCCCCCACTTGCGTCACCCCCCCCCTGCGTCACCCCCCCCCCTGCGTCACCCCCCCCCCCTGCGTCACCGCACCGTCCACTCACACTTGTAAAGACACCATTCCTTCTCACACTATCGATTTAATCACCCTCGTCACCATCATCTTCTCTCCACATAATTCCCCCCCCCCCCACCCACAAGGACAGCTGAAGAATGTAACGCACAATCCTGATTGTATTAAATGCTAAACAAGGCAAAAATGCGTCCGACGCACGGCGTAATGGACGTGTGTCAATTTGGCGCCAATGGTGCGTGAATGCCTTCACTACGCAAACGGAATACGCACCATACGCCATCGCAAGCCTGCGCTCATTCTTTTGTTTCTGTCATTTGATTGTTGTATTTGTTTGTTATGTCCTGCTTGTATTGGTAGGTAAGAATGAGTTGAAATATGTTTTTTTAATGAGTTGAAAAAGTTGGGCATATTATATCTGTTTGTGATTAGGGAAAGAATGTGGTTGTGTTAAGCGTTTTCCTTTCAGTGGTTTGTGATTATTTCTGGTTTAAATATTCTTATCTTGATGTTTATCGTATTTTTTTTGGTTTTAACAAACCCGTTGATGGTTTTTGGGTTGTGTCTTTGTATTGTTTTGTGAGGTGGGCTGAGTCGAAACCTCTACATCTCCATACACCTCACACTTCTTAGTCACTGTTATCGTTCTCTCACTGTTATCATTCTCTCAGCTCCACTGTTATCATTCTCTACTCTCAGGAGGAACAGTAGAGCTATACGATATCATACGAGATGATAGCCAGGCCATAGGCAGCCAGGCCACAGCCAGGCCACAGCCAGGCCACAGCCAGGCCACAGCGAGGCCACAGCGAGGCCACAGCCAGGCCACAGCGAGGCCACAGCGAGGCCACAGCGAGGCCACAGTCAGGCCACAGCCCGGCCACAGCCAGGCCACAGCGAGGCCACAGTCAGGCCATAGCCAGGCCACAGCGAGGCCACAGCGAGGCCATAGCCAGGCCACAGCGAGGCCACAGCCAGGCCACAGCGAGGCCACAGCCAGGCCACAGCGAGGCCACAGCGAGGCCATAGCCAGGCCACAGCGAGGCCACAGCGAGGCCATAGCCAGGCCACAGCGAGGCCACAGCGAGGCCATAGCCAGGCCACAGCGAGGCCACAGCCAGACCACAGCGAGGCCACAGCGAGGCCATAGCCAGGCCACAGCCAGGCCACATAGTGAGCCAACATGCCAACATGCCGGGTGGTCGCAAGCGGCAGGTGGCCGCAATATGGGGAGCACCACACAATGTATCCTGTTACCCTCTACCAGATGAGGTGTATGAGTGAGGGTAGGTGAGGGAGGGGAGAGGAGAGTGAGGGAGAACACCGAGGGAGAGAGGAGAGTGAGGGAGAGATGGAGAGAATTCTCAATTCTACTCAAATGTAATTTTCCCCCAAAGATTGTCAGAAAAAAAGTTTTTTAATATTTTCAAATTTTGTTTATTTTTTAGGTCAAATCACCAACCATTTCAGACCTGTTGTAGTGAACTTTTCGTCTCTCTAAACCTATACAAAGTTTATCTAATACAAAGTTCAAAGTTCAAGTTATTCAAATGACACCTAAAGCAAGATGGCGACTTTTGTATTAATTATTCTGAAAGTTTCTTCTACAGGTGTGTCAGGTGGAACCATACAGGTGTGTCAGGAGGGACCAAACAGGTATGTCAGGAGGGACCATATAGGTGTGTCAGGAGGGACCATACAGGTGTGTCAGATGGAACCATACAGGTGTGTCAGGAGGGACCAAACAAGTATGTCAGGAGGGACCATACAGGTGTGTCAGATGGAACCATACAGGTGTGTCACGTGGGACTAAACAGGTGTGTCAGATGGAACCATACAGGTGTGTAGACTTACCCAGTGGTGAAGATCAGAAACCTCTGATCTTCACCACCAACGAGGGCCCCTTGCCTGTCACAGCAAAGGGGCCCGGGCCACACACACCAAGGGGCCCCGGGCCACACACACAGCAAAGGGGCCCGGGCCACACACACCAAGGGGCCCACCATGCAGCAGCAGGGCCCTCAGCACACCGCCCATTTCCCCCTTGCAGCGTAAAATGCAGGATTATAGCCTGAATGACGAGGATGAATGAGGGCCAAAATTAAATACGAATTAAAACGTGGAGTCGGTCCGTGTTTTCAATAGCACTTTCCGGGAGGGTAAAATGGACTCCAAATGGATGGGAGGGGAGTGTGAGTCCCTCCATTGTCTAGTGGTAATATAATCCTCAGTAGGGATGGTCGGCAGCTATGATACCAGCGGCTGCCTTCCAACAGGTGAGCTCTCTCTCCTTTCTTCCTTCTCTGTGAGCTCTCTCTCCTTTCTTCCTTCTCTGTGAGCTCTCTCTCCTTTCTTCCTTCTCTGCTACCTTTATTTCCTCATTTATTCTCCCAGTCTCTTCCAAATTCTTTCTGTTTCTCTCCCTTTCTGTTAAACTCACTCACTCACTCTGTTGCTTAAATTGGCTGCCTGTCTGTTCTCTCTGCTCTTATTTTTATCGCTTCTTTTCTATCTCCCCCTATTCCATCTGCCCCCTTTCCCTTTTCCTCTCTTCCAGGGTGTGGGGCTGCCCACGGTAAACTCTACAAGCCTCACGTTAATGGAAATTCCTTTTCTGTCAAGAATATTATCAATGGGAGCCGGTCGGCCGAGCGGACAGCACATTGGACTTGTGATCCTGTGGTCCCGGGGTTCGATCCCGGGCGCCGGAGAGAAACAATGGACAGAGTTTCTTTCACCCTATGCCCCTGTTACCTAGCAGTAAATAGGTACCTGGATGTTAGTCAGCTGTCACGGGCTGCTTCCTGGGGGTGGAGGCCTGGTCGAGGACCGGGCCGCGGGGACATTAAAGCCCCGAAATCATCTCAAGATAACCTCAAGATATGGCCAATAGCCAGCCATCTTGGTCGCTCGCGAGGCGGGGTTTTCAAACTGGGGTTTTCTCTAGTTTGTGTATATGCCAAAGGTTGCTAGAGCGTGTATATGTTTTCAGTTTGCTCTAGACACTAGAGCAACTTTGTAATATACATAAACACTATATCGAGCCCCAGTTTCAGAACCCCTGCTGTAAGGGCTATTGTTCCTCTGTCAGCTAACGTTGTGAAAACCCTACAGCGCTTGAGGGCCGACTGTGATCAACTATTAAAAGTTGTTCATTCTCACGTGGAGCGGACGATGATGTTCAACGCACCGGCTGTAACTTACTGTACCCGGAGTGTCGCCAGCTGTTGCTGTACCTTTAGCCTTGTTTCCTCAATATCTAAACCAAAAACACAATCACATTCATTCAGTACAAGTCGGGGGAAAGTATGCACAAAGGTCCTTATACCAGAAGATTGTTCGTTGAGGCTTTTTGGCGGGGAATTCTTGGCGGGAAAATTCAAATTTCAAAATATCTTTATAGCATTTAAATCAGCCTGTTAAGTTTCCAACCGATTTCAACGAAACTTTCACACAAAGTACATCATAGCAGACGATACAATACTAGGAATTTGTTGATCTAAATTTCATATATTTACTGCATCACATATTTCTTTAATAATTTTGTCTCACTTATTAATTATTGTAATGAATTTAAAACACACTGATATTGACAGGAACACATCAGATCTTACCAATACTAAACAAACCACCTTTGTGATATTTGTTCGAAAATCAAGCTTTAAGTTTATTCAGTAGTGTTAAAATATAATGCGTTAAAAAGTAAGTATATTTGACATGTTGAAGTATGATTAATTCATACAATCATACTCGTATGATTAGAAGCTGAGGATGACTTCCTAGAGAGTTTGTGATGAAACCAGCGAAGGTCAACTGGACAGTGAAGGGTCAGATAAGGTCACAGAGGATCAGATAAGGTCACAGAGGATCAGATAAGGTCACACAGGATCAGATAAGGTCACAGAGGATTAGATAAGGTCACGCAGGATCAGATAAGGTCACAGAGGATCAGATAAGGTCACAGAGGATCAGATAAGGTCACACAGGATCAGATAAGGTCACAGAGGATCAGATAAGGTCACCCAGGATCAGATAAGGTCACACAGGATCAGATAAGGTCACATAGGATCAGATAAGGTCACAGAGGATCAGATAAGGTCACACAGGATCAGATAAGGTCACACAGGATCAGATAAGGTCACACAGGATCACATAAGGTCACACAGGATCAGATAAGGTCACACAGGATCAGATAAGGTCACACAGGATCAGATAAGGTCACACAGGATCAGATAAGGTCACACAGGATCAGATAAGGTCACCAGGATCAGATAAGGTCACACAGGATTCAGATAAGGTCACAGAGGATCAGATAAGGTCACAGAGGATCAGATAAGTCACAGAGGATGAGATAAGGTCCAGAGGATCAGATAAGGTCACAGAGGATCAGATAAGGTCACACAGGCCAATAAGGCCACAGAGGATCAGATAAGGTCACATAGGATCAGATAAGGTCACAGAGGATCAGATAAGGTCCACAGAGGATCAGAGAAGGTCACACAGGATCAGATAAGTCACACAGGATCAGATAAGGTCACACAGGATCAGATAGGTCCACAGGATCAGATAAGGTCACAGAGATCAGATAATTTCACACAGGATCAGATAAGGTCACATAGAATCATATAAGGTCACACAGGATCAGATAAGATCACACAGGATCAGATAAGATCACAGAGGATGAGATAAGGTCACAGAGGATCAATAAGGTCAAGGTCACCGTGACGTACCTGCACATGACCTCGTGGGTGAGGGAACTCTGCACATTTCCGGGTTCTTGTCCTGACCTTCATACACAATAGCCTGAGGACGGAGGAAAAACAAATTAATTAACATTTACAAATTATTTGAACTATTTGGATTATTTTCGATTATGTCAGATTATTCTTGATTAAAGACATTTTTCGATTATTTCAGGGTATTTTTTTGTACTTAACGTTAATGGCAAATAATTGTAATGTTGATTTTTTTTATATTAGGGTAAATATGGAAATAATTGCAAGAACTCAATGGAGAAAAGCAGTGTGCAGGAAGCTTGGTTTGTTGACAATGCCAGTACGAGATTAAATGGCACTACGGGCTCACCATAGCCCGTGCTACTTGGAGCTGTGTTCCAGGTAGCGAGTCTTTAAACAACAACAGTTACGAGATTATCATGTTATCTCAGTTTACCCTCTGTGTGTCTGTCTGTCTATTTGCTGTCTCTCTCCTCTCTCTCTCCTCTCTCTCCTCTCTCTCTCTCTCTCTCTCTCTCTCTCTCTCTCTCTCTCTCTCATCTCTTCTTCTCCCCCCCCAACCCCTTCGTTTCCACTCTTCCCTCTTCGTGGAGGATCTAGGCCTAACTAGACTTAGAGAAACACCAGACAATATACTCGTCTTGGAAAAGTATTTTTTTTTCATGAAATATTGTTGATTACTTCCAAGTTATGTATGTAAAAATAATTATTATTAAATATAACCTGTGATCTGATTTTAAATATTTATACACTATGTGTGAGTAGATTCTGATTTTGTCTGGATTATATGTCAGTGATTTCAGATATATTAATATATGTTAGCTACGTGGTTAGATTTATTGTTGTTTGTTGCTCCTTAATAAGCTTAAAATTAACAATGCATATTAATTTGCAGTTTTAATAGCAACAATATTTACACTGCAAATAATATTGACACAAACCATTCATTTATGACAAAGCACCGCCACTGATACAGTGTTTCCCTGGCACCTTGAACTACCACTTGGAGGTTAGTGGTAGTTAAGTGATAGTTAAGGTGCCCATTAGCACCTTAATTATAAAAAACCGTAAAACAATTTAAAAAAACGGAACAAACCCCCGGGAATATATTCACAAGAGGCGCTATAGCACGAAAATTAAAAGAACACAAATTCAAGAGAGAAAAAAATCGCATGGGGGAAATTCCCCAAATCTTCCCCAGGCGGGTGGGTGGCGACGGCCACCCACCCCGCAGAATCTCCCTAGATCCCGGCCTTGTCATCCCCGCCCGGTAATAAAAATGAGAGACGCGTAATGCCGGCTGTAATGCTTCCTTAATCAAAACACCGCATCTTCCTCCCGCCGCAGGGCTAATCCCTACAAATGCCTAACCCACTAAAAAGTCAAGATTTATGGGTTAGTCTCTC
The DNA here is from genome assembly GCA_020271785.1 of Procambarus virginalis. Taxonomy (NCBI): domain Eukaryota; kingdom Metazoa; phylum Arthropoda; class Malacostraca; order Decapoda; family Cambaridae; genus Procambarus; species Procambarus virginalis. The sequence continues at coordinate 16,114,379 of WNGS01165751.1, forward strand.
TTCCCCCCCCCTTCCCTCATCCATCTCCAGCCCTTCCCTGCCCCAAGCCACCCTTCCTTCCTCCCCTTTTTCCCATTCCCTCTGTGTGGGGAGTGACCCCCCGCCCCCGCGCGGGCCCATCAGGGTGGCCCCTAACAGGTGGCCTGGTAACTGCTAATCCAGCCCTCCCCTGGCCCTCCCCCGGCCATCCTAAACACACCACTGGCTTAACGGTGAGGGAGGGAGGAAGCGGGAAGCTGGGGAATTTCGGGGGGGAAAAAAAGGGGGAGGGAGGGAACTACAACCACGCAGAGGAAGGAAATTTCTCTCAGTGATGAGGGGGAAGGAAATTCCGGTATATGCGGGAGAGATAATCCAGTCTGCTGATGGGAGTAAAATACTTCGTTTTTGCAGCCGTGGGAGAGAAATGGTCAAGAGCTAGGGCAGAATATGGTGAAAAGATAGCGAATGTAGGTGTGGGGTTTGGGGGAGAGACGATGCGAGTGAGTAGGGAAGATAATTAGCTGGGACAGGGGGAAAGAGGTTGTCCAAGATGTAAAGAGAGGGAGAGGGAGAGAGGACGGAATGGAGAGAGGAGAATGAGGAGAGAGGAGAGAGGGAGGAGAGAGGAGAGGAGAGAGTGAGAGAGGAATATGAGAAGAGAGAAGCCGAGGAGAGAGAGCGAGAGACGGGAAGGAGAGAGAGATGCTGGGAGAGAGAGGCGGGGAAACTGGGTGGGAGGGGGTGGTGGTGTAGGGGGGAGATGTGGGGGTGGGCAAAGAGTTGTGGTGGGATAGGGGATAGAAACAGCGGGAGTTGTGTCGTGAAGGACGAAAATGGGGGGAGGGGAAGAAGAATTCCAGTTGTAGTGAGAGGGAAGAATAATTAAATGGGGGAGAAAGAGTTGGTGATAATACGAAATTAATGAGCGCTGAACCGTAGAGGGAATGGGGATACGAATCAAGAGAAGATGGATTGCGGGGGAGACGATGGGGAGGGGGAGGGTGAGGGTGAAGAAATGAAGAGCACGCATTGAAAAAGAATATCTAATTACAGGGATTACATTTTAACAATAGGGAAAATTACTTGCTGGAGAGTCTTAATCACGGGGGGGTGGGGGGATTGGGGATGGAATTACCGTTTGCGGGGATTTAAAGACAACACAGGGTTAACAGACCAACATTCAGAAACTACACATCCAGCAAACAGTCTTACGCTTTAATAGAACAATAACAAATTTCAGATAACCACAGAAATTAAGACATAAACGCCGATCAAGCCCATAAACACGAAGGCACAGACAGACAGACACATTACCATCACCATCTCACCCTTAAAAAAGACCTCCTTACTGGACGAATTTCACAGAATTCTCCCGTGATCAGTGGCTTATTTTCCTCAACGATTACTGGGATGTTTGGGTGTTCGAATCCTCGACTACATCCGGATCGGGATAAAATTTCGATTATTAGTGTAGGGTCTTTGCTGTCGATGGAGGAGGCGAGGATACCGGCGTTTATAACTGGACGAAGTTATGGTTATTCATCTATTGTCGTACTTGCGCAACACCTTGCCTCGACAGACTGTTTTGTTTGGATACTTTTTTGATTTTTGTTTCAGATTAAAAATAGATGACGAGGGTCAAACCTCAATAATTAAAAGAATTTTAGTTAAGCAAGACCATCGGGGAAAACAGTAGGTGTTGACTCGATATTGGAGCCTAAATAAGCGGTCGAAGGGTTTTGTTACTTACTGGTTGTTTTACTTCCTGAGTGTTTGTTACCTACTGTTGTTATACTTACTGAAGTTTTGTTTACCTCCTGTTGTTTATAATCCTGAGTGTTTTGTTACCTCTGTTGTTTCACTTCCCTGAAGGTTGTTTACCTCCTGTTGTTACAACTTCTGAGGTGTTTGTATTAGCCTCCTGTGGTATACTTCCTGAGTGTTAGGTTTTACTCCACAGATATTAATCATGAAGCAGGATTGTATTTTTGTTTACCTCCTGTTGTTTATACTTCCTGGATTTTTTGATTTACATCCTGTTGTTTTAGCTTCCTGGAGTATTTTGTTTACCTCCTGTCGCTTATACTTCCTGGAGTGTTTTGTTTACTTGTCGTTCTTTATATATAGATTATAATACAATGTTGTTATGTCATAATTATATTAATTAATGGTAATGTTCTCCCAGCCCTAATAAGAAATAGGGAGTAACAGAAACCCCCACGTGTGGATAGTGTGAAGATTTACGTAAGAGGAATTTACACCAAGCTAGTATTCACACCTCTGAATGGCACTTGTCAGAGGTCTGAATGTGGGATTAGGACCAGAGCTTAACAGCGCAAGGAGTCTAATGAAGCTGTTAACCTGGGTCTGGAACCAGGTTAACAGGTTAACCTCAGCCTCTTATCCTTGACCTGACCAGGTCACCGGCTATCCGGGCCTGGC
>WNGS01165751.1:16183124-16193873 GCA_020271785.1 Procambarus virginalis
GAAGGTGAGGAGGAAGAAATCTTAAGAGGAAGATAAGAGCAAGGCGATATGGTACGAACAAGCCACTGGGTACTACTCTTTCAAGCATGACAAAAAGATATCCAGAGAGATTGCAGTAGCCTTACACAGACTCAGACTTAGTTCTTACATGCACTACATGTAAGAAGAACGCACACGTGCGCGTGCACAGGGTTAGACAAACCCCCAACCTCCCCTGAACACCCCCCCCCGCCCCCCACACACACACATACACACAGTTGATTGACAGTTGAGAGGCGGGACAAAGAGCCAAAGCTCAACCCCCGCAAGCACAATTAGGTGAGTACAATTATGTGAGTACACACACACACACACACACACACACACACACACACACACACACACACAGGTAGGGCCAGGTAGCCTGGTGGATAGCGTGCAGGATTCGTAATTCTGTGGCGCGGGTTCGATTCCCGCACCCGGCAGAAACAAATGGGCAAAGTTTCTTTCACCCTGAATGCCCCTGTTACCTAGCAGTAAATAGGTACCTGGGAGTTAGTCAGCTGTCATGGGCTGCTTCCTGGGGTGTGTGTGTGTGTGTGTGTGGAAAAAAAAAAGTAGTTAGTGTAGTTAGTAAACAGTTGATTGACAGTTGAGAGGCGGGCCGAAAGAGCAAAGCTCAACCCCCGTAAAATACAACTAAGTGAATACAACTAAGTGAATACACACACACACACACACACACACACACACACACACACACACACATACACACACACACACACATATGTAAGACCAATCCTGGAGTACGCGGCCCCAGCATGGAGCCCGTACCTTGTCAAGCACAAGACGAAGCTGGAAAAAGTCCAAAGGTATGCTACTAGACTAGTCCCAGAACTAAGAGGCATGAGTTATGAGGAAAGGCTGCGGGAAATGCAACTTACGACACTGGAAGACAGAAGAGTAAGGGGGGACATGATCACAACCTACAAAATCCTCAGGGGAATTGACCGGGTAAACAAGGATGAACTATTCAACACTGGAGGGGCGCGAACAAGGGGACACAGGTGGAAGCTGAGTACCCAAATGAGCCACAGAGACATTAGAAAGAACTTTTTCAGTGTCAGAGTAGTTAGTAAATGGAATGCACTAGGCAGTGATGTGGTGGAGGCTGACTCCATACACAGTTTCAAATGTAGATATGATAGAGCCCAGTAGGCTCAGGAAACTGTACACCAGTTGATTGACAGTTGAGAGGCGGGACCAAAGAGCCAAAGCTCAACCCCCGCAAGCACAATTAGGTGAGTACAATTAGGCGAGTACACACACACACACACACAACCATGGGACGGAAGACCCACGTCACAGAATACGGTTAAAGGGACAGCAGCTAGGCGGTGAGCTTGGAGAGAGGACAGAAAGGTAAACAAGTGTCCGGTTGACTTGACAACCAGACCTGGCATCGTCAACCTGGCAAGAGAACTCGGGCTTTGGAGACAACCCCTTTCAACCCTGTCTTTCTGCCTACTCCCTCCATTTCACCCTCCTCTCCCCCTGACCTTTCCTACACCATCACCCATCTCCCTCGCCTTTTCTGCTCCAAGGAACCAGACGCATTTCATCATATGGGCGACGCTTTCTTCCACAGCTGGAGGCAAGAAGGAATGAGCCGGAAATGGCTGGCCTGCTCTCGCTTAAATGAACACTCCTAACTCTAAATGAAACTGGCACCACGAATTATCTTACCTAGAAAACAAAATAGAAATTACGTGTATAATAAAACCTGGAACACCACTGTGCAAGATAGCAAAAATGAAGCACAATAAGTGTAAAAAATGAAAGATGGCATGTAAGGGAATCAAGAGAAATCGTTAAGATGCAACGATAACTAAGAGAAAATGATTATAACAAAGTGAACAGTTAAAATGAATGGAACTGCGAAGACAATAAGAAGCTAAGAAATGGGACGAGGAACAGAGTAAGAAGAAAGTGAAGGAGGAGGAGGAAGAGTTGGAGGGATATAGTTTGTAAAACGAGCAAACACTCGAGGACGAGGAAAAGAAGACAGTAGGAGAGACAGAGAGGGTGCAGGGCCGGGATAATAATGCCTGCAGACGGTGGCCTAGTAACGTATGCATCATGACACAAATTACTCCACCTCTTTGGAAAACACAGTTGATAATAGCATTTATTGCACTGTCAGCAGTGCCAAGCAACATTGTTCAGCGATCATTTTGTATAGGTTTCTCAGTGTTTAGTCGTGAAACAGCACAAGAGTTTAACTTTCCCAAACTTATAATAGTCAGACAAACTTTTAAGGTCAGGGGGCAAAGTGCTGTTCATAAATATCCAACCAACGACCACTGCAAGCCCCTCCCTTCCCTCTCTCTCTCTCTCTCTCTCTCTCTCTCTCTCTCTCTCTCTCTCTCTCTCTCTCTCTCTCTCTGTCTTTCTGTCTCTCTCTCCATCCCTTCCACTTTCTATCCTTCAGTGTCATTAAGCTCACATTATCTCCTCCCCACCTGCCGTACATGTTGAAACACACGAAACAAACCTCACGAACACTCGCAGCTCCCTGACAAGAGAGAGCTTGGCTACCGAACACACATCGTGTCAGCAAGGCGGACAGCCCGCCTCCTATCGTTGTTGTTGTTGTTTAAGATTAAGCTACTAGGAACAAAAAGTTCCAAGTAGCACGGGCTATGGTGAGCCCATAGTGGACTTACCTGGCACAGGAGCGGGGCTGTGTCATTTGTCCGCCTCCTATCATAACTATACATTAATATTCCACTTTGCTAAACTATTTATTCACCTGCAGGTCTCCATCATCTTCATCTTCATCTCCATCACCCCACCAGCCCCCACAAGTCATGTGGAGCATCATTACCTTGCGACACAACAGGCTGTAGCACAGTAAGTGATGGGCCTTAACACTATTATCACAGTTAAAAGTCGTCTACCTTAAAAGTTAATTCTATTCAATGTTTAAAGATCTCATCAGTAATATATGAGAGGTGTAGCCCATTCTCGGTGTATACACACTCACAGTTTACTTTAGTTATGGACTATGTTTAGTGTTAAAGTATACTTGGTCAGTGAGTACTTGTATGGCCTTAATAACCGGCTATCTTGAGGTTATCTTGAGATGATTTCGGGGCTTTAGTGTCCCCGCGGCCCGGTCCTCGACCAGGCCTCCACCCCCAGGAAGCAGCCCGTGACAGCTGACTAACACCCAGGTACCTATTTTACTGCTAGGTAACAGGGGCATAGGGTGAAAGAAACTCTGCCCATTGTTTCTCGCCGGCGCCCGGGATCGAACCCGGGACCACAGGATCACAAGTCCAGCGTGCTGTCCGCTCGGCCGACAGGCTCCCCCGGCTAGAGGTGGATGGGCTGACGGCCCAATACCAACCCACTCGTGATGAGTAGCAACCCAGCGATGAGTCGGCTAGTGTTGAGGGGTCGGCTAGTGTTGACATGCAACACATGTACACACGCAACACACCGATAAATGCAACACATACGGTATACATGCAACACACCGATACGTACATCGCACAGTTACCCAGTCGAAACAGCGATCGGCGGAGAGCGGACGTGCTGCTGATGACTCAAAAAGGTACGGAACCCTGCTTAGTTTGAGGGATTTAGAAAAAATATTGCCTTTTAATATTTTGTATACATTAAGTGTAGAAATTAGCAGCGACGTAGAGCATGTACAGGCGAGGCTTCGGTCTAGAATTGCAGAAGACACCTTTTAAGAACTTCTGGATAATGAGAAGTTAGAGAATTAGATGACTGCTGTATGGCTGCAGCTCTACGAACTTCTGAACGGTAACTTCGCTAATGAAGTCCGGTAAGGAAAGAAAATGAGCGGGAAGATGAGAGGTTCACGAGAACATCCAAGGATGAAAAACATATAGCATAAACGTGTACTAGGGTAGCTGGTTGATACCTGGTTGATACCTGGTTGATGGGGTTCTGGGAGTTCTTCTACTCCCCAAGCCCGGCCCGAGGCCAGGCTCAACTTGTGAGAGCTTGGTCCACCAGGCTGTTGCTTGGAGCGGCCCGCAGGCCCACATATCCACCACAGGCCGTCTGGTCCGGAACTTCTCTTAGAAAACAGTCCAGTTTTCAGTCCAGTCCAGCTGATGGCAAGGACTCACTAGAACATGTAGGTAATAATGTTGCCTCTCCAAGCTCCCGCCTGACCATTAATAAGACATAAGTATATTCCCAAAATACCAAACTAATTTAACGTACAAAAATGTTGATCGTAGAAGATTCGTAATCATTTTCAGAAGAGAGAGTAAATCTTGCATTAAAGATAGAGAAAAAGAAGAGATAATAGAGAAAGGTGTGGATGATGGAAGGCCTATGTGAATGGGAGACCTAGAGAGGAGAGGAGAGGTGGCAAGTGAGAGGTGAGGGGCCCACATGAGGCACACTGGTCCATGCCACTCTTCACAAATAACTATGAGACAACTGTGGCAATGTAAGGAAGATGGAATTAAATTAAATGATAACGATGGTAGGAAAAACAAAAATTCTATTCTGAAGACATTGAGGAGGAAGGTGAAGGGCCCCGTTCATGCTCTATTCAACGAGACGCAGCGGAAATATTTGATTTGCAGCACTTTTCTACGCTAAGAAAAATTATTATACCTGATAGAAATTAATTACAAAATCCAGTATGACAGTAAAGACTGGAGCAAGGACGGTAATTGAGAACTTTTCAAAAGAGGACGTTACCAAGAGCTGAGGGAGCTCTTTGCTGGGTATAATTTATTGTTCTGCGAGGACCTAAATGTGTGCTAAAATCTGTGAAACATACAAGAAAGCCAAAGTTCACCACCACACAAGAGAGGGTTGAGACAAAGGACCAGTTCTACATAACCTGCCACAGACACCTTGCTTGCAAAACTGAGAAACGTAAATACAAAACATAAAAACACTTAACCCACAGACGAATCAGAATTACAAACAATCTTGGAACCACTACAGTGAAATATGAAGGGAATAGGAAAGAAATATGGATAACAGGATAACAGGATAGCGGAGAGTCCCCGGTGGCGCTGTTGTCGCACACTCGCCCCGCGCTTCCCGTCCCTTTTTTTTATATATATACACACAAGTTCTTACATTCTTGTACAGCCACAAGCAGGCATAGCGTTTCCGGCAAGTCCTTAATCATAATTTCCACGCACACACATCCCCAGGAAGCAGCCCGTAGCAGCTCTCTAACTCCTAAGTACCTATTTATTGCTAGGTGAACAGGGGCACCAGGGTGACACACTTTCCTCATTAGTTTCCGCCTCCGCCGGGGATCGAGCCCGGACTCTTAGGATTACGACCCCCCGAGCGCTATCCACTCAGCCGTCAGGCCCCCTAAGCTATTTATCCTTGGTTCTCATCCTGGCCGGGGAGGATTAACTAGGCGCCAATCTTTAACTGTACGGCTCTATTCACTCAGCAGTGATTGAGTACCAGGTTGTTAAATGATTGGCGGGTTATATTCCAGGGAATTGAGTGTGATGTGGAAGCTGTGAGTCTGCTAGCAGGAGTCGCCAGTCGTCTGCTCCTCTACCCAACTGTCAACAAACAAATGCAAGACCAAACCCAGACACTGCCTCAGGGAACGTATACATGTTCCCTGTAACACCACTACTGCACTCAACCTCTTCCTCAAACCACTTCATCTGGAATAAATTTGATATTCTAAGCACGTTCAAGGAAGCTTGTCACAATTGGAATTACTCCGTTCATGGGAGCATGGTACTGGGCTGAATCATCTTTTCAAGGCATGTAAAATGGACCAAACTCCATGACATGCTGAATAAGCAAGAACCAAGTCGTTTTAGGCCCCCCTCAGAGGATGTGATCTGCGGAGTGGAGTAATAAACTACAAGTAACTGATGTAATTGTAATTGTGCAAATGTTTTGTGAATAAAACTGGCAGCCTAAATACCTCTCCGCCTGCTTGATTGCCTCAATGTTGCCTTATTTCCCAATGTTTCTGTAAGAGATGAGCACACACCCGTTTCAAGGGCCAGAAGTACCACACTCATATGGTATGTTTACAAAAAATTGCATCCCTATTGGTGGGCGCAGTCCAATCCCGGCACGACTACCACTACGCGAGCGGCGAGTGTAAACACACCACGCATGGAAAAATGACTCACCGTGAATGAACCTACAAATAACTTATTTCTACAAACCAACAAATTCTTATTCTTCTACACTGAGAATTGCCTTCTCGGAAAACTGCCTAATATAAGACATACGCGGTAAAGAAGACGATTTACAGTGCCTTTAAAATGTCAATCGTGGCGCAGGATGTCTGTATAACCAGCGCGGCCAGATACACACACACCACAGCCTGCCACAGACATCTTGAGCATCTTACCTGAGCACAAAGAACACGACCACGGAACCAATCTACAGGTGAGGGAACCATTACGAGTTATGAATGAAACACTAATAACAAGCAGCCCGGAAATAGAGTTGTGTAGGGCCAGCAAGACTCGTTCCCGCGTGTACAAGTACTCCTTCAGTGTGCCAGTAGTCAACATAATGAACAAACTCCACCAAAACTTTATTTATTTCAAGTCCATCTAATCCACAGTTTTCTAAGCAGATTTGATAATCGTTGAAAATCTCTCACAAGTCGAGCCTGGCCTCGGGCCGGGCTTGGGGAGTAGAAGAACTCCCAGAACCCCATCAACCAGGTATCAACCAGGTATAGTAGTTTGGACCAAAAGTTACAAAGAGAAGAGGCAGCCACCAAGAGCAAGTCATCCCCCATCAGAAGGTATATATTCTACTGTATAACCCTAATACCCCGCCCCATCCTCCACCTGTTGTGGTAGTACCTATAGTGACGATCAACACCATACAACACATACCCTCGCAAACCACAATTAGAAAGTAGAAACTGGACATAATGAAATTGGACAAACAAGAAAAGATTTTCCATTTATGTTGAAACGACAAACTAAACTAACTTAACATTCCTAGGCCTAATACCACGCTTTCCCAGGCCTAATACAGTACATGTGTGTACCATACTAGGCCTAGGAATATTTAAGTTAAGTTTTTTAGCTTCATTTTTTCGTACTCTATAAAGTGAATAGTACAAAATTCCGTCAATGTGTATACTATGGTGCACATAGTTGCAGAGAGGACTATGTAATCTGGAGGACGGGTTGTAGTACCACACCAGTAAGGACAGATGAGACGGGGAGACAGACAGACGGACATCGCACTCCCACACAACTACACGCCCACGGTCCAAGTGAGTGTACTCACCTAGTTGTGTTTTGGGGGGGGGGGTGGAGCTCTGGCTCTTTGGTCCCGCCTCTCAACTGTCAATCAACTGGTGTACAGATTCCTGAGCCTACTGGGCTCTATCATATCTACACTTGAAATATCATATCTACGCTGTGTGTGTGTGTGTGTGTGTGTGTGTTTACCAGGGAAACTTTACCAAGTTTACTTGGTGACGAAAGATGGAGAGGGAAGCAGAGTAGCGGACAAGGAGGTCATAGTCAGAGAAAGTGTGAGGAGAGGAAGTGATGAGAAGAGTGGTGCAGGACCTGGTGCTTGCACCCCTCATATTTCTCACCTGTATGGGTGCTCTACATAACCACCCAATATTTACAGTCGATGTAAAGTTGACGAGATGGGTAAGGACTGAACAGGAGAGTAAGCTGCAACAAAAAAAGGAGGATATGAACAAGTTTCAGAACCGCGCAAACACGAGGTTACAAGGGTGTTGGACGCCACTGGTGTAGTGGGCGCCATCTTGCTATGCTCTTGCTATGCACATTTCAGAACAAGGCGCTGGTTGTACGCTGGTCCGAGGTGCAGCCGTCACTCCATAGCAGATCAGCGTGAGCCTTCAGCCTGCGCACACACACACACACACACACACACACACACACACACACACACACACACACACACACACACACACACACACACACACACACACCATAGCCCAGTAAATTATATATTTTGTTAATAAAGAAGAAAAGGTCACAGGTGTTTGAACTGCTTCCCTTCCCACTATCAAGAAGGGCACAACCACAACCGACAATCAGCAAGTGTATGCCAATTAAAACTGAGGGAAAAAAAGGAAACTAGAAGAGCGTCACAGCACAAGGAGCACTGTTTAAGCAATCAGGGGAAAACAAAGATGGACTTGGACATGGATCTGATACAAACTTTAATGGTGTTGGCAGCACAAGCTATACGCGAACCTTAACCCATGAACATGCATATCATGGTCCATGGGTTAAGGTGCGCGTCTAGGGTTACCCAGGACGCTGGTTCGATCCCCGTATTACCCCAATGGGTTTCTCAAGTATAGGTTAACTTCATGACTGGTGGCCGAGGTCAGGCTCAGCTATAATGACATGTTACACAAGGTCAATACAACTAGAAGATAGAAGGATCAGAAGAGGTGTGATCACGTGTTAAGACGAAGGGAACAGGCAATTACGATAACAGCAAACTTGCTAAGGTTATCCAGGTCCGCTAGCCAACAAAAGATGTTTCTCAGGATATAACCTTCCATCAGTCGACTAACTCCGGGGTACTCATATACTGCTTGGTGAATAGTGGCATGAGGTATAAGGAAACTTGCCCCAAACGTCTCACAGCACCCGGGAATCAACACCTGGGGCCCATAAATATTTCACTTCCTCCACTATAGAACAATGCATAATGTGGAACAAGTGGAGGCTGCAGCAGCGTGTGGAGGACAGTGCCACAGCCCTAATGGGAGCCAAGTGGCACGTCCAATAAATCAAGTAATGTGGGCGGCACTATAACCCAAGCCCTCACACCCGCACTATAAACAACAGTGATGCCCTCACTACCATCACTACCCCCCCCCCCACACTCACTACATCTCTCCCCTCCGTGTAAACTTCTCAGCCTCATCCCCAAACTGCTTCCCTCATGGTCGTTCACCGCCGCGACCCGACCAATTACTGCGCCTGGAGACGCCAGGCACAATATGAGGTTGCCGAAGCGCGGAGGGGGAAGAAAGGAAGAGGTAAACACACACACACACACACACACACACACCACACACACACACACACACACACACACACACACACACACACACACACACAAGGGGGTGAAGGAACTTCCGTAATAACAGAACACCAGAAAGTAGAGAGAGAGACCAGAGAACCAGGAACGAGTATGTTATAAGAGCAGCTGAGAAAAGATATGAAAATAATATAGCTAATAAAGCCAAGACCGAACCAAAGCTACTGCACAGTCACATCAGGAGGAAAACAACAGTGAAGGAACAGGTGATGAAACTTAGAACAGGTGAGGACGGTACACAGAGAATGACAAAAAGGTGTATGAAGAACTCAACAAGAGGTTCTAGGAGGTCTTTATAAAAGAACAAGGAGAGGTCGCGGCGCAAGGAGAGGTGGCAGCAAATCAGGCGACCTTGGAAGGGGTCGAAATTACAAGAGATGAGGTCAAGAAGCACCTATTGGAGCTGGACGTGAGAAAGGCTTTTGAGCCGGACGAAATCTCACCATAGGTATTGAAAGAGTGTGCAGGAGCACTTTGTTTGCCACTCTCCATAGTGTTTAGTAGGTCACTGGAAACGGGGGACCTACAAGAAATATGGAAGACGGCTAATGTAGTCCCAATATACAAAAAGGGTGACAGACAAGAGGCACTGAACTACAGACCAGTGTCCTTAACTTGTATACCATGCAAGGTGATAGAGAAGATCGTGAGAAAAAACCTAGTAACACATCTGGAGAGATGAACTTCGTGACAACCCATCAACATGGGGTCAGGGAGGGTAAATCTTGCCTTACAGGCTTAATAGAATTCTACGATCAGCTGACAAAGATTAAGCAAGAAAGGGAAGGATGGGCAGACTGCAATTTTTGGACTGTCGGAAAGTCTTTGACACAGTATCCCATAGGAGGCTGATGCATAAACTGGAGAACAGGCAGGAGTAACTGGTAGGGCGCTCCAGTGGATAAGGGAGTACCTAAGCAATAGGAAGCAGAGAGTTACAGTGAGGGGTGAGACCTCAGATTGACGTAAAGTCACCAGTAGAGTCCCACAGGGCTCTGTACTCGGACCTATCCTGTTTCTGATATACGTAAATGATCTCCCAGAGGGTATAGACTCATTCCTCTCAATGTTTGCTGACGACGCCAAAATTATGAGAAGGAATAAGACAGGAGGACAGCTTGAGGCTTCAAGAAGACCTGGACAAGCTGCAGGAATGGTCGAACAAATGGTTGTTAGAGTTTAACCCAAGCAAATGTAATGTAATGAAGATAGGTGTTGGAGCAGGAGACCAGATACAAGATATCATTTGGGAGATGAAATACTTCAAGAGTCAGAGAGAGAGAAAGACCTGGGGGTTGATATCACGCCAGGCCTGTCCCCAGAAGCTCATATCAAGAGGATAATATCAGCGGCATACGCCAAGTTATCTAACATAAGAACGACCTTTAGAAGAAACTTGTGTAAGGAATCTTTCAGAACATTATATACCACATATGTCTGACCAATCCTGGAGTATGCGCCCCAGCATGGAGTCCATATCTAGTCAAGCATAAGACTAAACTGGAAAAAGTTCAAAGGTTTGCCACCAGACTAGTACCCGAATGAGGGTATTAGCTACGAGGAGAGACTACGGGAATTAAACCTCACGTCACTGGGAGACAGAAGAGTTAGAGGGGGACATGATCACCACATACAAGATTCTCAGAG
>WNGS01165751.1:16227869-16239290 GCA_020271785.1 Procambarus virginalis
CGCCCACTGTGCCTGATCTTTCAGACTGTCCGCCAGACGCAGTGAGAGATCTCTCTCCTCCTGCTTGAGAGGGCGATAGTGGTAGCAAGTTCCCTCAGTGTGTTATCAGCGTACCAAGTTGATGACAGTGTGATAACATACTGATACTTGGCAGTCTGCTGATATCAGAAGCACATGATAATAATTATGATGTTTTAAGCTAAGTACATTAACTACATCAGTCCACTTGTAATATGGAATGGCAAAAACAGGCAGGATACTCCAGTAAAGAGTGCAGGGGGAGAACTTTGGCAGAGGAGAACTTTGGCAGGAGAGGCTTTGCAGAGGGAGAACTTTGGGCAGGGGGAGAACTTTGGCAGGGAGGAACTTTGGCAGGGAGAGAACTTTGGCAGGGGAGAACTTTGGCAGGGGAGAACTTTGGCAGGGGAGAACTTTGGCAGGGGGAGAACTTTGGGAGGGAGAACTTTGGCAGGGGAGAACTTTGGCAGAGGAGAACTTTGGCAGGGAGACTTTGGCAGGGAGAACTTTGGCAGGAGAGAACTTTGGCAGGGGAGAACTTTGGGAGGGAGAACTTTGGCAGGGGAGAACTTTGGCAGAGGAGAACTTTGGCAGGGGAGAACTTTGGCAGAGGAGAACTTTGGCAGAGGAGAACTTTGGCAGAGGAGAACTTTGGCAGAGGGAGAACTTTGGCAGAGGGAGAACTTTGGCAGGGGGGCGGACTTTGGAAGGGGAGAACTTGGAGAGGGAGAACTTTGGCAGAGGGAGAACTTGGGCAGGGGAGGGGGTGTGAGGGCCAGACCGTGAGGTGGGGGGTAGGGTGAGGGGAGAGGGAGTAATGGACGGGTGAGGGCGGGAGGGGAGAAAGCATGTGACGAGAAGGAGTTGATGATTGCAGTGTCAACAACAACAATTCCAGTACCCCAGCTTTCTCAGTTGCCAGTGGTGAATTGCAATGACTCCCAGCCCTTCAATTCTCATCAACCCTCTTAATTCCCATCACAATTGTGCAACAAAGTTATTCAACTACCTCTCCTACCTCACCCCGTTGCCTCACTTCCCTCACACTGGGGAGACGTGCACTAGGGGCGACGTCTCCATGAACCCAATGTTCCTCCATCTTTCCTCCAACGTCTCCACGACCCCAACACTCTACCCAATGTTCCGCCAGCTGCAACGCTTGCAACAACTTACCAGTATGTACTGATGTTCCCCGGAAAGTTGACTTTTGTATGCAGGCGATGAGTCACAATAACGTGCTGAAGTAAGTCAACCAGACCACACACTAGAAGTGTCAAGGGACGACGACGTTTCGGCTCCGTCCTGGACCATTCTCAAGTCGATTGAGAAATATCGACTGAGAATAGTCCAGGACGGACCGAAACGTCGCGTCCCTTCACCTTCTAGTGTGTGGTCTGGCTGACTTTTGTATTACTGAATTTGGACAATGTTAACAGCAACATATAAAGAACCTAACCTCGTCTAGCAATCCTAGGCTTAATACATGGTATCTTAGGCCTCATAAGGTACAGATATGTGCTATATTAGCCTAAAAATATTTGAGTTTGGTTTAACTTATTTTTTCTGGACTTTAAAAAATAAATAGTACAAAAACTGGTTTACTGGAGGTCATGGTACAGTGGAGCAGGTAGTTACTGTACTGAGCAAGTACTGCTGATACTGCTGATTTGGTTCTGGGAGTTCTTCTACTCCCCCAAGCCCGGCCCGAGGTCAGGCTCGGCTGTGAGAGTTTGGTCCACCTGGCTGTTGCTTGGAAGCAGCCCGCAGGCCCACATACCCACCACAGTACTGTCATATCAGGAGGATGGGTTGAACTATTAGTAAAACTAAGCTACAGCTTGCACTTACGGTCGTGTAAGAGGCGGGTCGTCACCACAACACTCGGGGAGACATACGTACCTGAAACATACAACACTCACATTAACTACTACACAATAAAGCAGCAATACAATCACTAAACCACAATCATTTCCATAGTAATGTAACTGCAGGAAATGAAGACCACAACCTACAGGCAGATTGTTTTTATTATTATTATTAACACATTTAGGCTATATGCCCTCGACTATATGAAGAGGGGTACAGAGTGTGTCAAAAAATAGCTATTGGTGCTAAAATTCCCATCACAGGATGGTTAGCATACAGAGCACATTTTTTTATTAATACAATAGGTACGTGTGCATTTGTGCAGCTGCCCTAGACTATATGAAGGAGAGTACATATAGAGAGCAGCATTTTTTTTTTTTATTAATTCCTTAGGTACATCTGCATTTGTGCAGCTACCCTAGATATATGAAGGGGAGTACAGTGTGTCAAAAAAGCTAACTATTTATGCTGAAAATCCCCCATCACACAGGATGGTTGTAGTCATACAGAGGCATGTGATAAAGCAGTCTGCACTGGCAGACTCCGGATGCATTTTGAGGATATCATCAACACAAGATTGAATAAGGTAGCAGTGGTAATAAAGTCCCCATCTCGCAGGATGGTTAGTCATACAGGGCCCATATGTTTAGTAGCCTGCACTGGCAAATTTTGGGTACACTGTGAGGATATCTTCAAGAATACGAGAGTGAATAAAGTAATTGCAAAGCTCCAGGTACCTCATGCCAACTGGTTGAAAGGTCTAATAACTGGGCATTCAGTGATGTAGTGCGGGAGATCGTGCCTAGTTCCTGCTCACAGAGTTGCAACTGGAGTGCTCAGGATTGGGAGATCCGCACCCTGCAGCCACCTGCCACAGGTAACGGTAGCCCAGCAGAGCCACATGCACTTGAATAAAAGTCTATGGCCACACTTTTATAGTTTCAAAAGGAACCAGCACCACGCGTTCCGTCGAGAACAAACCTGAATTAACAATTATCTACCACAGCTTTATAAACAGGTAACAAGATGGCGGACAAACATGGCACCAACTTGACATCGAGACGAACAATATCAACTGTGTCTTCTATCAGATACCGTGAGGGGTTAGCCTGTTCCTGTCTAGCCTGCTCCCGGAGCAGGCTACACGCTCCCTGGTCACGGGGAACAGGAACCAAAGCACTGTTAATGTTTTACTAAAGTAATCTCCCTTCACACGGGCGTGGGGCAGTGAAGAGCCACTTGGGACACCTGTACCCGCCGAGCAGATCGTTGTGTGACACTTAAAGGTGCAGCACCTGAGGTGGCTGCTGGTCCCTCGTCTGGTCTATACTGCAGCACCACACTATGTGGGGCCATGGTCCCACCTCCAACACGCAAGCCTAGGGTGAGGAGCTGGGCAGAGGAAGCCTAAGGTGAAGAGCTGGGCAGAGGAAGCCTAAGGTAAGGGGCTGGGCATATGACGCCAGGACCCGCCTCGACACGTCACAAGAAGGTAACTTTAAGAGTAACGAGGAGTAGGAAGTGTAAGTGAGGGGGGAAAGTTATAGATTGGATTTATTATTATTAACATCTTTATTGACAAAATTAATTACAATTTTGCCTAATCTGAGGATTTTGATAGTCTGATTAAAGTGAGGATAATGCTAGTAGTCACTGTCACGCAGGACAGAGGGTCATACATAAGACAATAGGTCTAAACTGTAGGCTGAAGCACATATATATCATGGTTACAATCAATGTTTAATATATGGATATGTGAAAACAAGTTTCTACTGTGCACTGCCACACAAGGGCAGGGATGGGTTCATAGGTGATGCAGCTTAGAAGTAATATACATAAAAATTGTTCTTCATTCTTTAAAATGGACAAGCAAATTTTGGGTAAATTGTTAGGATGTCGTCCAGAACACCTGAGTCAATAAAATAGTTACACAGTTGGTGGTACAAGAGGCCAGGAGGTCTAAAGTCCTTTACGGTTTCACATTCATCAATGTAGTGTTCTAGTGATGCATTAAAGGTTATCACAGAGTTTACAATCTGAGTATTCTGGTAGTGGCTCAGCCTCACTAACCTGCCAGATGTGTCTATAGCCAAGGCGAATTCGCGCAATGACTACATCACATTGCCTGGTTCGGCTACTATGCCGACCATACAAATACCTATTATTACAAAACTTGTCATAACTTTTAATACTGCAGCTTTCAGGTCTCTGGGCATTTCTTAGTTCTTCTAAATCTGAATTAATTTCTTTAATTTGTATGTTTCTAATAACTGCATTAGATAGTCCAAAGTCATAATCAATGTTTTCTTTCCTGCAAGCCTCATTGGCCAATCGATCTACGAAGTCATGTTTTCCAACTCCAACATGGGATGGGATCCACACAAATTTTATACAAGAGTTATTATCATTGGCAAAGATTACATTCCATTTAATATTACAAGCTACGTCCGATATACATTGTGATGGGTTATTTAAGGACTGCAGAGCACTTTTAGAGTCACAGAAAATAACTCCACCACCATTGAGCTTAAGGTATTCAGTGGCTAGATAAATGCCCACTAGCTCGGTCTGCGTCGTGCTAGCCCAGTTGTTCAATCTCTGTGTACTAGACATGATCATTTCATTCCCTTTATACACTGCACATGCACAACCTGTTCTACCAGTGCCTAACTGCACAGAGCCATCAGTAAAGGCATAGGATTCAGTCGGTTTGAGAATGTGAAGATGACTGTCAATAGCTTCTAATGTTATACATCTCAAAATGTCAGTGTTATACATTTGTTTAACACTGATGGGGGTATAATGCAGAGAGACCTCCACATCTTTCCAAGGGGGAATATAGTGAACAGTTTTATCAGGGTTAAGAGACACATTCAGTTCCGAAGATTATAGGCACAACAACTGAGCCACGCACTGTAGGGAGCTTTTTGCGGTGGATGGAGGGAACAGTCAGAATTGTTTAGAATGGATCTCAATTTAATTTGAATAGAGCTGGGGGGACCATTATTCTTCAAAGTTTTGGCGCAAAACATAGTACTAAGTAGAACTATTCTTTCGTAAATGGAAGGTAAGTTTAGTTCCTTTCTCATGTTAACAATTCTGACAGTTCTAGGACAACCCAGGATGATGCGCATGGCATCATTCTGTACTACATCTAGGCCTTGTAATTGTTTAGGTGAAAAATTAAGAAGATGCAAGGCATAATAATCAACAACAGATCGTACAAAGGCAATATAAAAACTACGGGCATATTTTATGTTAATGCCAAATCCTTTGCCAACAAGAGTTTTGAGAGGTTTAAGACGCTCAACTAGTTTTTTGCGCAGGTTGCTGACGAGATTTGCATCATTAACCTCGACTCCAAGATATTTATAAGACTCGCAAGTCTCCACGGGCACTCCATTAATAGTATAATTAACATGAAGAGAATGGGGAATAAGAACCCTTGTTTTATCAACAGAGATTATGAGGCCACATTCTACTACTTTCTTGGAGAATGCATCAAGTAACACTTGTAGTCTTGGTTTACTGTGTGCCATAATACAAATATCATCAGCATAACATATAACAGTTTCCGTAGGTTGTACAGGTATGTCATGGATAAGTTTGTGCATAAGTATATTGAAGAGCATAGGGCTTAGGACACCACCTTGAGGTGTGCCTAGTTCGAATGCATCTGTCCTTGTACTTTTGACTCCTTTAAATAGGACACTAGCACGCCTGTTGGATAGGTAGCTCTTTATCCAACTCAGAAGATTACCTTTGATTCCAAATTCAGCAAGTTGCTCTAATATTATTTCGCCATTCGCTACATCAAAAGCTGACTTTAGGTCAATAAAGGCTGCCTGTGTCCCATCCTGGGAGTTTACAAAATATTCAGCAAAGCATGTTTGTGTGCTACACTTGGGCATGAACCCATATAGGTTTGGGGCCAGTTTTCTTTGACCTGAAACATGACACGATTGAGAACAATTCTCTCCAAGACTTTACACATGCAAGATGTAAGGGAAATGGGTCTGAATTTTTGAGAGTAGGTTTAGGAATTGGTATTATAGACTTTGTGTCCATTCTTTGGCAAGATACCTTGTGAGAGACTCATTTGATAGAGGTCAAGCAGAGGGTGGCTAGGGACATCATTCAGTAAGCTCAAAATGTTATAAGTTATACCATCCTCACCAGGGGCAGTTTGCTTAGGTTTTCCTAATGCTGATGTTAATTCAAAGGGGGTTATAGCAAACTGATCTGTTAAATCTGGCGAGGAGCGTGCTATTTCAATATTAAAGTTTCTGTTAATGTTGGTATGTCTTAAATGCTGCTGTATATCTGGGGGTAAGGAAGAAATTTGTGAGACACTAGACCATTCAGCTAGGAGCATGTCAGCATATTCTGCAGGAGTATGATGAAGCTGAACTGGGGCTGAAGGTTTGGTAATGTTTTTAATTTTGTTCCACATTTCTGATAATGTTGTAGTTCTATTGAGGAGGGCAGTGGTTGTGGGAGGACGGTGGGAGGGCAGGGTTATCAGAGGGGAAGGGCAGGGTATCAGAGGGGAAGGGCAGGGTTATCAGAGGGGAAGGGCAGGGACTATACCTAAACTAGACTAACCTGATTAAAGCCTAACTTAACTACGCCTAGTCAAATTAAAGTAACCTAATTAAACCCCAGGGGAAAGCGCCAGGCCATTACGACTGTATAGCACTTGGAAGGGGTCAGGAAAAGGATTTGGGATGGGGGCGGGGCGGGGGAAGGGAATGGTGTTCCACCACTTGGACGGTCGGGGATTGAACGCCGACCTGCATGAAGCGAGCCGTCTCTCTACCGTCCACCCAAGTGGTTGTGGAACTGTAAATACTGTTTCTACTGCAAGTGGTATTTGATTGTAGAAGTGCAGTTTTGTGTGTGGTTGTAAGTGTAGAGACAGAGAGCCTCCAGAGATCAGTCACGAGGAAAGGCTGACCTTAGGCCAGGCTACGATAGGAAAAAAGTATCTTAATCCCAAGTCCAAACAAATCAAGAAGTTGATAGAAACAAAAACATAAAGCCTGACCAAAAATAAAAGTCGAAAGTTTATTCCAAGTCAAAGGTCAAGAGTGTGTGTGTGTGGAGGAGCGCTCGGCGCCAGGAAGGTCATGTATGCCAGTTGTCATCTCAACACGTTGGTGGCAACACTCGCCTTCCCTCATCTTCCTCTTCCGGACTCTTTCTCTTCCTCTAAGATGCCGTAATGTACCTCTGGTGGACTGGCTCTAAATTACTCGCTACTACACAGTACACTCCACTACACAACATCACACTACACTACACTCTCTCATTCCCTCTCATACTCCCTCCCTCCCTCTCTCTCTCTCTCTCTCTCTCTCTCTCTCTCTCTCTCTCTCTCTCTCTCTCTCTCTCTCCATGAACATCAAAGTAAATGTAGGGAAGTTATCTTGAGGTTATCTTGAGATGATTTCGGGGCTTTAGTGTCCCCGCGGCCCGGTCCTCGACCAGGCCTCCACCCCCAGGAAGCAGCCCGTGACAGCTGACTAACAACCAGGTACCTATTTTACTGCTAGGTAACAGGGGCATAGGGTGAAGAAACTCTGCCCATTGTTTCTAGCCGGCGCCTGGGATCGAAACCCAGGACCACAGGATCACAAGTCCAGCGTGCTGTCCGCTCGGCCGACCGGCTCCCTAAAGGAGGGAAGGAACAAGGAGTGGTATGGTAGAGGAGGCTGAGGAGAGGTGTGTGGTGTGTGGCAGAGAACGCTACTCTACAAGGCCACCAACCCTCCCCCACCCCTCACCCGCCTCACAGGTTCACCTTCCTCACCTTTGTTATCTGGGCTATTGCCCTCACTCATCCCCTGACCCTCACCACTCTCTCTAGTCCCCCCTCATACTTCTCTCATGTCCCTAACCTAACTTCCCTCCCTACAACTACGCTTTATTCCTCACTACTACCTACTCTTTATTCATCATAATACCTCAGCATTCATTACTCATCTCCCTGACAACTGTCATTGCCACAATATATTACACGCTTTACCTCTCAATATTCATCTCTACTCACCATTTCTCACCTTTCCCCCCCCCCTCACTCCTCACCATCTCCTCCCTATCCTCTTACCTTCACACGTCACCATCTGTGGGTGTGGTGGTGTTGTGGTGCAACAGTGCCGCCAGAATTGCCAGGTGGTCAGCAACAGTGCCGCCAGAATTGCCAGGTGGTCAGCAACAGTGCCGCCAGAATTGCCAGGTGGTCAGCAACAGTGCCGCCGAGGTGCCAGGTGGTCAGCAACAGTGCCGCCAGAATTGCCAGGTGGTCAGCAACAGTGCCGCCGAAGGTGCCAGGTGGTCAGCAACAGTGCCGCCGAATTGCCAGGTGGTCAGCAACAGTGCCGCCAGAATTGCCAGGTGGTCAGCAACAGTGCCGCCAGAATTGACAGGTGGTCATCAACAGTGCCGCCAGAGGTGCCAGGTGGTCAGCAACAGTGCCGCCAGAATTGCCAGGTGGTCAGCAACAGTGCGCCAGAGGTGCCAGGTGGTCAGCAACAGTGCCGCCAGAGGTGCCAGGTGGTCAGCAACAGTGCCGCAAGAGGGTACCAGGTGGTCAGCAACAGTGCCGCCAGAGGTACCAGTGGTCAGCAACAGTGCCGCCAGAGGTGCCAGGTGGTCAGCAACAGTGCCGCCAGAGGTGCCAGGTGGTCAGCAACAGTGCCGCCAGAGGGGCCAGGTGGCCAGCAACAGTGCCACCAGAGGTGCCAGGTGGCCAGCAACAGTGCCACCAGAGGTGCCAGGTGGCCAGCAACAGTGCCGCCAGAGGTGCCAGGTGGTCAGCAACAGTGCCGCCAGAGGTGCCAGGTGGTCAGCAACAGTGCCAAAGAGGTGCCAGGTGGCCAGCAACAGTGCCGCCAGAGGTGCCAGGTGGTCAGCAACAGTGCCGCCAGAGGTGCCATGTGGTCAGCAACAGTGCCGCCAGAGGTGCCAGGTGGTCAGCAACAGTGCCGCCAGAAGGTGCCAGGTGGCCAGCAACAGTGCCACCAGAGGTGCCAGGTGGCAGCAACAGTGCCACCAGGAGGTGCCAGGTGGCCAGCAACAGTGCCGCCAGAGGTACCAGGTGGTCAGCAACAGTGCCGCCAGAGGTGCCAGGTGGTCAGCAACAGTGCCACCAGAGGTGCCAGGTGGCCAGCAACAGTGCCGCCAGAGGTGCCAGGTGGGCAGCAACAGTGCCGCCAGAGGTGCCAGGTGGTCCAGCAACAGTGCCGCCAGAGGTGCCAGGTGGTCAGCAACAGTGCCGCCAGAGGTGCCAGGTGGCCAGCACAGTGCCACCAGAGGTGCCAGGTGGCCAGCAACAGTGCCACCAGAGGTGCCAGGTGGCCAGCAACAGTGCCGCCAGAGGTACCAGGTGGTCAGCAACAGTGCCGCCAGAGGTGCCATGTGGTCAGCAACAGTGCCACCAGAGGTGCCAGGTGGCCAGCACAGTGCCGCCAGAGGTGCCAGGTGGTCAGCAACAGTGCCACACGGGGGCTCCCCATCACTGTAGGAGGAAGGACGAGGCTTGGGTCCGTCCTGCACCAGCGTCAAGTAGTGTAGTCAAGAGTGCAAGAGGTAGACAGTGTGAGGCAAGATTGAGCTGAATGAAAGACAAAGATGAAATTAAGGTGAAAGGTAAGAATAAGTTGAACAAAATTAAAGATAAGAATAAGATGAAAGGAATGATAACGATAAAAAAGTAAGAAAACAGAAAATGCAGGAATAAAGAGAATCAGGTAAAGTAAAGGTTAGAAGTAAGGGAAGGAAAACCGAAGAATAGGAAGGTTATAAATAAATAAAAGCTAGCAAAATAGAGAGGTTAAAAATAAAAGAAAACTGCAAGAAGCTCAAATGGCAAAGAAAAAAAACAGATCTAGCAACGAATGAGACTGACAGATAAGACAGGGCAAAGCTAAGTATCATCACGTTTGTTAAGAAGTTTAGGACATATAAATATGTAGCGAGAAAGGGAAGAGTCAGCAGCAACAGTCAGGACTAAGGTTCATGTCGGGCAGGTTGTGTATCTGGCCAGTGTCCACGAGACGGCCTCTTAGCAGTAGAGGCAGGAGAGATTGCTCCAGAAGAAGACCAATCTATACGGTGATTAGTCTCTAACATGACATAAGAGAGCAGGCGATGAGTCACAATAACGTGGCTAAAGTATGTGACCAGACCACACACTAGAAGGTGAAGGGACGACGACGTTTCGGTCCGTCTGGACCATTCTCACAATCGACTTGAGAATGGTCCAGGACTGACCGAAACGTCGTCGTCCCTTCACCTTCTAGTGTGTGGTCTGGTCAACATAAGAGAGCACTTCTATTGTGTTCTTTTAGTCTACCAATCAGTGAAGGACATTGTCACCACCAGAGGACAAGACCAACACGACATATAGTAGACTCCAGCAACACACGAAGCAGGAGGAGGAGCAGCAGTGTAAATCAGGCAAAATTGTAATAATTTTGTCAATAAAGATGTTAGTAATAAAGTGTGAACCACATCACTACCAAGTGTCTGTCGAAAGATGAGTTTTACTTATCACTCAACATGCCATGAGCGGGGATGGAGGGGAAGGTGGAGGGACTGGGAGGGGTGAGACGAGTTTTTATGGAGCAAATGGTGCAAGGAGCCATTACCGCGGCTCACCCCATAGCCTCCACGTCCACCTAATCCCATTCTCTTGCTCTCCATCTCGTTCTTTATCGTCTTCTATACTTTTCTTAGCAGTCTCTTGTATATTTTCTATAGTGTACTATGTCAATTTTGCTTACTAATTGTTTTATGTTTGTGTGATATTCGAAGACTGGCCCCTATATCTAGTCTAATATCACTACAATTATTCTTTGATAATATATTTCACTGACCTCGTATACCAAGACGAAATTTATAATATGAAAGACATTCTCATGATTCCATCAACAGCACTGTGTTGTATACCAAAGTCATAACTTTGTAATCGATAATGCTTGATCAACAGGGTGGGAGCTTCAAGCATATCCATAAACTTTTTTCATAAATTGCGCCAACAGTACATAGTGCCATGCTACATATCTGAAATCCTCCCTAAAGTGCTCGTTTAATTTAACTGGAAAACAATTTATCTGGAAAAAAACACCACAACCAGAGGTTCCAGCATAACAACCAGAGGTTCCAGCACCACAGCCAGAGGTTCCAGCACCACAGCCAGAGGTTCCAGCACCACAACCAGAGGTTCCAGCACCACAGCCAGAGGTTCCAGCACCACAGCCAGAGGTTCCAGCACCACAGCCAGAGGTTCCAGCACCACAGCCAGAGGTTCCAGCACCACAGCCTTGTTGGGGTCAGGTGCCTTGATGACTTGTCACCTGGCTGAGTGATGGCTTCTCAGCTGAGTGACTGACAGGCTTGTCAGCTGGCTGAGTGACAGGCTTGTCAGCTGGCTGAGTGACGGGCTTGTCAGCTGGCTGAGTGACGGGCTTCTCATCTATTATAAAAACAGTTCCCACGGCCTGGTCTCACAAGGCCTCCTGGTAGGTGATCTGG
>WNGS01165751.1:16252414-16266649 GCA_020271785.1 Procambarus virginalis
TCAACTAGGCTGTTAGACCTCTGGAATCCGTGTAGGCCTGCGAGGCGAGAGCACTCACCACACACCCTCACGACGGCTTCCCGTCTCCTGTGCCTCACAGCTCAGGGACACTGAGCACACACACCTACTTCCACTCTCCACAACTGCCATGTATTTCTTTCAGCGAGTAAAGCTGGGCTTGGTGAAGTTTGAGGAGCGTCGTGTGCAGGTCACTGGTCCACCTGACCCTCCACCAAGGACACCTGGGCCAGGTTCCTCAACCATTTATGCAACCAATTTCGAAACCTGTGCATCATTTCTCAATGGGGTTTCTTTACCTTTATTGAATACTTTATGAGCGCCCGAAGCTCTGTGAGGCCATTTATAACCATAATAATTTGGGATGTGAAGTTTGAAGCTCCTGAACTGCTAATAAATATAAATAATGTTCGATTCTTATTGTCCGAAAAAATAAAGGTTGGTCCCATTTTACTTTGTTGGTTGTTACACTCTGGGTTCTGTTCGTTAGGAAATAAAGATCCAACATGCTAGTTCCAGCACAAAATAATGTGTGCTTTAGGCTCTCGCGAAATGTGTGTATATACATGGTCGTCTTGTCGTCTTTATGACATAAGACCGCGTCACAGTGGTGTAGCAACGTGAGACACCGTACACAGTAATCTTATGAAACACCACAACACCTGCCACCCACAAAACCACCACAACACCCGCCAATCACAACCAACCACAACACTGCCAACCACAACCAACCCACCACAACACCTGCCAACCACAACAACCCACCACAACACCTGCCACCACAACAACCCACCACAACAAAGTCATGACGCGCTATCATGAACTAGCACCATGATCGTAGACCAATAGGTAACTCAATAGCTAATCAATACATAAGTCTGGAAATTACGCTCTTATCAAATTAAGAAAATTTGGTCATTTCATGTTTAAATGTCAGTGATTCACATCGTAAATTTATTTCAACATATACGTATTTGAGCCGTGAATGTAGTGATCATATGTCTATGATGGCTGGTCTATTGCTAACACTGTCAGCTTGTATTCCACGGGATGGGTATGGGGTGCATAATAAATATATGAAATGAAAACCTTGTATCAGTTTAATACAGCTTCAAGTTGAAGAGTTTATCATTTATCTAAAGAAAATAATACACCACTTTAGTTTTGTTTAAATGTTTAATGTAGAGCGGCCACTTCCCCCGGGATGATGGTGGGGCCGAGGTGTGAGGCTCGGCCCTTCACCTCTTAACACCATCACAACACATCATCACACACTTTCTCTTCATCATCTTGAGGTTATCTTGAGATGATTTCGGGGCTTTAGTGTCCTCGCGGCCCGGTCCTCGACCAGGCCTCCACCCCCAGAAAGCAGCCCGTGACAGCTGACTAACACCCAGGTATCTATTTTACTGCTAGGTAACAGGGGCATAGGGTGAAAGAAACTCTGCCCAATGTTTCTCGCCGGCACCTGGGATCGAACCCAGGACCACAGGATCACAAGTCCAGCGTGCTGTCCGCTCGGCCGACCGGCTCCCTATTTCATATTTCCAAACGCAAAAAACTATTTCACAAGCGGTTGTATCTCTCTCAGCTTTGGGACTTTATCAAAACTTTCCATTAGGATATACATTTAAGTCACACATTCCATAATAATGTTATCTATATGGCCTGTAATAGTGTGTGTGTGTGTGTGGTGTGTGTGTGTGTGTGTGTGTGTGTGTGTGTGTGTGCGTGTGTGTGTGTGGTGTGTGTGTGTGTGTGTGTGTGTGTGTGATCAAGGCGTGGAGCGGACGAGCCTCTCGGGCAGTGGTAGGCAGAGGAGAAAGTGTGTGGGGGAGGAATGCGTGTCAAGGCGCTGGTCTTCACCTTGTGACAAGACTCGTCTTACCTTGCCTCAAGAATGTTGATTAACCCTCCTTCCAAACTCTTGCGTTGATGTGCGTAAACACTGTTGTGTTACCTTGCGTCAAGACGGCAGCTCTACCGTGTATAAAGACAATGATTTCCCTAACATTAAGGCTTACGTTACCTTCACCTGTTAAGGAAGCTAACAGGTGAAATCACTGCACCGTTTGGCTAATACCACCTGTAAGTGCCAATTGTAATTGGACAATTACACTTACTGTAATTGTCAAAAGAAAATTGGGCTACTTAATTTAATCAGAAACCCCAAGACCTTCAGTTCTCTATTGATATAACTACAGTAAAACTGGCCAAGTTGTATCAGTAACTGAAATTACATCTAATAACGCCACAACTCTACCATACACGCTGCCTTAAGAAAGTAAGTAGACTCGTCTTAACAAGCAAATTAACTACATCAAGCAACTATATTTTATAAACAAGCACCAATCAACAACAATATAATACCGTAAAAAACGAGCGAACAAAATCATTTCGGAAAAAAATGAATATTTAATTACAAAATCCACACAACACAAAACTGAACAATAAATACGACCACAAAATAACGACCACACGACCACAGAATAAACTGCTCAACCAACAAGCACAAAGTAATATTGACACGAACATCCGACACATTACAAGTCCATGGTCCACACCTCCGAGTGTTCAGGTGGAGATGAATACGAACCCTGGTCCATAGAAGGAGTAATGAAGACATAGCCATGCACGCCAGCTGCAGCAGGTGAACGAGACTAGCAGCGCCAAGCTCTAGCAAGGAGCCATTTAACACGTGCATTCAAATTAACTTGATGCGCAAAAATTCTGGGAGCCGAACGTGCAGCGTGTCTTCGGGCCAAGCATATTAAAGCAGCGGCCGTCCCAGAGACTTACGCATCAACTTTAACATACTGTGTATTCAAAATAGGCTTCTTATCACAAAAATAATATTATATGGTATCTTTCAAGGTGTAGGTTAAGTGATTACGTTCTGTTGGCGTTAATTTGTACTTGAAGTACTTGGGTGAAACATTTTCAGAGTTGCGATTCGAACAAAGATCGTCAGTGAAGCATTGTTTGAGAAGTGTTCGAATATCGTCAGTTGTGGGTCAACAGTTTTTCATTCATTAAACAAGGGATCTGGCGGCTAGATTAACGAGCATTTGCCCTTTGTTGACGAGGACGGGCTGTGAATGTGGGACGTAAAAATCGAGTATGTAGATTCGAATCCTGCCATTGAAATGTGATCTGGGAACGAATCCCGGTATTGTGCAGATTTAAATGTTTGTAGTGAAATAAGTATATGCCTGGGCCGGCCTCGTAAACAATGGCCTAATGATTATTAATCCAGCGGCCAAACTCCTCCTTTATGGAAATCTCTTTACACTCAACATAACATTATGACATTCGAACTTTTTCCCGAACGTTGCTTCGCTTTGTTCATATGTTCGATTCTCATCTCTATAAAGGCTTCACCCACTTACTGCAAATATAAATAATTACCAACATAACCTTAACCAATGACCATGCACAAAATTATATTATAACGAACATTTTAATATTTCTTACGTTTTTCAATATTTCTTATGTTATTCTTCACTGTCGAGGGTAGTTGAAAAATTAACTCTCCAAAATTCATTTTCACACTTTATGGTCTGACGGCTAGAAGCGTTTCGCAAGACATTACATTTTCAAAGACAATTTTACATACTCTGTTAATGCTTATATTTGCTATTATATTATATTCGTTTATATTACACACACACACTCTTCACCAATTAACTGACAGTTGAGAGGTGGGGCCAAAGAGCCGAAGCTTAACCCCCGCAAAAACAACTAAGTGTACCCGGCGTTGCACGGGTCTTTGTCTCCCATCTATCCATCCATCTATCCAACTATCTATCCATCCATGTATTTATCACCTATCTATTCATCTATCCATCTACATATCCATCTATTCATCCATCAATCTGAGCATCCATCCAGCTATCCATCTATCTATACATCCATCTATCCATACATCCATAAACCATTCTATCTATCCATCATCCTATTTATTCAACTCACTTTCTATCCATCTATCATAATTGTATAGAAAGTCTATTAATCTATCCATATAGCAATCCCTCTATTCATGCATCTATCTATCCATATAGCAATCCTCTATTCATGCATCTATCTATCCATATAGCAATCCCTCTATTCATGCATCTATCTATCCATCAATCTATTTATCCATCTTTCTACTGTCTATCTCTGTACGTGTGTCTATGTCTCTCTCTGCCTTTACCTGTCTGTCGGGTAGTGCCAACAATCGTCATGGGGGTGTGAATGT
Organism: Procambarus virginalis; assembly: GCA_020271785.1. Classification (NCBI taxonomy): domain Eukaryota; kingdom Metazoa; phylum Arthropoda; class Malacostraca; order Decapoda; family Cambaridae; genus Procambarus; species Procambarus virginalis. The sequence goes on from WNGS01165751.1 coordinate 16,256,673, forward strand.
GACCCTGGCACGCTGTTCTCTTTGGAATTGTGGCGACGCCGACCAGCCTATGTTCATCCCGTCACCCTGACTAGTCCTTCTGCCAATTTGGGTGAGCCTGGCCCCAAGCGTATGGCCTCCAACTTTGTACAGATTGATACACACTCTTTTAGTATACATACAGTAAATAAATTCTAAACGCCGTGGATAATAATAATATTTCATTCAGCTGGGCACTAGGAGGCTCGAACACCCGACCCCCAGCACGGGAGACGGTCGCTCTATCAACTGAGTTACTGAGCCAGTGTGGATCACCTAATTTTCCTGTGCTCGAGTGCCAGCCCAGAGAACAGTTAAAGTTCCAGTTTGGGCAGCAGTTAGATGCCTCGGGAACCCTTCTCTATTGTGTCTAGTTCTGTAGCTAAGTTAATAGAGCGACCGTCGCAGGTGTTAGGAGTCTGGGGTTCGAGTCTGCAAGTGTCCAGGTGCCGCCCCATGAACGAGCATAGCCTGAGGACGGGGTGGAAAATGCAAATTCGAATCATTAGTCTTAACCAAGAGCACGTAGATTGTAGATCATCTTTAAAATATTAGGCAAGTGCTCGTTATCCAGCAGCCGCCCTCCCCTCTTTATGCAGCCCGTCCTCATAAACACTGGCCAAATGCTCCTTAATCCACCCGATGCCCCCCATGTTTATGAATAAAAACGCTTTAACCATAATTCACAACTCATTTCGGTCAACTTTTCTATAAAAGTGCTTCGCTCACTTCCTATTTTCGAATCATACGTCCCCAAAAGTTATCCAACCAATTGGGCTGGACGGTAAAGCGATGGCCTCGCTTCGAGCGGGTCAGCGTTGAATCCCCAACCGTCCAAGTGGTTGGACACCATTCCTTTCCCCCATTCCCGTCCAAAATCCTTATCCTGACCCCCTTCCAAGTGCTATATAGCCGTAATGGCTTGGCGCTTTCCCCTGATAATTCCTTCCCTTCCCCAAAAGTCTTCACCCACGAACTACGAGCACAGATGATTGCCAACAGTTCCAAAGCACCTGACCTAACCTACCTTGGGCCTAACTGTGCACACAATTATAAAATACCCAAATACTAAGCAGTGATTGACAAATTACCGTCTTGTACAAAGGTCAATGTTGAAAAATGTGTGTTTACATGTTACCGGAGCCGAGAGGCGCGGAGCCAGAGGGTGGACTGGCCAGCCTGGAGTCCAGTCTCCGCTGGACGTTATTTCGAAATAAAGAAATTCTATATTTCTTTGTGCCGCAAGCACAATTAGGTACTCACCTAGTTAGGTGAGTACAATTAGTTGAACGCACACACGCACGCACGCACGCACACACACACACGATAAAATCTAAATTTCCCTAAAATCGATAGGGAAGATTTCCTGAGACCTGGAACTTTAAGAACAAGAGGTCATAGATATAAACTAGCTAAACACAGATGCCGAAGAAATATAAGAAAATTCACTTTCGCAAACAGAGTGGTAGACGGTTGGAACAAGGTAGGGGAGAAGGTGGTGGAGGCCAAGACCGTCAGTAGTTTCAAAGCGTTATATGACAAAGAGTGCTGGGAAGACGGGACACCACGAGCGTAGCTCTCATCCTGTAACTACACTTAGGTAATACACACACACACACACACACACACACACACACACACACACACACACACACAGTTGAGAGGCGGGACCAAAGAGCCGAAGCTCAACCCCCGCAATCACAACTAGGCGAGTCCACCCACCCACCACTCAAAGGAGAGGAAAATGTCAACTCGCTCTTATCAAACTCGCCACAATTCGCTACAAGTCTTCGAAAGAAATTGCGATTTCCTTCAAGATACATTACCTAAAATCAAATTTAAATTCAATATACGCAAATACATAAGAAAATATATGTACATTAAATTATATTTAGAGACCATTGCTAGGACCAGAACACTTGTAGTTGTTTGTGTGTAATAATGAGGACCTTAAACCAATATGAGGAGGAGAGTGTTGTGAGGCAGCAAGCCCTGCATCCCTCCCCCCCCCCCCTGTCATCCATCACGCATACACTGTCTTAAAGTATAATGACACACACACACACACACACACACACACACACACACACACACACACACACACACACACACACACACCACACACACACACGGGGGGCCAGGTAGCCTGGTGGATAGCGCGCAGGATTCGTAATTCTGTGGCGCGGGTTCGATTCCCGCACCCGGCAGAAACAAATGGGCAAAGTTTCTTTCACCCTGAATGCCCCTGTTACCTAGCAGTAAATAGGTACCTGGGAGTTAGTCAGCTGTCACGGGCTGCTTCCTGGGGTGTGTGTGTGGTGTGGGAAAAAAAAAAGTAGTTAGTGTAGTTAGTAAACAGTTGATTGACAGTTGAGAGTCGGGCCGAAAAAGCAAAGCTCAACCCCCGGAAAATACAACTAAGTGAATACAACTAAGTGAATACACACACACACACACACACACACACACACACACACACACACACACACACACACACACACCACACCACACACACACACATCGGATGGTAGTTAACGGATGGAATGCATTAGGCAGTGATGTGGTGGAGGCTGACTCCATACACAGTTTCAAGTGTATATATGATAGAGCCCAGTAGGTTCAGGAATCTGTACACCTGTTGATTGACAGTTGAGAGACGGGACCCAAGAGCCAAAGCTCAACCCCAGCAAGCACAAATAGGTGAGTACACACACACGGAATACATTAGGCAGTGATATGGTAAAGATGTATTAGAGGCAGACGTCATACACAGTTTCAATTAATGTAATATGATAGAGCCCAATAGACTCTGGAATATGTACACCAGTGTATTGAGCGTTGAGAGGGGGGAGAGACTAAAGAGCCGAAGCTCAACCCCCGGAAGCACAACTAGGTGAGTACGCACCCACCCACCGCACCAGGTGTGAGCGTGTGGGTGGTGGTTGTGGATGGGTGTGGGTGAGGGTGGTGGGTGTGGGTGTGGTGGGTGGAAAGTTGTGAGGCTCATATACACACTCTGTTTAAAATTCCTTCAGTTGTACTTGGTAAAGTGAAAGCCAACGGACGAGACGGTAACCTACACCTCCAGGTTTGGACTAGCGCGAAATCTGCACAGTGAAATAATACCTAAGTCGCCACGAGGCCTGGCAGATTGTGCACAATTACCGCGTTGAAAAGTAGTGGTGCACAGTACAATACAAGACGATTCTCTGAACCTCAAAGGGCCAAGGCTTCTCAACACCTACTTTCTAAACATCTTCTTGAGGTTATCTTGAGATGATTTCGGGGCTTTAGTGCTCCGCGGCCCGGTCCTCGACCAGGCCTCCACCCCCAGGAAGCAGCCTGTGACAGCTGACTAACACCCAGGTACCTATTTTACTGCTAGGTAACAGGAGCATAGGGTGAAGGAAACTCTGCCCATTGTTTCTCACCGGCGCCCGGGATCGAGCCCGGGACCACAGGATCACAAGTCCAGCGTGCTGTCCGCTCGGCCGACCGGCTCCCTGTAGGAGCCGGTCGAACATAGGAGGAATTGCTAGCAGACACGTACCGTCATCAAGAGGGAACTGGGTAAACATCTGTAAATGGTACCTGATCAATCAGCCTGTAGTTTCGTGGTGTGAGCAGCGGGCACCAACACTCTTAACAAGACCATTAACGTGGCCAGAGACTGGGCCACAGGGCACTGACCCCTCGAACCCCTGAAAGGTTAATACAAGCAAAGAAAAACAAACAAGTAAACGCAGCACCCCGTCCTCCTCAGGTTCCCCAACGTCAAGAAACTGTCGTACTAAAGTGCCTTATCCTAACCTACCAGAGGACCCAAAACAGAAAACGGGACAGTGTGTCAATTTCGCGTGCCGCTTCCATTTTCTAGTACGACGATTTTTGGCGTTAGGTACAGTATGAGTCGCAGCCTAACGTATGAATCATAGCCTGGTTGATCAGGTATCCTTTGGAGGTGCCAGTGTTCTCGTTTGAACACTGAGAGGTTTGCCACTTATGTTTAGAGGAAGAGTGTTGAAGTGTTGGTCTCTTGTGCTGACAGTTCTCTCTTAGAGTACCTATTGCAACACTGTTTTTCAATGGAGCTATTTTTGCACATCCTGCCATGCCTCCTGATCTCATTTGGAGTTATTTCTGCGTGTAGTTTTGGTTCCAATCTCTCTAATATTTTAAAAGTGTAAATTATTATGCATCTCTCACTTGAGCTCTACAGAATACAGATTTATAATTGTTAGCAGTCCTAATTTGTTAAGTAATAATTTGTTAATTCAATCCGTTTGTTAAGAGAGAAGGTGTGCTGTGTCCTCTATAATGTCTACTCACAGGAAAATGCTAATGTCGCCTGCAAAGGCTGATACGTTACTGTAGTCTGCCAATGTATGTATGTATGTATGTATGTATGTATGTATGTATGTATGTATGTATGTATGTATGTATATGTATATGTATACATGTATGATATGAGGTGAGACAAACTACCGGAGCAAGCACAGTAANCCCCCCCCACACTGGCGGCCACCAGCCCCTCTGTACGGTGGTGACGGCCTCACACCGACACACACACATATTATCATCACCTGAGGCAATATTCTCTACTCGCACCAACCGCCATCAATTCCTGATTGTGCTGTCAACTTGCACAGTTCTTTGTTTTTTTTTGGGTTGGTTGTTTAGTGATTTATTAATTGGGCCAATAGTTGGTTGGATGGTTGACTGTTGGAAAGTTGAATTAATTGATTGGTAATTGGGTGAATGTTCCCCTGGAAAGGAGACGAGAGAGATACAAAATATATACACGTGAAAAATACTGGAGGGCCAGGTCCCAAATCTACACAGTAAAATAACAACTTACTGGAGTGAACGATATGAAGAAAAATGCAGAATAATACCAGTGAAGAGCAGTGGTGCCATAGGCACAATCAGAGAACACTGTATAAACATCAGAGGTCCACGGTTTTCAACGTCCTCCCAGCGAGCATAGAAATATTTCCGGAACAACCGTGGAAAATCGTCAAGCGAAAACTAGATAGTTATCTTCAAGAAGTGCCGGACCAACCGGGCTGTGGTAGGTATGTGGGCCTGCGGGACGCTCCAAGCAACAGCCTGGTGGACCAAGCTCTCGCAAAGTCAAGCTTGGGCCTCAGGCCGGGCTGGGGAGTAGAAGAAACTCCCAGAACCCCACCTCAAGCCGGTACAATTGAGGTGCGTTTCTCTTCCCACTTACGCACCCACACTCTAACATGGAGACCTACCTCACTAGAGGTGCTGGCCAGCGACGGAGGGAGAGAGCCAGCCAAGGGGCCCCGTGTACCAGGGAGGCCGAGGGAGGCCAAGGGAGGCCGAGGGAGGCCAAGGGAGGCCGAGGGAGGCCGCTCTCTCCCCCACCAACACAGCACACTTGGGCTCATAGTCCAAGAGCTTGTCCATGCTTTACTTCCCAAGTTCTCATATCCCCGCTCATCGTCCTCATATACCAGTTCTTTGTCATCATATCCTAGCTCGTCCTCCTAACCTAACCTATCCAGGGATATACTGGCTTGGCGCTTTCTCCTCATAAAGACCTTACCTTACCACTGATTTCACTGACTTATGGAAATTAAAGAAGATAAATCGAGACATGTTGAAGAGGTGGAGGATGACTGGCTCAGCCGGCAAGTCTGGCTGGGAGGCTGACAGCAGCTGAGGCTACACTCTCTGGGACAACCTTCCAGGAACCTCCTACCCGTCTCACCCTCAAAGATCAAGATCAAACTCCAGCTAGAAAATCTTATAAGGAAAAACAAGAGACCTTCGTGATCCCTCCACAGTCACTGGGGTTAGTGGTCATCTGTAACATACGCACGCACGCACGCACGAATGTACATACGCACGCATGCACGTACGTCGGAGCGCGTGTAGCAGCAACCAACAATGTATGCGATTATGGCCACGATACACGGAGCACTTACGTGTCCACTTACGTCATCTGCACCTCTTACCTCCATCATGACGGCTTAGTTCGCATTTATTAGACCATTTACGGGGAGCTGAGTGCTGCGAGGTCGTCGGTGACACACTTGACCTCGCGCAGAGGACCACCTCGCGTAGAGGACCACCTCGCGTAGAGGACCACCTCGCGTAGAGGACCACCTCGCGTAGAGGACCACCTCGCGTAGAGGACCACCTCGCGTAGAGGAACATCTCGCGTAGAGGACCACCTCCCGTAGAGGACCACCTCCCGTAGAGGACGACCTCGCGTAGAGGACCACCTCCCGTAGAGGACCACCTCCCGTAGAGGACCACCTCCCGTAGAGGACCACCTCCCGTAGAGGACCACCTCGCGTAGAGGACCACCTCGCGTAGAGGACCACCTCGCGTAGAGGACCACCTCCCGTAGAGGACCACCTCCCGTAGAGGACGACCTCGCTGCCAACCACTACAAATACATAATGTAGTATTGAGGTGAGCGCGACGAGTGAGGGCAGCAGCCTACAACCACAACTCATAATACAGCCATCTGGACCTGCATGCGGGGCCCCCTATATCCCCTGCCTCCCCTGTCGCCCCACCTCGGGCCCCCCGCCCCCGTCTCCTCTACTGTCGGGCCCCCGTCTAATAGATCATATCCACACTCATTGATGTTTTAGACTCTACAAATGTGCAGGCACGTTTCCTTACACCTGATGCCGCTGTTCACCTAGCAGTAAACTGGTACCTTAGACTTAGGCGACTGTTGTGGGAGGCAATGTGGGGGAGGTGAGTAGTTAGCTTGGTGGGCCCTCGGTAGGCCTAGGAGGCTTACTATCATCACAAGTGGAAACCTTTTGAACGTCTGAACGTTCATGCTGTCCTGTGTGACACCATCTACCCGTCTACCTTCGTGCATCAAACCCGTCTACCATAGTTCATCAAGCCGTCTACCTGTCTACTTCCCGAGGCGTGTACCAGCCCCTGCCCGCAGGCCAGGAGGCCGCTGGCGCAAGGCGAGGCCTCCCACACCAGCGCGGCCGGTCACAACAAAAGGGTCACACAGAAGCCCTAAACCTGGCTAATGTCACAAACAACTCAAACAATACAACACTGACGTCACATTTGTATCACAGCCACACAATCACTGCTAAAAAACAGCCTACAAGATAATATGTATTGTTCTCTCTCTCTTTTCCTCTCTCTCTCTCTCTCTCCTCTCTCTCTCTCTCTCTCTCTCTCTCTCTCTCTCTGTGGGTGTGCATGTGGGTGCGAGGTATACAAGGTATACTGTATGTATAACTGTACGCTATACACTATTGGTCCAGTAATAGACTAAAACACAATATACCACACAACTATAACATAACAATATATCTACCAGCACAAGAACACCACAGTCTCACCCCACCCCCACCACCATACTAATACTAGCCAATACTACAATATTGAACTAGTTCACTACACCCTCATACCACTACACCCTCATACCACTACACCCTCACACCACTACACCCTCACACCACTACACCCTCATACCACTACACTTACACACTACACCCTCACCCACTACACCCTCACACACTACACCCTCATACCACTACACTTACACCACTACACCCTCATACCACTACACCCTCATACCACTACACTTACACCACTACACCTCATACCACTACACCCTCATACCACTACACCCTCATACCACTACACTTACACCCTACACCCTCATACCACTACACCCTCACACCACTACACTTACACCCACTACACCCTCATACCACTACACCCTCATACCACTACACTTACACCACTACACCCTCATACCACTACACTTACACCACTACACCCTCACACCACTACACCCTCACACCACTACACCCTCATACCACTACACTTACACCACTACACCCTCATACCACTACACCCTCATACCACTACACTTACACCACTACACCTCATACCACTACACCCTCATACCACTACACTTACACCACTACACCCTCATACCACTACACCCTCATACCACTACACTTACACCACTACACCCTCATACCACTACACCCTCATACCACTACACTTACACCACTACACCCTCATACCACTACACTTACACCACTACACCCTCATACCACTACACTTACACCACTACACCCTCATACCACTACACTTACACCACTACACCCTCATACCACTACACTTACACCACTACACCCTCATACCACTACACTTACACCACTACACCCTCATACCACTACACCCACACCCTCACACCACTACACCCTCACACCACGTCTATATCACCCCACACTACACCACCCGCTTAACAGCTGAGTGGACAGCGCTTCGGATTCGTAGTCCTGAGGTTCCGGGTTCGATCCCCGGTGAAGGCGGAGACAAATGGGCAAAAAGTTTCTTTCACCTTGATGCCCCTGTTACCTAGTAGTAAATAGGTACCTGGGAGTTAGACAGCTGCTACGGGCTGCTCCTGGGGATGTGTAACAAAAGGAGGCCTGGTCGAGGACCGGCCGCGGGACGCTAAGCCCCGAAATCATCTCAAGATAACCTCAAGATAACCCCCACACTACAACACAACACCCTCACACACAAAACCCCTACACTACAACACACCACCCTACACTACAACACACCACCCCTACACTACAACACAACAACCCTACACTACAACACAACACACCCTACACTACAACACAACAACCCCACACAACAATCCTCTCATCACACACTTTCAGGCTCAGTGGACCAACTACGTCACATCCAATAACCATTCCAATACCTTCCCACTTTTATCACCCCCCCCCCCCCACCCCTGGCCACTCCTGGACACGTTACAGGACAAAATGGTCAGTAAACTCAAACCTCAATTCGTGACAGTGTGTTAACTCGGCAAATCAGAACAAAACACACACACTCCGAGGGCAGGACATGGAGCTAATGTACACCACGCCGTGCTAATGTACACCACGCCGCCGCCACGTTCACGGCCCGCTCTTACCCCAACACCTTCACTTTTCAAAGGATTAACCTCACACATTCCGCCACGGCGGAAAAGGAAAATCCCAAAGGTGTACACACGCACGCACGCGCACGCACACGCACACACATACACATTCCTTGTGTAAGGAATCGTTCAGGACCCTGTATACCACTTATATAAGGCCAATCCTGGAGTACGCAGCTCCAGCCTGGAGTCCACGCCTAGTTAAACACAAGACGAAGTTAGAGAAGATTCAGGGGTATACCACCAGACTGGACCCGGAACTGAGAGGTATGAGATACGAGGAAAGGCTAAGGGAGCTGAACTTCACATCCCTGGAAAACGGAAGAGTAAGGGGAGACATGATAACCACCTACAAATTCTGAGGGGAATTGACAGGGTGGAAAAAGACAAACTCTTTAGCATGGGTGGAACACGAACAAGGGGACACAGGTGGAAACTTAGTACCCAGATGAGCCACAGAGACATTAGAAAGAATTTTTTCAGTGTCAAGTACTTAACAGATGGAATGCATTAAGCAGTAATATGGTGGAGGCTAACTCCATACACAGTTTCAAGTGTAGATAGATGGAACCCAATAGGCTCAGGAACCTGTACACCTGTTGATTGACAGTTGAGAGGCGGGACCAAAGAGCCAGAGCTCAACCCCCCAAAGCACAACTAAGTGAGTACACACACCCACGTTTATGTGGGTGGAAGGGAAGGGGAGGTAAATTCATGACCTCTCTCATGTTAATGTCAAAATAAACCTAAGTAAGGCTGGCCAGAAACTACCCACAATGCCTCACCGCCCGGGTGGGGCCAGATGTCTTCCTGGTCCTCACCACGCAGCAACCACGTTGGAGCCGGTCGGCCAAGCGGACAGCACGCTGGACTTGTGATCCTGTGGTCCTGGGTTCGATCCCAGGCGCCGGCGAGAAACAATGGGCAGAGTTTCTTTCACCCTATGCCCCTGTTACCTAGCAGTAAAATAGGTACCTGGGTGTTA
>WNGS01165751.1:16302907-16316848 GCA_020271785.1 Procambarus virginalis
TGATCTTAAACACCTCCTAGACTCCTTGCCGGAGCCTGTGCTCCTGCTGGGGTGATTTCAATTGTCGTCATGCCCTTTGGGGGTGATGTGCTGACAATCACCGGGGGTCGCCTACTTGAACTTTCATCCTCTCTTCTTCCCTATCCCTTCTTAATTCTGGTGAGCCCAATCATTTGGACTCTCGGACTCGCTCCCTTTCTTGTCTCGATCTTTCTCTGTGCTCGTCATCCCTTTCCTTAGATTCGGGTGGCGAGTCCTTGATGACCTCCATGGCAGTGACCATTTTTCCCTATCCTTGTCACTTTTTTTTTCTTTCGGCCTTCTCCTCTCTCCTTCCCTCGTGGCGGTTTGCAGAGGCTGACTGGCGCCTTTTACTCTCCGTGCTCTAATATTCCGAGCTCTCGTTTACCTCTCCCTCGCGCCCTCCTTTTTTTCATGACACTATCTTTGACGCTGCCCTGCACTCTATTCCTCGCTCTTCCTCTCGGGGAACGCGAAAGTGCGTTCCCTGGTGGAATTTGGACTGTGCTCGGGCTGTCCGCTGTAAGCGTGCAGCCTGGAAGAGACATCGCCGCCGGCAGACGGTTGAGTCTTTTCTTTTGTTTCGGAAGGCGAGTGCGGTGGCCCGTAGGACCATCCGTGCGGCTAAACGTGCTTGCTGGGCGACTATGTCTCTACCGTTACTTCCAAAACTCCTCTTCCGCTGGTCTGGAAGCGTATCCGCAAGATTGCGGGTAAGTTCATTCCCGATGTCTCCCCAGTCCTTCGCCTCCATGGTGCTCTTGTGGCGGACCCGTTGCAGGTTGCGACCGAACTGGGTTCCCATTTCTCCTCTGTTAGTTCTGGTTCTCATCTCCCCAATCCTTCCTTCTTCGTAAGCCTCTCCTTGAGTCTCGTCTTTAAATTTCTGTACTTTTCTCCACCTTCCCTATAATGATCCCTTCTCTCTCTCTGAACTTCAATCTGCCCTAGCCCTTTGTGGTTCTACGGCAGCGGGCTCTGATGGCATTCATTATGAAATGCTCCGCCATCTCCCTCCGTGCACGTCTCAGTATTTACTGAGTCTGTACAATCGGGTCTGGGAGTCGTCGTCAGTCCCTGAAGACTGGCTCGATGCTGTTGTCCTCCCTGTTCGGAAACCAGGGTCTCTCGGGTCATCCCCCAAGGACTTCCGCCCTATTGCCCTCACGAGTTGTGTCTGCAAGCTCTTTGAACGTATGGTTAACGTTCGTTTGATGTGGTTCTTAGAACACTATAACCACCTCTCTCCTTCTCAATTTGGTTTTCGCAAGTGCCGCAGCACAACGGATGTCCTGGTAAACTTGGAGGTCTATATTCGTACTGCTTTGCTGCGAAGACTTCCGTTGTTGCCGTCCTTTTTGACCTAGAAAAGGCTTACGACACTACCTGGCGGTATCACATTCTGTCTCAACTTCATTCTTTTGGCCTTCGTGGGAACCTCCCTCTCTTCCTCCAGAGCTTCCTCTCTCGTCGTTCCTTTCGTGTGCGGCTTGGTACTGCTCTCTCTGCCCCTTTTCGGCAGTATGAGGGTGTACCCCAGGGTAGTGTTTGAGCACTACTCTTTTTCTAGTTGCCCTCAACGGTCTTCTTTTCTCTTCCTTCTGGTGTCTTCTCTGCTCTGTATGTTGATGATCTTACCCTTTGCTGTCAGGGTGATGATTCACCTCTCCTTCAACGGCGGCTTCAACTTGCGATTGATGCCGTGTCGTCGTGGGCCACCGATCATGGCTTCAAGTTCTCTGCATCTAAGACTTGTGCTATGACCTTTACTCGGAAGCATGTTGTTCTTCGTCCCTCTTTGTCGCTTTATGGTCATCCCATTGTGTACAGGGATTCCGCAAAGCTCTTGGGGTTAGTCTTTGACACTCGTTTGTCTTGGTCAGCCCATATCTCTTGCCTCCGAGTTGAGTGCTCTAAGGCCCTTACCTCCTTAAGTTTTGTCCCATACTTCTTGGGGAGCGGATAGACGCACGCTCCTATATTGCACTCCTCTCTCGTCCTGTCTAAACTCGATTATGGTTGCCCTGCTTACTCTTCTGCTTCTCCTTCTACTCTTCGCCGTCTTGATGCTTTGCACCATACTGGGTTGCGTCTCAGCTCTGGTGCCTTTCGTTCGACTCCCGCCCTCAGTTTGTATGTTGACACTGGCTTTCTCTCTCTCCAGGACCGCCGTGACCGCTACTGTCTTCGCTATCTTGCGCGGTCCTTACAGCATCCTTCCTCTCGCCTCTGTCGTGCTTTGACTTTCCTCCTCCTGTAGCTCCTGTTCCTCTTCATTGTCTCCCCTTTCTGTCCGGTTATCTCGCTTGCAGGATTCTCTTTCTGTTCGTCTTTCTAATGTTTCTCCTCGTATTGTTCCTTCCTTGCCTCCGTGGAGAGTCCCCTTCCCAAGTTTTGTACGTCCTTGACTTGTATTACTAAAGCCTTTACCCCTCCTACAGTTCTGAAAAGCCTCTTCCTTGAGCACTTTTCTTCGCACTCCCGCTCTATTTCCATCTTTACCGATGGGTCTAAGTCTGCGGACGGTGTGGGCTACTCTGTTGTTTTTCCTGACCGTACTTATATGTGTCCTCCCTTCGGAGGCTAGCGTCTTTACGGCGGAACTTTATGCTATTCTCTATGCTCTCCGTCTCTGCTTTCTCATTCTCATTCCTCCTTTGTGGTTGTCGTTGACTCTCGTAGTGCCCTAATGGCTCTTGGGTCCTTTAATCCTGTCCACCCAGTGGTCATCGAGATTCAGCAATGGCTGTTTCTTATTTCTAGTAAGTTTAAATCGGTAGAGTTTTGCTGGGTTCCCAGCCATATTGGTGTTTCTTTGAATGAGCGTGCAGATGCTGCCGCTAAGGAAGCCATCCGTTCTTGTCCCATCTCCCGTAAGGGTCTTCCTTATTCTGACTTTTATCCGGTTATTCATTCCTCTATCCTTGCCCGTTGGCAGAGTTGTTGGTCCTCTGTGGTTAGTAACAAACTGCGTACTCTCAAAACGTAGTGTCCCCGTGGCCTTCCTCCTACCACCGTAACCGGCGGTGGGAAACTGCTTTAGCACGGCTGCGGGTTGGCCATACTCGCTTAACCCACGGTCACTTAATGGAGCGCCGCCCTGCTCCTTGTTGTCCGAATTGCGTTGTCCCTCTTACGGTTATGCATATCCTTGTTGAATGTCCTGCCTTCCAGGACGAGCGTGTGTCTTGCTTTTCGACCGTCCCTCGCGGTCACTTGTCCCTCGATAGAATTCTAGGTGAATCGGATACTTTTGATATCGTTCGCCTTATGCGTTTTTGTTCTCGTATTGGCTTTCTTAGTAATATTTAGCGCCCTCTGATTATTTCGCACTTTGATGGTGCTACATAGCCTCCCGGTTTGGTGCCTTCTTTTGATAATTACCTTACCTATCAAAGGCCTTTTCTGAAGGGAGCCCCTATGGCTCCCCCTGGAGCTATCCAGGCTGATAAGGATATCCCTAACTATTGCATCAGTCGATGTGGGTGGAGTTCTAGGCTTACTGGGAACCACGAGCCAAAACCTGACTCCCTCAGAGAGGCACGAGGAGCAATGGCCTATAGAAATGCACATGTGATTTGGAGCATTCTATGTCTGCCATCGACTGGGAGAGGCATCCAGAAATGTAAGCGTCCCAAAACAGAACCCCATTGTGGTTAAAAACAACGAAAATAGCCAAACAAGTGGACAGAACTCCCCAAATGAAAACGAGCAAACAAGCATGATATCACATGAGCCGTGCCACATGTCTACACAGCTCCCCCCTCCTCGGGAGGGGGAAGGGGGATCCCCAGACCCCCGCGCTTGCGATCCACCCTTCAGTTCTTCGGTTGATGGGATACTGCATGGTCATGTGGCTCCAGCTCCGGTCTCTTATTGTGCTGTTATCGGTTTCAGTACTGCTCTTATGGTGGTGTGTGGGCTGGGAGTAATATTCACAGGTACTCGGGCTGCTTAGGGTCACCTGCCCTGAGTGCCCTGTAAGTACCGCCCTAGGGGGCTCGGGGTTCTCTTCCACATGTCACCTTGGGTCTACCTCTGTTGGTCTTTTGCTGTTTGGCGATCGACTGCCCCTGAATGTTTTGGGGGACGAGACGAGAAGACGAGAGAGATATCAAATAACATACATGTGGGAGATACTAGAGGGCCAGGTACCAAATTTACACAATAAAATAACAACATACTGAAGTGAACAATATGGAAGAAAATGCAGGATAGAACCAGTGAAGAACAGGGGTGCCATAGGCACAATCAGAGAACACTGTATAAAACTTCAAAGGTCCACGGTTGTTCAACATCCTCCCAGCGAGCATAAGAAATATTGCCGGAACAATCGTGGACATCTTCAAGAGAAAACTAGATCATTTTCTCCAAGGAGTGCCAGACTAATCAGGCTGTGGTGGATATGTGGGCCTGTGGGGCACTGCTAGCAACAGCCTAGTGGACCAAACTCTCACAAGTCAAGTGTGACCTCGGGCTGGGCTTGGGGAGTAGAAGAACTCCCAGAACCCCATCAAGCAGGGGAAGTTTCCACCCTTGTTTGTCTTGGGGTAAGTGGTAGTTTTTGCACTGGTGGGGCACGGGGTACTGCGCAGCTAGTTTTCACCTATATAACAGCAGCCGGCTCTGTTCCCTCTGGGTACGTCCTTTCCCCTTTATACTAAGATTGTTTGTGTGTGGTGGTACCCCTTGCTTTGCCCTCATGAGTGGACACGTCCTGGGGGTTCATCATTAGCATTGTTGATTGGTAGCTTAGGCACCAGTTAGCAGTACCCTGCCTGGGATAACCCTTGGTAGACCCAGTCTAGGGGCGCTGGGAAACCCTGCGGGGTCACTCGGGGTGCAATGGAGGAGACCCCTGAGTCCCCTCTCACTTTGTGTGAGTTTGAGGGTTGCTCTGTCCCTTATCTCAGGGTGACGCTCATTGTGTTTGCCTGTCATGCTGCCTGTTGAGTTGGCAACACATTCGACCCCGAGTCCTGTGAGCATTGTTGCTTGTTTGTGACTCAATTCACACACTCTGATGATGACATTATTTGGGTGCAGGCAGATCGTGCGTTGCAGGATAGGTTTAGGTTGTTGCAACGCGCTAGGGTGGTTGCTTCCACGGATGCCCCGAGGCTGCCACGTTTTGCTTATAGGGACCCGAACTTGGGGATGTTGGTCGCGTCAGCCTTGGTTCAGTCTGTGCCCCCTCATTCTTTCCCTTCTATGGTTCATTTGGTCCCTTCCACCCCCCCCCCCCCTTGTTTCCGGCTCCTAAGCATCTGAGGGCTTTGGGGTCAAGGTAGGGTTTAGAGGTTTCTGAGACTCAAACTATTTAGGGAGTTGCCCCTTCCGGGGGTGACTACAGAGGCATTCAAGTCTGTTTCTCCAGCCATAGCTCCGGGGTCTGACCAGTGGGCCTCCCCTCTCTTCCTGCTATTTTGGCTGCCCCGGCTTTTTCTTGTGAGGTCGGGGTTTTGGAAGACGACTCTGACCTGGGGCCTGACATGGAGGTTCCTGGGGTTGGGAACCACTAAGTTGGCATGCTGAGTGGCAGTGCCAGTGGCAGCCTACCACTGGCTGCTACTTCCTCCCTCCCTCAAGTCACCTGACTCGCCCACATTCTCCTCCCACAATACTGTTTTGCTTTTATTCACTATATACAGACGCTATATATAAGTATCTACATTCGTGTTCACCATAACGAACCACTAAGTTGGTATGCTGGGTGGCAGTGGCGGTGGCAGCCCGTCACTGGCTGCCACTCCCTCCCGCCCTCCCTGTAAACAGTACCGGTAAACAACATAAGTCGTGCAGACAACGCCACCGCCCTCACCAAAATGGCGGCTCCCATCCTACTCCTCTTGCTGTTTATACCCTCTATACACACGTTATATATAACTATCTACATTTGTGTTCACCATAGTGAACCACTAAGCTGGTATGGTGAGTGCAGTCAATAAATGCAGAAGACAATGCCACTACCCTCCCTCCCACAGCATTACTCCTCCCTCCATGGAGCACAGCGCTAAATATCACCACAATCCTGCTATTATCAGAACCCTGGTCAGTTTTATCACAGTCAGGTGTCTTCTGTAATAATATCATCGCTACATAATAGCATGAATAAGTATATTATGGCATTTTTAGGCGATGCTGTGGTCACAAGCTGAACAGCAGTGCTGTGAGCTCATGATGCATGCATCAGGCTTTGTAGCTCACTCAATACTGAGGTGCCTAACACCCGGGAATTTGGCTCACGATTTTTTTTAAAATGGAGTCTGTTTACAAGAGCCCTGATGAAGGTGTTGTGAACCCCGTGTATCCGCGGGCTGTTTAAATCTTGCGTAGTACTCCAAAGCATCATATGATGCTATGCGCAATTTACTGCAAGTCGGTCAAAGCATCATATGATGCGATGCTCAATTTAAGGGTTAAACCCATTTGGCTTTAACTATTTTTTCTAGTGTTTTGACTACCATGCTTGTTAATGACACTAGTCTATAATTTAGAGGTTCCTCTTGACTACTATTTTTTATAAATTGGTATTCTGTTTGCCTTTTTCCATATATCTGCTAAGATTCCTGTGCACAAGGATGTCTGGAATAATAATTGAAGTATAATGCTCAGCTTAGTTGCACATTCTCGCAACACCCAAGGTGAAACTTCTTCAGGTCCAACTGCTTTATTTCTTCCTATCCCCATGATTAATTTTACTACTTCATCTTAAGATACATCTAGGTATTCCATAGTGTGTTCTGGAATTGTATTTGGTCCGGCTCTCTAAAATCCTCATTGTGTACAAACACTTTGGAACTGTTCATTTACCATTTCACGCATTTCTTTTTCATTCTCAGTAGTCCTGTTTCTCATTCTCAATCTCTGGATTTCATCTTTTACATGCAGCTTGCTTTTAATGAATTTATAGAAAAGGCCTGGATTTGTTTTACATTTGCCCGCTATACCTTTCTCAACATTCCTTTCTGCGTTTATTCTTACTGCTGTGTAATTGTTTCTTGCTTGTTTGTAATGCTGGTATGTTTGCGAGTTATGCCTCTTCCAATATTGAACCCATTTTCTTGTCTTTTCCTCTCTGGATCACTCACAATTTCTGTTGAACCAATCCTGTTTTCTGGCCCTGCATCTCTGTTTTGGTATGAATGTTTGTGTGCCTTCATCGTATATTTTGAAAATTTGGCATACATCTCATTTACTTTCTTGCCTTGCAACAAGTCTGTCCAATTAAACTCATTAAAGATTTTTCTAAGTTCCCCATAGTGTCCTCTCTAGTGTACAAGGGAAGAAGGTACATGAAGTCAAATATCTCCTCTTCTTTCCTGGTGAATATTAGATGCAGTATTGACAGAACATCCCCTTCCCTCATTCTTGTGGCCTGGTTGATGTGTTGATACATGAATGTCTCCAGAATGAGATTTACAGATCTGCCTGTCCAAATGTCCTCTGTTCTTGCTTTGTAGGCCTCCCAGTCTATTGCTTTTAAGTTGAAGTCCCCCAAATTCCAACAATTGTGACTTGTCTCTATCTGACCTTACTACAATTTCTCTCATGACCATTATGAGGCATTCTTGTTTGTCATCCATTTCCTCCTTTTCCTCAAGCATGTGTTGCTTGCTGGTGGGCATTAGGCATTTACGATTATCAGTTTATCATCCTGATTCCAGACCTGCAATGCCCACTTCTCGAGGGTTTTCAATTATTAACACCCTTACCTTTAGGCTTTCATTCAGCAGCACAGCCATTCCTTCCCCCTTCCTAGTTTTCCTGTCACATATCCAAACTTAGTAGCCCTTTGGTAATATGACCACATTTTAATTATTTTCTTAGTTTCATCTCTGTTAGTACAACAATATCTGGGACCTTAATCCAAATTATATCTCATAGTTCCAGTATTTTTTTATCTCACTCCATCTATGTTGTATATTCAATTTTCAGGAACATGTTCCATTTCCCTTTGTCCTTTAATGATTTTGTCCCCTTCCCTTTAATGATTATCCCCTTCCTCTAATGATTTTGTTGCTTTGTCTTTATGTAACATTTCACTAGCTTTCCATTGAAATGGAAAGCCTTTTTCTGACCCTATGTAGAAAAAAAGAATTTCTGTCTTCATTTCTATTCACATTTAGACATTTTGCTTCAATGAGGTTCATTTTCAGCTTTTCTCTGTCCTCCTTTGAGAGGTTTTGTCTTATTGACCAAAGTTTGCCATCCTCGTCACATTGCAATTTTTTGGCATTCCGAAGCACTTCTATCGTATACTTCACTCCATTAAACGTCACCCTTAAGGGGCGGTTCTTTTCTTTCTCACATTTTCCTATCCTCCTAAATTCACTGACATGCTCCTTTGAATTTAGGCCTTCTAATCCTACTATTTTTCTATGATTTTCTTCTCTTCTGCGGCTCTGTCCACCCTAGATGAAATTTCCTTCTCTATACATCTAAAAATTATTATGGCCTTCTATCTACAGTGTTTAGTACGAATTTACTGTTGGTAACCAGTTCTTTCCTAATTGCTTGCCTAAGATCCGCTTCTTGTTTGTCATTTCTGGTTTTGACTTCCAAACGCACTTCCTTAATCGTCTTTTTCTCTCTTGCATTTTGTGCATAAGTCTCTTTTATATCTTTTTTGTACTTTTCTAGTTTTGTATTAACCTCCTCAATGTGAGTTGTCATTGATTTTTCCAGGTGCAGATCCTTGCCTAACTCTATGTTAGCCCTCGGGCTCCCTTAGAGTTGTTCACCATATGAGTCTATTTGTTTGTTTATTTCTTCAAAGTCACTATTCTTCACTTTCCACACCTCATTTTCTTTCACTAGTTCCACGATTTGTTCCTCCTGATTTGTTACCTTGTCCGTTAATGCAGTAATAATCTTGCCTTGCTGAAAAATACTTCCTTTTAGAGTGCAAAGCTCACTCTTGAGAGCTCCATTTTCCTCTTCCAGTTTAAGCACTTTTTCTTCATACTTCTTTTGCATATCCTCAATTATCTCTAACCTGCCAAGAACACCTTTCCTTATATCTTGTGGTGAGGATCCTTTAAAACAATCATCTGTTGGTGTGTTTACATTCCCCGTGGTGGCAGCGGCGGCCATCTTCGTTATAGACAATAGTTTGTTTTAGAAAACAAACCTTTCCAACTCGGCTATTTTCACTCACTTTTACTTGTTTATTGTAGTTTATTGTATTTTATTTGCTTTTACACTTCCCTGAACCTTTATGTAACCTGAGGTTCCATTCAGGAACCTGAGGAATTTATGTAACCTGATGAATGTGACCATTCTCAAGTCGATTGTGCGACACACAATCGACTTGAGAATGGTCCAGGACGGACCAAAACATCGTCATCCCTTCATTTTCTAGTGTGTGGTTTGGTCAACAAGTGTTTATCTTTGTCCACCCAGTCAATTCCCTTGAGTGTGTCAGTGTCAGTATTCACCTAGTTGCTCTTGCGTGGGTTGAACTCTGCTCTTTCAGCCCGCCTCTGAACTGTCAATCAATTGTAACTAACTACTAACTAATTTTTTTTTCTTTTCCCCACGCACACTTCCCCAGAAAGCAGCTCTGTAACAGCTACTCCCAGGTACCTATTTACTGTTAGATTACAGGGGCATCAGGGTGAAAGAAACTTTGCCCATTCGTTTCTGCCTGGTCCTAGAATCGAACTCGGGCCACAGAATTACGAGTCCTGCACGCTGTCCGATCAGCTACCAGACCCCTAGAGTGTCAGTGTATGTATCAGATTGTATGTGTGTGTGTGTGACGAGAGTAATATCATGCATATGTAAATTTGTAGTGATGAATGTGAGTAATTACTCCATACCTGTGTCCACATAAAAGCTTTATTATAAATTACAAGGGATGTATCATTGTCCCATGATCAATCCATTTTAATATTAACCTGAATAAAAATAATAGTAGTACTTAAAATAACTTTCAGTGTACAAACACAACCATCGTGATGTTCCTGTGCTGATTGGCAGTTTAGACCATTTGTCGTCGTTACTAGAAAGGTGTTAAGAAATGTCAACTTTGTCATGTGTATTGCTTTCATAGTATAAATACTCATACGATGTTTTGATAGAATTAAACACCTTTAAAGTACTGTACTTAAAACACAAGGTAGAGTACTGTATAAAGCAAATTAATAACATTGTACTTGTACATTTCTTTTTGTGTGCATTTTAAAAATATAATTATTAAATTGATGATTTGACTCTGCAGTTTTGTGGATTCTCAGCTAACTGTAACAGGGTTAACACTATCATAATGTAATACAGTATTTTATATTACGTGGTGTATTACCCAATTTTCTAACTTGACAAGTTCCTTTGTTCAAACAGTTTACTTCACAGTAGATCTTTAAAAGAAGTTTGCTTTTCACCACGCTTGTGAAAGGGTGTTGTGCACATCACCAGCAGTTCCCTTGTTAACCATTGAATTACTCTGTTGACCAAATGTGCAACCAAGTTAATGTGTGCTGCTGTATAGGCTTCCATGTTTCGGTTCAGCATTCTGTGATAAAACAATTAAGTTTGTGCTGTAAGATAATATTTACAATATTTTTTCTATGCTATTTAATTTTATCAGGATGTACCTGCTTGATACCTATTAAGAGACTTACATTCTTGTACTCTGTCAAGTTACATATTTGTCGTATATTTTGAAGAATGTCTAGATATATATACAAGATTTTGGAAGATTTGTTTTTCATTTGCATGAGATGTTATGAAAATGGCTTTCACACATGCATCTGCATAAATATATACACTTACAGATATACATTTAACAGCAAATTAAAAAAAAAAAAAGTATTGTGTGTGTACTTGGCACCACACAATACTGAGTTTTCTTAGTACTGTATTTTCACACTTCTTTATTGCATTTTGCAATATGTATATAACTTCTTTATATGTCTCATTAAATATGACCGCATATTCTGTATTTACTATCTTCTGATTTAGGGCTTCTATCCCTCTAACTATTTTCTTAGCATCAGGCTTAGCTGAAATAGGAGTTCTCCAAAACTCATTTTCGTAATTTCCGGGTGAAGAAAAGAGGTAAATTACTATAGAATGTATTACACTTATTTATACAATATGCACAACGTTTCGAAACGTTGTGCATATTGTATAAATAAGTGTAATACATTCTATAGTAATTTACCTCTTTTCTTCACCCGGAAATTACGAAAATGAGTTTTGGAGAACTCCTATTTCAGCTAAGCCCTGATGCTAAGAAAATAGTTAGAGGGATAGAAGCCCTAAATCAGAAGAGAGTAAATACAGAATATGCGGTCATATTTAATGAGACATGTTTAAAAGAAAACCTGCTGCCAGTATATACCAATATAAACTTCTTTATACTGCACATTTGTAGTTGGAAAGTTATTCCTTTTGAGAAAGAAATGAAAAAGTGTCTTTTTAGTACATCTGTAACATATTCTTAATTCCCTTGTAACAAAGTTACATTTACATGATTTTGTTCTGCACAAGTTTTCCAGGAATATATTCCCTGTGCAAACTGAAGGAGTACTTTTTATATATAATATTCATTATATACATAATACATGATTTACAATATTTAAGATGTGATTATTTAGGACTAATTTTATAATATACTGTACAGTGGTACCTCAGCTTACGAATTTAATCCGTTCCCAGAGACGGTTCGTAAGCCAAAAATTCGTAAACTGAAGCGAATTTTCCCATAAGAAATAATGTAAATTGAATTAATCTGTTCCACACTCTCCAGAAAATTAACTTAAAAGTAAATTTTATACCCAATTCACCCAAATCTTCAATACTAAAGTATGTACAAGTTATTACTTACCTTTATTGATGACTCTTGTTAGTGTATGAAAGGCGGTGAGGAGGGCAGGGGGAAGGAGTGGTGGTGTTAGTGTTTGGAAAGGAAGTCTCCTTCCATTATGACATCATCAGGCAGTGATGACTTCTCTGGGGTACACTCTCTGGCATGTTTTGCCTGCATACCACTAGGACCTGCTGTGGCGCACTGCTTGATTTTCTCGCTAAAATTCTATCCATAGAGGATTGTTTTCCCTTTGTTGTAACACTTGTCTGTAGTGAGGCATCACAGTGTCATTAAAAAGGTTAACTCAACGGCCTACTACAGCTTGCTCTGGGTGAGTCGTTTCAACAAAAGTATGCATTTCTTCCCACAGCCTACACCAATTCCTAATTGTTGAGGAAGGGACATTCTGTCTCCCCTGAAGACATTTCCTCAGCTGTCTCTTGTTGCTGATCCTTGTGGTCATTCTCACATGTGTTTTCTTGGCTTGAACCTTACCATTAGCTTTCTTGGGACCCATGGCGAGATATATAATAATAAATTTTATGTTCAAATACCCAAAAATCCGAAAAACACTGAAATTCTTTACAATAATTCGGGCGCGATTGTCACTAGGCAGGAGGCACTAGTAAACTGAGGCACTTGGGATAGAAATGAGGTTCTATCCCAAGTTCTTTAACAAGAGGCAGACAAGAGGAGCTCCAGCATATTTCAACAATCCTAAGTATTGTAGTACAGGATGATGATAGTGAGTGGTGTCCCAGAGAACATAAAGGTATAGTGCTTTTGAAAAATAGGTGAGACAACAGGAATGTGCCAAGGGAAGTGAAAAATTGGATGAGAAAAAGTTACCCCTAGTGTTTCCAGTGCAGAGAACAACATTCAAGATGGCCGGCGGCAGCAAGAGGAAATACAAAACAGAGCTTGATTTTGCTGGATTCAGTGAAGAAAGCATTGAGATAACCAGTCTACACAACAAGTTGGTAAAATGAGATGCTATAGTGACCTCTCATGTAGAATTAATTAGTAAATTGAAAGAAAGTAATGACCATTTAAATAGCAAAGTTGTATGTCTTGAGGATGTAGTGAAAGACCTGTGCAAGGATAAGATTCAATTGGAAACAAATTGCAAAGCCATGGAAGAAGAAAATAGACTCTTAAAAATAGCTTTGGAAGAAGTTAAAGTAAATTTAAACATATATGACTACAATAGGTTAGGTAAGGAATTTCAACAGGAGAAACAGCTTTTGTCAGCCCAGATGGAGGAAGTTACACAGGGAAGAACAGTGCAAGAAGATATGCAACTCACTTATGCACAAGTGGCCAAGGAGAAGGAAATTTGGAAGAAGCAGTAAGGAAGCCCAACACGCAGCAACCAGGATAAAACAAACATTAGGCTAGAAGTGAGGAAAGAATTGGCATCCAACCCGAAGTTGGCGCAAAACACAGTTGATCGAAGTAAGTCCCTGATCATTTTGGCTGCAAAGAAAAGGAGATAACATCTATGTCAAAGAGCTGTAGAAGAAGCAAAGTAGTAGATAAAATTGTTGGCCTCGTGGAAGGTCTTACAACCATAGAGAATGTGAGCGACTACAGGAGAATATGGCAGATATGTAAAAGGGAAAGATCGACCCTTGAGATCACCCTAATGTGCCAAACAGATGGAAGAAGTACTAAGGAATGCTAAAAATACGTAATGATGAGGATGGGAAAGTGTGGTCGTTAAGACGAGATCTTTCAAAGAAGATAGAGAGAAGCTGAAACTGAACCTCGCCGAAGCAAAACGTTTAAATAGAGCAGGAATGAAGAAGATATCAATTCTTTTTCTACAAAGTGATAGGGGTAGGCAGACCAGTGAAGTGGTACATACAGGCAAACCAACAAAATCATAGAGAAAGGGGGAGTGAAAAATAAAGAGGGGGAACAAGTTCTTGAAGATTGCATACACCAACATAGATGGGTAGGTCAAGATACTGGAGTTACGTGATATAATACAGCTGCAGACACCAGACATTGTTGCACTCACGGAGACAAAATTTGAAGATGATATTTTAAAGAGGTTATATTCCCAGGGGCTACTCAATTGGAGACGGGACAGAAAAATCAGG